>QAOC01007256.1:0-22013 GCA_003255005.1 Begonia fuchsioides | reverse complement strand
CTCTCTCTGCTTTTAAAGCCAGTGGTTGATGCTGGGAAAGAAGTGGGAAGAAGGTGACTTTTTGAATCACTCACATTTTCCAACTCAATGACTAACATTATTTGGATTTTTGTAATTATATTTATTTAGTTGATTAAGCTCTTCCATCGGTCAAACAAGCAAGCTCTACAAGGTTATAGAGCAAGAAAATGACCTCCTATACTTAATGGTAAAAATTGACTAACATTAATGATAAAAATTGAAGTGTATAATAATAATTATAAAATTAAATTGTAATTAATAGATAAATTATAAAAAAATAATCAGTAAAATTATCATTAGTTTACAAATAAAAGACAAAATAGTATCTGTCTGCCACGTGGACCAATATTATCCGTCGTGAAAATACTGGAAAATATCGACTCCCACCACCTGCTAAAATGCAGTGAGTACGTAATTGTGATCAACACGTGTGCGGCTCTGGTTGGGTATAGTCAACGTCTGTCTGCGACACAATTTGTCGTCTCAATCGGAACCAAGCGGTCGGCTCACGTGACTTTTTGGATAATTAGTTATCATAATATGATACAACATTGTCTAGTAGTTGTATCATATTTTTCACTACTAGACAATGTTAGTGCTTCATATCGAATAATATGTGGAAATCTACTCGATAAAATTTAGTCATAATATGATAATTATTTTACATATATTTATTTTTTTAATGTGTACATGGATCGGACATACTATAATTAACTAGTTTTCTTTTTAAATTGTAAAATAAATGTTTTGTTTGATTTAATTTTTCATTTAGCTATTAATTTCAAAACAATAAAAATTTCTTAGAAATTGTATCAAAACATTAAAAACTAAATAAAAAAATTTATATCAGGTTTTTTATTTAATAATTTAATTTAATATCAATTATCGATGAAACCTATTTTATGATTGGCCACAAATGAAAAAAAAAACCAAACTAGATCATTAATAATCACTATGCGAACGTAAAAATATATATATTTTTTGCCAATATGACATAAATCAAACGTTGCGGGTTGGGTCGACTCGTGAATTAGTTTAGGCTTTAGTGTGGCTAGTGTTATAATGTGGAGGGTAATTTATTTATCAAAAATGTTGAAACCATTATTATCGTTAGAGTTAAAATAAATTTTAATTAAAAATAAAAAAATAAAAAAAAATAAATGTTACATCTGTGTGAAGCATGATACGTCCGAGTGAGAGACGATTATGCCTCATTTATCAGACTCGTGTCATATTCGTCTTACCCGTGCCTCACTCGAACGAATAAAGCATTCGATTCATTGTCTGAAGAGCCTGATTTTAATTTTCTGAAAACTAAGATCTGATTTGACTATTTAAGCTCAAAATTTATTTTTACTCTCATAGTTATTATTTAATTACGGAAATAAAATAAAATAAATAAATGTGGTCCAGCTCCTGTCTGTTCTTCTGCTCGCCACCGTCGAACCACCACTTTCTTCACCGCCACTTTCTTCTCCGAAGAGCTTCATCGCTTCACCAACAGCAGATCCCTGACCTCCATTGTTAAACATTTCGAAGAAACAAAGCTCCAAATTCTAACTTTCCACACTACAATGCTAAATCGAGCAATCTGCCTCAGCTCGGCAGCTCCGCCACCGCGCCCGCCATCTCCGCCTCCGCCAAAACCTTGCTTCTTCCTACTATCTACTCCGTCTCCGAAGAGAATTTCTCTCGGAATTTCAGATTTAACCCAGAATACTCTCTCTCCCTCTCTCTCGCTCTGTCGCCATAGCCAGGCTTAGATTTTAAGGGAAATGGATAGAAATTAATCAAAATGGTTCCATTTCAGAGCCACCCACATCACGAATCCGATTCAATCAACAACAGAACCCAGAAAAAGTTGCCGAGTCTAGAACGAACAGCAGCAAAAAACAGCAAGAGAGAGAGAAAGAGCTAGATCCTTACAGCGATGGAGGAGGCGCCAATTCTGAAATGCGAATCAAGAAATTGGGGCCCTGGCGTTGTGTAAGAAGACAGCAGAGCAAAGAATGGTAGAAATGAAGGCGAAAATACCTAACCCAAAGAGGAGGGAGACTCCTGCAACGATCAAATCCAATAGCCCCTGTAAGCTCAACCCCATTGCCGCCATTGTCATCTTCTTCGATCTTCTTCTTCGTCTCTCCCTATGTGCTAAGCTCGACACCAAAACACTGGAATTCCAAGTGGGTAGATTCCGATTGGGGCTCTCTCTATTTATAAATCTTGATACAATCATTAAGGTTAATTTTCAATTCACAGTATAATTACGTCGATATTATTTGCAATAAATATCTTAACTTCAAAAATCTTTAATTAACATTTTAAATTTAAACGTAATTCCANCTACATTTTACCGTCTAATATAACGTTCTTTGTACGTCTGCGCCGACCCAGTTCAAAGTCTAAAGCTTGACCGCCGGGACGACTGGATTTCGGAGTTGGCATGAGCCTCGGAATGCGTTTTAGTTCCGGCAAATTAACCACCACAGCTTCCGATGTTAGAAACGATTTTGCCACGGATGCCGAATGCTCCAAACAACATCGAACAACCTGGCAGGGTTTACTAAGAAAAGAGTAAGATTTTGGCTTTATATTACACAGAATAGGGAAAAGATTAAGCCCAGCTAGATTCAACATGACATGAGCATTAGATCAAGTCCTTATCATCAGAAGGAAAAAACTCCAAAATGGAAAAGGTAGACGATTATGAATTCTAATTGGGTTGAAAAAAGAGAGTTGTTTTCCAAGGCCGGTTTTATCCCTAAATAGAACCAGTACCGGAACTCACGGTTCTGAATTTTAAAACCGGCACAGTGACAGTTCTATTCTAATTTTAACCTGATTTTATTTTATATTTAAAAAAAATTAAATATAACAATAAAATATATTTTTTATATATTTTAGTCAAATTTTTATTAATTTGACGGGTTTATAATTAAATTTATGATTTATTTCAAATTTTATTAAGGTTTGGGTCGGATTTATTTGATTTTGGAATTTTTTGACCCACGGTCCCGATCCGGTTTCACGATTTTTTACTTCTAAAAATCGGCACTGACCCATAAATCATGGTTTTTTTAAAAATTAGAACAAAAACCGGATTAAAACCGGAGGTACTAGCCCGGTTCAATTTACATTTCCGGCACAATTTTGCCCACCCCTAATAGAACCGCCATATATATATATATGCTCAGCCTCATCAAAAGGCTGATACAAAAGATTAGAATGAGTTGTTTAAAATGAAGTTGGATATACCTTTGTCGGGTCGATAATTCCAGCTTTCATCAAATCCTCGAATCGGTCTCTCTCGGCATTGAATCCATAATTTATGTCGTCTTTTTCAAGAATCTGCGAACAACTCAACAAATTTCAGCAAAATGGTGCCGTAAATTGTAGATATTTGTTCAAAGAAAACCATGAAAAGCTAATAAGAACGACGCATCAGTCGATAAAAGGAAAGACCTTCTCGACAACCACATTTCCATTTACGCCGGCGTTTTTGGCTATTAGTTTCGCCGGGTAGCTTAAAGCTCTTCTAAAGATCTCAGCTCCAATCTGCAAAATTAGAACTTCGTTTTGAAGCGGAAGAAACAAAAACAGAAAATAAATTCAAATTATGAACATAAAAACCAAGAGAAGCACCCTTTGTTCTTCATTGTCCAAGAGTTTTTTGATTCCATCAACCTTTGTCGATAACCATAAAAGAGTACAGCCCCCACCGACCACGATACCTTCTTCGATAGCTGCCTGTGTAATCCATAAAGTGCATAGTTTTAGAAAACATTGTGGTTTCAAACTTTATATCCATAAAGGCCCAAAATCTCCAGCCAGAACAAATCAAACTCCTTAAATTAAAAAAAAAAAAAAAAAAACCTTTGTTGCATTTAGAGAATCTTCAATTCTCAGTTGTTTATCCTTCAACTCGATCTGGGTATGTGCGCCAACCTACAAACAAAAATCACTAAATTCTACATCAATTTGTAGAGTTTTTGAACATGAAAGAGTTTTGAGTACTTGAAGAATAGCGATTCCCCCGGATAATCTTGCGATTCGCTCCTGTAGAGTCTTTTTTTCAAACGTTTCTTGCGTGTTCTGCAGCGAAGAAAGTTCTCAATCGATCTATCGTTTACTAATAAAACTGAATGAGTTGAGAATTAGATCGAGGATACAAAAACGGAACTTTTTTGCACCTCAACTGTGTTTTGGATTTGAAGAACTCTCTTTTGAACCGCTTTTCGTGTGCTTCCGTCCGCAATAATCAGCGTAGAATCCTTAGTAATCAAAACCTTAGTGGCTGTACCTAGTACTTCCTTCCCGGCCTTTTCGAGAGTCAACCCAGATTCATCTCTGATTACAGTACCTAAAAACGAAAGAGATAATCGTATAAAGAAACTAATGACGATACTTACTGCATTGATTTACCATGTTTAACCGATTACCTCCGGTCAAAATGGCAATATCA
Source organism: Begonia fuchsioides (assembly GCA_003255005.1). Taxonomy (NCBI): domain Eukaryota; kingdom Viridiplantae; phylum Streptophyta; class Magnoliopsida; order Cucurbitales; family Begoniaceae; genus Begonia; species Begonia fuchsioides. The sequence continues at coordinate 17,530 of QAOC01007256.1, read as the reverse complement.
TCTAAATAATGGCTTTTGAGCTCTCCAAACGAAGGAGCCTTAGTCGCTGCTGCTTTAAGCACGCCTTTGAGTTTGTTTCTAATTATTGGAGCAAGAGCTTCTTGTTCAATACCTTCTGCTATTATCACAATAGGAAACTTCTCTTTAACTGCATTATCCAATATTTTAAACATCTCTTTCGGATTCGATATTTTTTTGTCCACCAAAAGCAACTGCAACAACAAAAAAAAAGATTTCATATGCTCGAATTGCTTAAAATTCGACGATTCTAACTCGTAAATTCAAGCTTGGAACTAATATGGGAACCTTGCAATCGTGGAATTCGACTATCTTTCTCTGGCGATCGGTGACAAAATATGGAGATAAATACCCTCGATCAAATTGCATTCCTTCTACGATTTGCAAACTGGTTTCCATGGATTTCCCTTTTTCGATCCTGACGACACCTCCCCTTCCAACTCGGTGAAGAGCATTCGATATCATATTTCCAATCACATAATCATTTCCTGCACTTGCCGCTGCAATATCTACAATCTTGTTGTCCTCGATCTTCAACATTATTTATGTGACAATTCGTCAAATTTGATTATAGATAGAACATGATATGCACATCATGGATTATTGACTGGTTTTACCTCTTTGGACATAGATTTGAGTTCAGAAACAAGGGCTTTTGCAGTTTTTTCGATCCCGCGCGAAACTTGGACAGGATTAACGCCCGCAGAAACAACCTGAAAGATGAAATACTCGTACGATTATAAATATTTTTAAAAAATTATAAATATGGCTCTTTGCAATTTGACAGAAATTGTTTTTCATTCGCTTTTTCTTGGTTGGATGAAGTTCTTTGCCACTAATGAAAACATAACGTTTCTCTTTTAATACAAAAAGATTAATAAAATAAAATCAATCTTGAATTGATATAAATTTTTACCTTCAACCCCTCAGTAACAAGTCCATGAGCAAGAATTACAGATGTAGTAGAGCCATCCCCGGCAAGATCATTGGTTTTCGCCCCTGCTTGCCTGATCAACTTAACTCCAATATTTTCAAGAGGGTCCTCCAACTCGATCTAGAAAGAACTATTTTTGAGCCATGTGAGCAAATCGCTACCAAAGTATAAAGAACATATATGTTACTAGTAAATGCATCATTAACAAAGACTCAAATGAAAATTTCATACAAGAATAAACAAAATACGAGAAAATTCAGAACATGGATGACATTTCCAGCCGATNGCCTGATCAACTTAACTCCAATATTTTCAAGAGGGTCCTCCAACTCGATCTAGAAAGAACTATTTTTGAGCCATGTGAGCAAATCGCTACCAAAGTATAAAGAACATATATGTTACTAGTAAATGCATCATTAACAAAGACTCAAATGTAAATTTCATACAAGAATAAACAAAATACGAGAAAATTCAGAACGTGGACGACATTTCCAGCCGATTTCACATTAAGTATAAAGAATCGAACGATCACCGAAAAAGAAACATAACATGTAGGAAATGAGATTTACGTGGAAAACTCTTTTGTTTGGAAAAAACAACGAGCCGATGAAAAAATCTACTATGAAGATCAAAATACAAGTGCTAAATTTTGCAATTCTGGGTTACATTAATTTATAGAAAAAACAAAATTCTAATATCGTTGCTCACCTGCCTTATCCAAATAGAATTAAGGTCACAATGAACTCTAAGGATTTCTTGTTTAGATACTAATTGTAACACCATCTAGGCTAACTCATGGCTTAAAATCAACTTGGTTGGTTAAAAACTCAAATCAAACTTTCATCAACCAATTTCATAATCTCAGAGTTTTGATCTGACAATCTTCATCGTTAACAAAAAATCATATGAAGAACAAAAAAATCCGACCATTGGAGTGCATAAAATTACAAAAAAGACCTCCTTTAGAACAGTTTCTCCATCGTTAACAATCTTCGGAGGACCGTACTTGTTCTGTAAAACTACGTTCCTTCCCTTCGGGCCCAAAGTAACCCCCAGCAGCTCGGCGACCAAGTCAGCCCCTGCCTGCACTATTTTCAAACGCCGCCATTGAAAGGTCAAGAGAAAATAAACTCATGGGTTTAGTAATGAACGTCCTATTAAGCGTATTACCTGGAGCTTTTTAATGGAGGAACCGTCGTGGTTGAAGTGAAGCTCTTTAGCCATGGCTATCGGGTTCAATATCGAGGATAAAGAGAGCATTTTGGTGGATTTTGAGTTCGAATAATGGAGAACTGAGATTGGAATTGGAGAACACGCCATGGGAGTGACGAATTCAAGAAAAAAAATTTGCAGAAGACGTAGAATGTCGGTTAAAAGGGTTGGAGTGGGGATTGGATAAGAGTCCAAAAAGGAAATATCTTTAGCTCGTGGCGATGCTCAGCGTACTGCTTCTGGGTTCAACTACGGACCCGAGTGGGTTCGGTTGACTCGATTTAACTTTTCAGCAAATACTACGATGAAATCCCAAAGACCTACCCACCCAAATAGACTCAGTTGTTTCTCAGCTTCAAGTTTGAAATCAAAGACGAATCCAAAATCCAAAATTGATTTTTCGACTGGACCCAGAAAACGTTCGGGCCAGTTGCGAAAGAACGTTTCAAGCTACAATTTTGGCCTCTAATTTGTCACGCCCATATTATAATCTAGAAGATGAACATGGTTTACATTTTACAAATACAGAGTTCAAAGAACAGAAGAAGATTCAGACAGAATAATAATCTAAAACAGATCAACAATGTAAAATAAATAATACTAAAACATGGAACGAAATCACAGCTGAAAAATGGGGTTTGATCCGAACTGGCTCGAGGATTCAACTCGGAGATAGGCGGCGTTACAGGTGAAATCTTCGACCTCCGGTGAGAAAGTGGCGGCGCCGGCGAAAGGACCCCCGAATCGGACGCCGTTGACCATTTGGCGAAGATCGCAAGTCTCAATTTTCAGACGAGCATTTTCCCGAAGAACTCTCTCGTGAGTTTCTGAAGCATGATTCAATTTGTCGATTAGATTATGATTCTCCGATCGAAGACGAATCACCTGAGACGAAAGCTCGTTCAGTTGCTGTTGTTTTCTCATTCTTGATCTTCTCGCTGATTGTCTGTTCGACATCATTCGCCGCTGTTTCCGGTCGTCGATCAAAGAAGTCAACTGGTTTTCTTCGGCGTCTTCGGAGGTGGAATTGTTGCTCAGACTGGTCGCCGGAAGAGTGTATTCGGTCGTGAAGTTGTTTGAGAGGCAGTGAAAATTGAGGTCCGTTATGTTTACAGTCTGTAACATGGTGAAACTTTCAGGTTCGGAGAGGATATTATCCGGCGAGAAGTGGCTGAGTTCGGTGGCTCCTCCGTGAATCATGGTCGGAGAGCTAGGTATGAGAAGTTCCGGTGAAGATTCTGGCGACGGCGTTGAGGCGAGGGAAGCAGAGCTGCGCATTTATAGAGGTGCTCGAGTTAGGATCAACAGTGGCCCACTTGTTAACTAGTATTTTAAATAGTCTAATTAAAATAGATATATTATTTTATAATTAAAATTCTTAATTATTATATTTATTTTAATATAATTAAAACATATTTTAAAAAATAATCATACCATTATTCTTTATATAAAATACAAGTTTAATAAATAATTATTTAAATTTTAATACATTAATTATATTTCAATTGAACAAATTATGTTTGACATCTTAGCATGTATGCCTTTATAAATAATAATAAAAATAAGTAATATAATTATTAAAAAAATAATAATAAGAAAAAGTGATGAGGTAAAGAAATAAATAACAATAATCTATATGAATTAATTTCATTTTAAATTGATCGGATAATTGGAATTAAAAGCTAATAATTATCATTTGAAATGAATTTAGCGCTTGAATTTCAAAATTTAATTATGCTTAATGAGGACTCAATAACCCCTTGATTTGAGTATGAAATTACAAAATCATAAGTAGAAATTTAAACATTGACGAGTGCATCGAGACGAGAAAATCATTCCTAATCAAAGTAAATTTGCACGAGTTGCCGCATCAAAACTTTAGGGTTTCAATTGTAAAATTACCGATAAAAACGGTTTTATTTTTATTTTTTTACCTAAAAACTCTACAATGTGTTTTTTGGTTAAGGTACTATTAGATGTACGAATTTGTAACAAGATATGATCGGCCTCCTAAGCTAAGTTCTTGTACTCAAAAGGCGAAATTCCTCGCCCCCATGCCTCTCACACCCCTGCCCGACAGTTTGTGAGGAGGTTAAATCACGGTGACTCAGCGACCCAGAAATATGAGGCATTTATCTGATATCTCAAGGAGTTACCTTAACATTGGGGTAACAACTCCCACACTAGGACAGCGCAGACGTCGAACTTAGGCTCTTGTACTCAATCTACCATTTCTGAGCCAATTAAGCTATGTCCGTGCGGGCCTCCTAAGCTAAGTTCTTGCTTCCATTGTCGGGGTTTGAGGTCATGAAAATTCGATGTTCAACCGAGGTTTTCGATTCAGTTTAATGTTATATTTTCAAAACCCGGAGAAGAACCAAATCAATATGAATTGACATAATATAATTATTCGTGGATTTACATAATAAAAACCAAGCCAACCCAACTAAAAAAGTTGAGTAAAAACCGAAAACTAGGCTGGATTAGGTCAAGATTCCCAGCAAAGTTCACTTATTTTCTCACCCTCCCTTGCAAAACAGAGAAACTGGCCTTCTCCAAGTGGTTCTAAATGAATTTTAACGGTAAAAAAATGGATTTTTACAACCACAAGCATCACAAAATATAAAAAAATGAAGCTTAGATCAAGATTCGAATAAAATTTTATTATTATATTTTGTTCGTTTGATTCGACCACTTCGCTTACTCGACGCATTGAATCGTGAACGGGTTTGATAAACGATAAGGTGTTAGCAGATAAATTGTCGAATTTCTGCTAGTCTCTAGATTTAACCTAGTATCAGTTCATAGAGAAATATCTTCTTTTTTATTTGTGTGAAGCTCAAGTGGGCTACTGTAAATACAGAGAAAGAAGTGGACAAGAACAAACTGAGCCACCAAATTCAGGAGGCATGAATGCCACTAACTCTTCATCCAATTGCAAAGCTTGTCAGCTCTACCCCCCATGAAGCCCACCTTCTTTCTATCTTTTTTTAGGTATGTAAATTGTATTAAAAAAACAAGAAAAGTATATCATTTTTACTTCAACCGGGAGACCCTGAAAGGAAATTACANATGAATGCCACTAACTCTTCATCCAATTGCAAAGCTTGTCAGCTCCACCCCCCATGAAGCCCACCTTCTTTCTATCTTTTTTAGGTATGTAAATTGTATTAAAAAAACAAGAAAAGTATATCATTTTTACTTCAACCGGGAGACCTCGAAAGGAAATTACAGGTCAGCAACTCATCACTCATCAAGCTACATCGGACAAAAGGATCGCATGGATGTGGCAGGAAAACCACAAGCTGAGTCTTCGTCACATCGCATGCACAAAAACACTATTTAAACATTATGAAATTAAAAAATAACTTAGTAACATAACTCCCGCAAAAAAAAAAGACAATGACAACAAAACAATTACATTTTAGAATATTAAATTAAGACCAGATAACATACATAACCCTTTATACCGATGATTAGAGGCGGAAGGTCAAGAAGGAAGGTGTTATGCATGGATTGGAGGTTTGACATCTAAGGGGGATTCAGTCCTAATTAGAAGATGTGCTGAGTGAGAGTATATGAAATCTTTCTCTCTTTCTCTCTCTACAATGTACGCATTTCTCTCTCTATCCACAAGTTGCTCGAACTACCGACTATTATAGCAGATATAGAACTGTTTTTTGAAGGTGTGATTTTCCATGAGGAAGAATGTCGAATTTATAATTTTTTTGGGCTATTGAACGCAAAACTTGCCTCGCTCGGACGAAAGATGTATCCGAGTGAGGCACGAATCAGACGAAAGAGGCACCGATCAGACGAATGAGGCATAAAATATTGCATCATTTGTTCGATCATGCATAAAGCCATATTTTCTTAGGTCTTGATCATAATCCATTCCTTCAGTTCAACTCGTTACCAGATTGATTGTGTAACGTATCTAGATGTTTTTAGTATAATATTTTATGTTTTAGGTTAAAATATTTATAAATTTATTTTTGAATTTTCGGCTCAAAACTCATGGTATTATTAGAGTCTAAACTATTCTTATATACAATATAAATTTTACTTATCCAATAAATATAAAATTATATATTTCATTTGATTGTATTTGGACTCTCATGATTAATAATATATTAAGTCATTTTTGTCTTTATCCGATGATCCTCGGGTGCCATGAAATTTAAATAAAAATGGATAGAATTAATCGTGTTTTGAACATTATGTAACATGTTATGCCTTCTTCCTAGGTCTACGAGAGCTGGAAATGAACATAATCTTCGTATATGTGGAGATGTACATGTCCATGTTTTCGAGGGGATGGAAGAAGATAGAAGAATTGAAAAGACAAGGAAGATATTTGTAGATTGTACATTACGCACTAAATACAGTAGTCAAAGTAGATGAACTAGACTTTGTACTCGTTCTCATCCAGTCAAAAGCAGCAGTTTTAATATAAACATGCATTCAAACTCTCGCTCTCGCTCTCGCTCTCGCTCTCTCTCTCCCAGGGTTCTTAGAGCTGGTCATGTCTCGAAAGTGAAAACAGATGAGAGGTTGCTGTCTCGTCCCACCTGTTCCCACGTGAACTGTCCCAATTGTTGTGGGTTGAGCTCATTTCCTCTATTCCTTCGTTTTCACTTCTTCAACTGCAACTCTCTCTCTCTCTCATTCTCTCTCTCTCTCTCTCCTTTCTTCTACTACAGTGAGGGTGAAAAAGCTGAGCTCGCCATGAAAATCCCTGTTCTTAACCATGCCCTCCACTAAACCCTAGCTTCTGCAATTCACGCCACCCAGAATCCAACCCTAGATTTTTTTTACCCACGATATTCCTAGTTGAAAATCCATGGCTCTAAAATACTACAGATGTGGATGATTGAATGCCCTAGTTCGGCTCGACAATGGATCAAAACCTCTCACGTTTCTCAGAATTTTCCATCTACCCTTTTCTTGTTGATGAGAAAGATGATCTCTTTCTTACTCAATTCCTATCCCAACAAGACCTAATCCATGAAGCTTACACATTTCAATCTCATCAAAGCCCTGAACCAAAAAACTATGCACAGATGAGGGGTAGTAGTTGCAGTGGAAAGAGCAATACAGAGACAAGCAAAAAAACCAGCAAGAAGAGTTCTTCAAAGAAGCCAATTCCTAGAAAGAGAAACGGTAAGAAAGATAGGCACAGCAAAATCCACACTGCTAGAGGGCCTAGAGATAGACGAATGAGGCTGTCACTTCAAGTAGCAAGGAAATTCTTCGATCTCCAAGATATGCTTGGATTTGATAAAGCAAGCAAAACTATTGAGTGGCTCTTTGTTAAATCAGTGGACGCCATTAAAGAACTCAAGGAAAGTTCCTCAAGTGTTAGCCCTAACAACGTTTCGTCTACTTCGGGGAGCGATGTTTTTTCAGAGGTTGTTGATTTCCCTAATTCTCTCTCTAAAATCAAAGGGATTAAGAGCGAGAACAAGCGCAGGAAACTACGAGTAATCAGTAGGGAATCGAGAGATGAAGCAAGAACTAGAGCGAGAGAGAGAGCGAGGGGGAAGATGATGGGAAAAGATATTACAAAATCAGGAAAAACTTGCCATGCTGAAAACCCTAACCTATTTGATCAAATTGGTCTCCATTCTGAAGTTTTGGGTTCAGGAGGAGAATCAGTAGCTTCGCTGATGAACGCAGAAATGAGGAATTCTCTGAGCTGACATTTTTTTCTGCACAATGAACAGCATCAAGTCTTCACCAGGTAAGCTTTATGGATAAATGAAGAAAACCTAAAGCAGATATAAAACTTAAAAAACCATGAGATTTCCCTCTTCTGATTTTGAAATCCAAAACTCAAAGTCAACATCAGTGGATCAAAGATCTATTTTGTGCTTGAATTTGAAAAAAAATAAGTTAGTTTCTTGAATTTGAATTGAAATACTCGAACTGTTGAAACTCTGAATTTTTTTTGATGTTTTATTTTTTACCAAACGAGGGAATGTGGCTAAGGCGTCTAGGTTTGGTCCATGGTTAGGAGGAAAAACCTAATTCAGTATTTGTACTCTACATCAGTGGATCAGAGTTCATGTAGCCATCATCTATGAACCCTATACTTGGAGATAGGTCGCCATGACGACATTTTGAAATCTTCCGACCACAAATACAAAAAAACATTCAAGATTTTCTTTAGAACTTCGACTAAATTCAATGGCGAAGTACTAAATACTAGGGTTTTTCGCTAGGCACTTCCATTAAATACTCAAGGCATCCCAAGGCAATGAAGATCTGCATCTCTCAAACATTTCAAGGTAGAAACATGTTGACTATACATTTATACTACAAAATTCCATGGTTTCTTGGATTAAATTAATCTCTCTATGTACATATATTCCATACTCGTCGTCCAAAATACATAATTCTACACTTTTGCAATACCCGCGATTGTGTTTTAACTTTGCTATACGACTGGTTGGTCGGGATATTGCTGTAGCCCGTGATCTCCGAACGGCATGCATTTGTTTAGCCAAGATGATTTTCATAGGCATGTAACATTTTCATTATTGAAATTTGATTATATTTTAGCTATCTATCGGCGCATTTGTTTAGCCAAGATTTCCTGAAGTTTAATAATGAACATCATTCAGTGCAGGACTGCAGGGTTGCCAATTTTTTCGTTAAAGAAGTGTTTAAGAATTCCCTCGACCGGTATCATCAAAAAAATCATCGACGGTAATGTATTCTTACATTTTGTGGATTTGTTGAGTGTGGATTCGTGATTTCTTTGTGTTTAAACGCGAGATAAAACAATCGATTACTTTAAGACATTTATTTTTTGTGTGTAATTCGTTTATAATTTCAGCATCTTTGATCCATAGTTGGCCACTGCCAATTGAGATTTGGGTAGGTTTCAACAGGTTTAATCTTTATATTTTTTTATTTAAATACTATAAACTAATTGAATTTAGAGATTTTCTAAAATAGTGCTAACAACCAATAACAGACAAAGTTCTGAGGCAAACCATATGAAAAAATGCTCGATTTCGGTTTGGTTTCGAATCTAAAAATTTGTTCAGTTTGATTATAGGTCAGATTTGGAGCCCGAAAAAAGGAGTATTATATGAACAAAGATGATTAGCACATTGATTAGCAATAAATGCAAAGAAAAACATTCACCTGAATAAGTTAATCTGTCTGAAAGTGTTAAAGTCTGCCATGGCCGACTCTTCGAACGCAGCAACTTTAAGACTTTACTTTCAGCTTCTTCTGCAACCAAATATTAAAGAAATTCACTGTTCATTCTCTCATCACACAGTTAACAAAAATGATTAGGGCAACTTGCACGATTATTTACTCATTTAAAAGCTAAGAGAAAAATCTTGTGAAAACCGTGGAAAAATGAAGGGTTGAAAGAGACCTAGAGAGAGATAGAGAGTGAGAGAGAGGTATGATCTGAAACTCTCAGACTAACTTCTATTCATGAACTTTTATTTATAATAAAACTAATACAGGTTCTTGTGAAGTAAATCTAACCCTACTTGTCAATTGGAAGTTTAATCATCTAGCAGCTTGCTCGAAATCCAATTCTTTTTCGCTTGTCTCCAAAAAACGGCAAAAATAAGGAGAGTTGATTGTAATTTCTCTTCTAAATTGTTATCTCGAGTTCATATTGACAAACTTGATTAATTGAAGAACTTAATCTACCTCGAGAGAACCATTAAAAAATTTATGACGGCAAGTAAGAAAAGTCGATCTTAATTTCTTATACAGTGAGTTCGCTTAATCTCTTCAGCTTTCCAAGTTTTTACTAACGAACCATGATCAAGTCAAAGAGGGCATCTCAATAATTGAGAGAAGATGAAGAACAAGACAGATATTGAAAATTAGGTTTAGCCATTTCTGATGGGCATGTCTTGTCGACGCCATTATTGGAAGCAGTAGAGCTGATGATTCAGTCTGTGTTTAAGGGCGTGTACGGGCGCGCTTTAATTCTGGATCTGCCATTGACACAAATCCTTCTTTTACACTTTTATCTAACGTAGCAGACACTGCAGTGCAGCCATATTTCTGAGCCATCCAAACAGGGCGCTGCCTCTACTTCTCTCTCCCTTCTTTTATCATTAATATTTAGAGAAAAACTAATTTTGAACTTGTATTTTAAATAAATAGCTTAAATTGAGCCTTAATTTTAGAAAAATAAATTTTAGACTTTTTAATAGGAGTGGGCAACCCGAACTGATCCGTTGGACTCGATCCGATCCGTACGGATCGGATCAAACGGATCGGATCCACGGGTCGAACATAAGCAAACGAGTCGAGTCCAAAAAAATTATTTCGGATCAGATCGGATTGGGCCAGGATCCGATCCGATCCGATCCGATCAACGGATTAGGTTTAGTCGGTTGGGTTTGGACGTGAGCAAGGCCGAGTAGGCCCCACATCGTCTGGATATAAAATCTCACTCCCGTCCTCTCGATTCGTGGACCGATCTTCTCTCTCTTCCCCTGCTTTCTCTCTCTGGGACGGTACCTGCTTCTCAGCTCTCCCGTGATTCATCAGTTTCCGGCTTTCCGCCATTGTTGTATGTCATGGAAGCTCTGAGAGGATGAAGCCTCACACGAGAGTCATCTTATTCCACTCTTCTCTCAACAAGCACCCTCCCGCCCGAGTCTCCGGTCCCCTCTCCGCCGCTAACCACCGGCTCTGGCTCTTTTCCTTCCTCACTTTTTTCTCCCTAGTTTTTACTTTTACCCTCATCAGTACGTCAATCTCTGTTTACGATTGCTCCGGCCAAATCGCAGGCTCAGAACGAGTGCAGGCCGGTGCAGAACCTTTTATTCTCCGATTGCAAACTGGGTTTAAACGAGCTACCGAATCACTTGTACCAAGTGGAGTGGGACGTGATTCTCGTCGACGGTCCTCGTGGTTATTTCGCAGAGGCTCCAGGAAGAATGACGGCCATCTTCACGGCCGGTGTTCTTGCGAGGAGCCGAGGAGAAAAAAGAGTAAAAACCGACGTGTTTGTTCACGAGATTTATCGAGAGGTTGAGAGGGTTTACAGCGCTGAGTTCCTCTGCAAAGAGAATAAAGTGAAGACGGTAAATTCATTGGCCCATTTTTCAGTGAAATCAATGGCGGAAGGTGAATTTGGGTTCTGTAAAACATCGCCGTCTTCTTCCTCATCAACGACGTCGTCATCTTAATCGATTCCAGTTATTTCTGTAATGCTAGGAAGTTCATCCTCATCTCGAGGACAGAGCGCCACGCATTTTAATTCTGTTGCTATTAGAACAGAAATGAGTCTCTGTTAGTGTGAATCTGTTTGTAAATTTTTTAGAATTTTTTTCTTAATCCGATCTAATCCGATCCGTTTCGATCCGATCCGATCGGATTAGGGTTGTTTTTTTCATCAACGGATCGGATCGGGTCAGCTTTCATATTTTCGAATCCGATCCGAACAAGTCGAATCGATTGGGTCAGAATCCGATCCGTTTCGACCCGTTGCCCACCCCTAGATATAGTAACGGAGATAGATCTCGATTATGGTTTGATTTTCGATTCATTTATGTTGGTGCTCTACATATGTGTGTCTCATGTCTCCCACTAAGACACTCGACCACTCAAACAAACAATAAATTTTTTACACAAAATAATTAAAATTACACTAAAATACACACCAAAGTTTAGTTCTTGCTTTAGGGATTAAAGAAACAATGTCTACGAATCTCGGCATTTGGACTAAACTACATCTACAACAATGGGGAAGATCTCATCATTGGCATCTATAGTGACGGAAAAATAGTAGATGGTCAAGACACGAAGTCTTAAGATGACAGTCATAGAATTATATAATCAGTCATTTGAGTAGACACAGGCATGTTTTGCTCAATTTCCAAACCAACATGCATTATTACGATTTTAAAAAAATAATATTTAAAGTTGGTTTTTTTAAATCGAGAACTGGCATGTTTGCCGTTTGAAGTTCGGTTAAAAATTTAATTAAAAATTAAAAAATATATAAATTTATTATATTAAGTTTTAAAAAATATAATTTAAAATATTTTTATTGCATTGAGGTCAATTTTTTATGTTTTGGGCCGTTTATTTTGGCCAGTTTTTAATTTTTTTAGCCATATTCAGGCTGCATTTTTATAAGTTTTGGGTCAAACTTTTGACCCACGGCTGGTTTCATGATTCTTGCCTTAAAAATAATGAACTGGCTTGTAAATAGCTGTTTTAAACTAGCTAGGTCTGTTTATTAATTTTTCTTCGGCAAAATCAGCCCAGCCCGACCCTGTCTGGCCGGTTCTGGTTTAGGCATGGGTACAGGGCGGCTGTTTTGCCACTCCTGATTAGTCAACCTTTACTGGGAACATGCTTGGATGTCATACTAGGATTTCTGCGAAAACAGAGAGGTTAAGAAGGTTATAGATTAAAACTAAACTTTCCTTGCTCATATAAAATCTTCTTCCCGGATGGTTGATCAACAGCACAACGAGAATTTGAAGTGACCTATGAACTGAAAATTATCACCATTAAATTCCTGGTTTGAAGTTACTGTTTCAACCCTTAGAAAACATGTCTTCAGCTATCATTTCATACTGTAAGCTCAATCACATAAAGGTAGTTCGCCGTCATAATAAGCCACAGTAGGAGCTTTAGCAATTTTCCAGCCGGCCGGGTAGTTCCGGCAAAAGATTGCCCTCTGAATCGTACAATATTTTGCCAGAAAAATCCAACGGACGACACCTTTCGCCTCTCATTATCGTTTTCCTCCAAACCTCTTCTCCATCTTCCTCTTCTTCCTCCTCGGTTCTCTTCCATGAAATCATCTTCACCATCGATAGAGCTTTGCTGCTGATATTGCTGTTTATCTTTGAAATAATCGTGCCTGACTCTGACAGAGCAACGCCATGCATTTTCCATTGGGATTTATTGCCCCTTGAAGCACACAAGAATGTTACTATGGAGGTCAGAGAGAGGGCTGAGAAGAGAAGGATGATAGCTGAACTCGATGTGGCTGAAAATGGAAGAGTTTTCATGATCAANGACAGAGCAACGCCATGCATTTTCCATTGGGATTTATTGCCCCTTGAAGCACACAAGAATGTTATTATGGAGGTCAGAGAGAGGGCTGAGAAGAGAAGGATGATAGCTGAACTCGATGTGGCTGAAAATGGAAGATTCTTCATGATCAAGCTTGGAAAAGGTCTTGCCATGGCGATCATACTAGACGAATGCTAAAACACACTAATATATATGCATCTTGAGATGGCGTCATTCGATTGGATAGAGCACCAAAGTGGGGCAACACCTCACTCACCAGTTGACGTTGACGTTGATGACTTTGACTAAAGTCAGTCATGCGGTCAACATCCATTTCTTAATTAACCTGAAAATTAGATCAATATTTGTTGAACTTTGCTTGTTTTGAATACGAAGAAAGGAAGGATGAAACTTGGAAGCTAAAACAACATTCCCAAACCCCACCGTCTAAGCACACCTTTCTTTTTTAAAAACAAATATACATACTTTTTGATTAATTTATTAGATTTTTTTAAAGGCGAGGAGCCTTCACTCTTGTAACGAGGGGTGTGCGTCGGATCGGATTGGATCGGCAGGGTGTGCGTCGGATCGGATTGGATCGGATTGTTGCCGATCCAATCCGATCTGATAATTTTTGGATTGGAGTTTTGGATCCGATCGGATCGGCTCCAAAACTCCATCCGAATCGAATCTGATCCGATCCGAAGCTATTTGAAGTTATCGGATCGGATCGGATCGGATTGTTCATGAAGCAGACTCTGCGGAGGATCCCCTGTTTTCCCTGCAATCCGAGAACCTAATCCAAAATATTTCATCCAAGTCTTCCAAGATTCAAACTATCATCCAATATTCCAGACATACAACATAATCCAAAAATTTTGAAATGTATTCGTAATCCAAAACAATTCTTCCATAATTCATTATAATTCAAAACTATCCATAATCTAAATACATCAATAATCCAAAACGATAATGTTTCATTCAAAACCAAAAGTCCAGAAACCATACAAAATAATCATACCATACAAAATAATCATAATTCGTCGTTTAGAGTTCAATAATCGGCTCTACGTCTCCCCCGGTTGCATTTTCTGTAATTTCTACAAAAACACATAAAACATATTTATTAATATAACATCAATAAACAACAATAAATAACCTGTAGTTGAAATATACTTTCGTCAATCGTTTTGTAATCTTCTAATACCTCCGACAAAAATAGAGTTTCAGATTCAAAACGGATCCAACTCTAAGTGCATATAAGGGCCTCCACTGTTTTTGGTAATAGAGAAGTGCGGAATGAGTCAATAACGCGACCACCACAACTGAAAGCTGACTCCGACGGCACTGTAGAAATCGGAACAATTAACACATCCTTCGCTATCCGACTCAAAATTGGAAATTTATGGGAATTCAATTTCCACCATAGCAAAAGGTCTAGAGTATCAGAAAATTCTTCTACAGCATCGTGTAGGTAGACGTCAAGTTCCGACCTACTAATTCTGGACTCCGTAAAAGATGACCCGGCGTATAATCTAGAAAATAAAGGATCTTTTAGTAGTGGTGCACTAACATTGGACGAACTCGATGGTTCGTCACTTGAACAGATACTCACTGTAAAGTCGGCGCAAAAGAACATCCACCTCGTGATAATATTCATGCCCCCGCTCGTCCCCCATAAGAATGGTCAAACAAAGTTTTAACATATTTGCTTTGCATCGAGGATCCAAAACAACTGCAATCCACATAAGGTTATTCATTTTCTCGACGTCGCCTCAATACTTGTCAAATTTTGCAATCATGCCATTAGCCATTGAGCTCAACAATGGATTAGAACCTTCGACGTGCATTTGAATATTAAGCTTCATTTGACATACCTCACTAACATACATGTTGGAAGTCACATACGAGGAACCTGATACTGCAACCGTCGAATCATAGAAAATTTCCAAGAATTTGCTAAATTGACGAATATCCACCCAATCTTCGTCTGTGAGAAGCCCTTCTTCTCCCATATATGCCAAGAACTGAGTGTCGGATTCTGCAAGTTTGTCGAATGCAGCTGCGTACTTCTCAGCTCTTTCCAACATAAGGTATGTCGAGTTCCAACGAGTAGGCACATCAGATGTCACATTGCCCTTAAATGTGATTTTCATCATGTCAATGCAACTTTTGAACTTCAGTAAACGTGCCGGTGAGGATTTGACGTACTTCACCGCCCTCCGTACTCGACCAATAGAAGCTTGATGCTCTTTAAGCCCATCATTCACAATTAAATTGGTGATATGAGCAAAGCATCGCACGTGAATGAAATCTCCATCCAAAACTAATCCATTCCAATGTCGCAAACTCTTAACCATATGTGCAATGGCCACATCATTAGAGGATGCGTTGTCTACCGTAATTGTGAACACTTTCTCAATCCCCCAATCACGCAAACAATGCTCAATTAATCTTCCAATGGTTTCTCCTCTGTGGTCATCAATCTGCCAAAAATTTATAATTTTCTTTTGCAATTTCCAATCTCCATCGATAAAGTGGCATGTCAAAACCATGTAGTTTGTCTTCTGTGCCGACGTCCAAGTATCCGTAGTCAAGCAAACTCTCTGATTACATCTCATAAAATATTCTTTCAACTGTTGTTTTTTCTTCTTGTAAATGCTCTCGATATCCCTTGACAACGACATGCGCGAAGGTAAAACTAACTCTGGCCGGAGATATGCGCACCACTTTCTAAATCCTTCATTTTCAACCATTCTCATCGGGAGTTCATCAGTTATAATCATGCTCGCCAGTACTTCATGCGCCTCTGCTTGCGTAAAAGATGATACAGAAGACGAGTTTGCTTCTCCTTTAAGCTGCGTAAAAGGCAATTTCTTTTGTAATTGATCTGTGGCCAATCAATACTTGTTGCAACTCTTCAAATGTTTTTCATATTTGAACTTCCCGCCTTCTTCGTATGACAAGCATATTTTTTGCCACAATGGTTGCAGCTAGCTCTCGGATCCTCCGGATCACATTCATCAACCAATGTGAAATGATCCCAACATGCAGCCTTCAACGCTCTTTTTCTTTGATTAGTGGCAGGCTGAGTAGGATCGGTAGTTGTAACAGGAGTTGTAGATGTTGATTGTATCGTTGTGTCGATAGTTGCAGAAGCTGTACTTTCCTTTTTGCAAAAAAACATCCAAACCAAATTTAAAATTCTCAAATAACTTAGTCCAAAAAAAATTCTAGAATATTTGACATTATTTCTAAGGTATAAAGGTATAAACGGATTTGCACTAAACATAAAGTTTCGAGTTTCTTACTATATAATTATATTTCACATATTCACAATGTAACAAACCATGATTCATTGATTTGCATTTTGCACTCACTGGATCCGACCCAATCGGCAACAATCCGATCGGATTTGCAGGACGCCCACCCCTTTGCAGTTTGCACTAAACCAATTCGACGGGCTAAATGCCTAAATAACTAAATCTATCCACTGTTTTTCCTAACTCACAAATGAAGATACTCACAAGTCACAAATTACAAATCCGAGAGGGCTTGCGTCGGGTTGGAGACTATCATAATTCATAGGTTCATACTCAATTCACAAATCCGAATCATCAAATTGTTAAGACTATCATAGGTTCATACCTTACGAAATACGAATCACAAAGCTCGGGTTGGAGTTCGTCGGGGTTCGTCGGTTCACGGGGTTAGTCGGGTTCGTCGTCCGCCTCTCGGGTTCATTGCGGGGTTCGCCGGGGTTCGTCGCGAGGTTTGTCGGCTTCGTCGTCGAGGTTTGGACTTCGGAGTCGATCGTCGGGGACTCGGGATTTCAGAAGGGCGAAGGGTTACGAATTTGGGGATTTCGGTTTTGCAATTATAAAGTATAGTCAATCCGAATGTCAGATTGGATCGGATCGAATTGAATCTGATAACGATCCGATCCGATAAGAAATCCGATTGTCGGATCGAAACTCTCATTTGCCGACCGAATACCCTTGTCCGATCCGATCTGATCCGATCTAACCCGATCGGATTGTCGGATTGGGTCGGATCCGCCCACCCCTACTTGTAACTTTAAATAATAAGAATAGAAGAAAATAATTAGCATATGCCAATCATAGTTGGAACTTCGAAGTTGATTGCCTCGCATATTGTTGTCTCTAAACATATATTAATCTTTTTTATTTTATTTTACGTTGGGGACCAAAATCAAAGGGCAAAATAGCCAAAAAGACCCCTTGTTTTACCTGTTTTTCATTTGAATTTGATTTTGAGATTACTCAAAATGGTGGGTTGAAGTTGCCGGACGATCGATGCCCCGGGCTAAACTCAAAAGTC
>QAOC01007230.1:4973-20072 GCA_003255005.1 Begonia fuchsioides | reverse complement strand
GCACCAAGTTGACGCCCCAAGGTTGGTTAAGGTGTCAAACAAATGATCTCTTTAGCACATCAAAAGGCCTCTTGGTTGGTTAAGAAGCCAAACAAACGTTTCCAGAAGCGCACCAAATAATATCGAATGTCGTACAAACTTTTTGGGCGTCTTATAAACCTTCTCAAACAGAACAAATCAACCAAATTCATGACCGAATGTCGTAAAAACTTTTCACAAATCATCAAAACCTACTCAAATACAATAATTTGACCCAATTGAAGCCTCTCGCTTGGTTATGGAGCAGAACGAACATTTTTTTCAAAGCAACAAACAATTTATTTTGTCGTACAAACTTTTCAGGCATCATCAGAACATGCTCAAATGCAAAAAATCGACCCAATTGAAGTTTGTCAGTTGGTAGCGGTGCCAAACGAACATTTTGGACAGCGCACCAAATGCTTTTGTACCTCGGAAGAACTTTTTACGCATTGTCCGCATTAATACCCAATAAAAAGTTACCTACTTTTACAATAAATTAAGATAAGTAATTGAATAAGAAAAGATAAAAAAAAGCTAGTATTAGACAATTAACATAAAGATGAAAATGAAATTACACTTGATGCTTTAAGGATATGTTACATGCACTTTACATTTTCTCCTTAATCAGTGATATTATTGACATAAAACTTAATCAAAGAATCTTATTATATATAAATATGATTTTATAATTTAAAGTAGAGAAGCAATACAAAAGTGCTACATGTCCCTGTTTGATTAATGATTAATTATGATTAAGGCATAATTAGTGAGTGATTGAGGGGCAACTAAAGTTTGTTAATCATGATTAATTAAGTAAATCTTAAGGATTATCTTAGCACTAATCTATATTAATTAGTTAAGCTAAGTATGTTTTCAAGACAATAATTAAGGTATTTTAGCAATTAAATGGATAAAGAAGGATAAAATAGTAAACATAATAGGATAAGTTAGACTAAATGGTAAATTCATCCTAAAATCTATCTAGCAAAGGGGAGAAATGGGAGAGGATCAGCCATTTTCGTTGAAGTAGAGAGTGAAAGGGATAATAGGAGCAAAAAAAAAAGAGAAAGGGTTTCTGAGAGAGAAAGTGAAAATTGAAGGTGAAGTAGAGATTTGGCCTCCAAGTCCTTGAAAATAAGTGTTCTTCTCATCAAGAAGAATCTATTGAACAAACAATCATGAGGTAATAATTATGTTATGCGTGGATTAGATTAATCACGATTAAGGATATAATAATTAAAGAATAATTGGGGGTTTTTAGGGGATTTGTTGATGGTATGATAATTAGTCATTGAGTGCACGAAATTTGAAGGTTTTGGTAGATGGTTCTGTATAAATGATATATAAAAATCTAATAATGCCTTAGGTATTGATATATATGAAAGATTGATAAATTGGTGCATATTGTTCATGTTATACCAAAGTCGTTTAAAAATTTTCAAATCAGTCAAGTTTTGGATTTTTTGTTAAAAGTTATGCTAATCTGTTGGCCAACTCCTTTTAAAACGTTAAAATAGACACCTTGGAATTGTATAGATTAAGTTATGATACTTTAAAGTTGCCTCAAAAGAGAGAGCAATATTTGGGTCACGATTAATAATTGTTTTATTTATAGGGTATGAAGTGATTAAAGGCCTTAATTATGTGTTGTCTAATTGATAAAGACCTGATGTGCCCGGAACTTATCAACGACCGGAAGGAGCAACAACTCGAAGCCGTGCAAGACAATTAGCTAACTTGTTTGTTGATTTTGCAGGTACATTTATTCCTTCACCTCATGATCAAGAACTTCCCAAACATTGCTTACAATGGGAGTATAAAGAAGGGGAAAAACTAGCCGAGCTCCAAGGTCTTCCTTGCCGAAGTTCACCACCCGAGACATAACTATCCTCGGTTTCATGGGCCTCCACTTGGGAGATGACGTCTCCCAAAGAAAGTCTCCAAGTTATGTTTGAGTTTTGTGATTGTAAAATACTCATATGATTGGAAGTGTTTTGTTGTAATACTTGGTTCGGTTTGAACCAATTTCAATGGGTTTGTGGTTCGGCTTTGACCAAACCAAACTCCCATTGATGGAACTTAGGTCCAATCCTAAGTTCCCTTTTTTTTTGTCCTCTTTTGGTCTGTTAGGGTCGTGGGTTTTTGCTGAAGACCCACATATAGGTGGTTTGTGTGGTTTTGGTGGGACCCATTCTCACCAAACTCCTATGTTAGCCACTTATTATCCCTATTTTAGGTTTATTTTGTTTAATGTTTATGTTGTATTTGGGAAGAGGTATATGAAACCCTCTCCACGTCTGTAAAAGGCAGAAAAGAATTTGGATAAACTTTGGAAGCTTGAAGCTCTCAAACCCCTCCCCTTTTCTCTCGGCATTTGGATGAATGGTGAGTAATATCCATTTCATTCATTTTCCTTTGGTGTTGGTGATTTTTGCTAGGATCACTTAGCCCTTATTCCAACCTTCCTCCTCACTTGGTTAGGGTCAAGGTAAGCTTGGAAATCACATAGCCCTCATTCCACCTTGTTGGTTTTTCGGTTCTTGCTGTTTTGGTGTGCTTGCTGTTTTTGGTTCTTTAATTAAGTGGATTTTGTGCATCAAAGGTCCACTCCGTGCTAATTTCCGTTATCCGTGTGCTAATGTCTTAATATTTTGGCTGAGCTCCTCATTCCCATCTTGAAATATTTGTTGTTGGCATATCACTCCCATATTTCTTCAATTCGTGGTCAAGCTCGTTCTTTTCTCCATCTTCCTAGCGAATTAAACATTTCAGTCCCATTCTGTCGACCTATTTTCAAATTTTCATAACTTGTAATCCAGTCGTGAGTTTGCCTCCAAAACCCCACCATTCTCTTCCCCTTTCATTGAAGTTATTTTCTGTCAATTTTGGGCTTCCCAGATTTCCTACATCAGAAGTTGTGCAGAGACCATTCCATACCTTGTGTACTGCCTAATCATTCCTACACTTGGCAGTTTTCCTTTCTTTCATTACCCTTACTTTGTATTCGACACTCCCCATCCTTTGGAGCGTGTCAAGACCTAAGGTAATTAATGCTATATTTGTGCTTTGCCTCCTTTGGCCTATACGATGAAGTGTTAGGTTACGCTTCTTTCTTATGACATGAACTGTTTAATGATGACATAGAATATGTTGAATGATGGTATTTAGCCGATGATCACTTTTAAAGTGTTAAGTTTGATTGATTTATGAATGTCGTGTTTTTAAATAACATGTTGCAATTATGATAATGTCACAAGAATTTATTTTATGTTAAAATAGAAGAAGTATATGTACTTAGCCATTGTGAAGTAGTTAAGCTAATGTAGCTTATGTAATGAAATAAAATATGATGATATTTTCTATAATGTGATGAATTGTAATGTTTATTTTACACATGATAATTACCTACTTGATACATCCATATTACATTTCATATAAAACAAAATATGACAATAGTTGTTAGTGGTTGAGTTCGAATAACCAACGAAAGAGAGAGAAAGTTACGTAAATGTCATTTGGAAGGAGTCTGTGTTGGCTATACCGGTAAGCAGACTCAAGTTTGTGGTCTCTCACCCTTGGAATCGAGTTGGTTGTCCCCTTAGGTGGACTCAAGTTTGTTGTCCTTGTTCTTTGCTTGGTAGCCCCAATGATAAGAAAGTACAGAAATTAAAGGAAAGGAAAACCAAGAATAAAAAGAAAAAAAGATTCATATAATGTTAGCATTCTTTCATTTTATGCTTTACTTACTGATCACTAGGCTCATAGATAATCTTTGTAGTGTAAGTCATGCTAATGTTTAGCTGACAAAGTGCTCAAATAGTCGTGACAACGTGGATATTAAAACAATGTTGTCTAAGCAACAAACGAGAGGAATTTTATTATAATGTATTTTACAACGATCATGCAAATCATGCATTACTCCAAATGAGATTTTAATTATAAATGTATTTCAAAGTCTTCCGCTGCTACGTTTTACCAATGTATGATCGAAAAACAAAAATTTTACCATCCTTTTAGGAAAACAAAAGTTTAAGAAATGGTACGCTACACGACGTTACATCCAAACCTTATTAAATGCAACTAATCAATCTTATTCAAGCCCCTCAGTTGGTTAAGGTGCTGAACGAATGTTTCGTTTAGCATATCAAATATTTTTTGTTCATCGTACAAACTTTCCGCAAGTCGTGTGAACCTTCTCAAATGCAACACATTGATCCAATTGAAACCCCTCGGTTGGGTAAGGCGTCAAATGAACGTAGCAGCGCACTAAACATTTTTGTACATCGTACCAACTCTTCGTGCGTCGTCCAAACCTAGCCAAATAAAATAAATTGACCTGATTAAAGCCCCTCTGTTGTTAAGGTGCCGAATGAACATTTTGGGCTGCGCACTAAACATTTTCGTGTGTTGTAAGAAATTTCCGCACGTCATTTGAAAATCTTCTCAAATGCAACCAATCAACCCAATTCAAGCCACTTGGTTGGTTAATGTGTGAACGAATATTTCGGGCAGTGCACCAAAATTTTCCATATCTTGTACAAACTTTTCGCACGTCTTCTGAAACTTTTCAATTGCAACAAATTGACCAAATTAAACACACTCGGTTGGATAATGTAACACCCAACTTTTTTTTATGTAAATCAGATATGTATAAATTTAGTGTGTTATGACTAGAGTATGAAATGTGCTAAGAAAACATGAATATGGTGATGAAATTACACCTTAGAATTAGTGAATTGATGAATCAGAAAGAATATTAGTAATTACCTAATTCCAAGATTTTAGGGTCTTCACATGGATTTGGTTTCTTTTAAAGACATTTAATAAACTAGTAGATGAAACTACAGCAATAATAATTTCTTGAATTGGAAAGGTATAGAGAAAGTTATGGATCTTAGAACTCAACGGTTGGTAACAAATGTCGGGTTGGAATTTGGTAACGGAGTAGTTTCTGTGTTTCAATTATATCATGCCTTAGAAGAGCCTACTTGACAAAGTGTTCTTCTAAAAAGTTGTAGTTGACATCTAGATAAGAAGAATAATGTTTAGATCAACTGTATTGAAGTTTTGGAGAGAAAGTTATGCTTGTTTGAAGTTGGATAAGGAAAACCAAACTATAGAATTATGGACTTTTGATTGATGATGGGTATTTCGTATAATTGAACATAATAGGCTCCGAATTTGAAGTTTAAGTCTTCTATAAAGTTAAACTAGACGTAAAGAGGAAAATATGGGTTTTTGAATGAGAAAAATCCAAGTTGTTGAGCAAAATGTATGAAAGGTTTAAATGGCAGTTAACACCCTAAATAAAGGGGAGGCACCTTGAACTCTCGGGTTTGATTAAGGATTGACAATTTATTCCTGAAATGTTGACTTTTCATCAAATTTTAAGGAATTTAATCCATGATTAATTAAGGATGGGCCTGATGTGCAACCCGAGCACATCATGGATCAAGCCCCGACCAACCCAACGAGCCCACCCGATTTTACTAACTTAGTTGCTCGTTTTGCAGGTATCTTAGTCTCGAAAACACCTTCCGAGCATGATCGGGAACGGCCCAAGAACTCCATTACTTGGTGCTCGGCCATTCCCAGCCCCGACGCGCACACCGGGCCTTATCCGCGAGTACCCAGACACAGCAGCACGGCCCACGACACAAGCGAGGCTTGTGACCGAGACCCGCCCGGCACCCAACGGGCGCTCCACGACCCCGACCCGACGACCACCCCAACTTTGGTCGTTGGCCTATCCGAAGACCACTAGGGCTTCGGCCCGTCAATAAGTGGCCAGCGTGAAGGAACGCACGGTCCGATCCTCTTGGATCGCGCGGTCTTCCACGGAGTCCAACTCCTCGGCCCACCCAACGCCGAGCCCGGCCACCTTAGCTTATTTTCAGCATTTAGAAGACTTAGTGAAGAAAGCTAGAAGTCTAAAGACCAAGGACGCTGAATGCACCATTGGAAGCCCACGATGGCCGAGCCTCTCACGAGACACGGCCCACCATCGGCCCATTCGAAGACTTAGCCAAATTCTATCGGCCAAACTTACTTAATCTTTAAGTATTTTGGTTGTTTGGTTAAGATAAGGAAGAGGATCAAGTTTGGCACGAGCATATCTTCGTGATGACCGTAGATCACCTATCGGACGCACGAGCACGGTCGATCACCAAACCACCTACGATTATCAAAGGATTTTCATGCACCAAATCCTTGGAGCAGCTATTGAATCTTCAGAGGATCTTCAATCAACGGACTTTCTCAACAAACTCTCGGATCCCTTGAAGCGCGCCCATGACCGACCGCCGGCTCGTCCCGTCTAGACGTACCCGCGTGCCAACTCGAGTCATCACCGATCTATCAAAGAACCAGACCGTGCGCTAGCTTTTGTTGACCACCGAAGAGACATTAGAAGCCCCGGATCCAGATTGGC
The DNA here is from genome assembly GCA_003255005.1 of Begonia fuchsioides. Lineage (NCBI taxonomy): Eukaryota > Viridiplantae > Streptophyta > Magnoliopsida > Cucurbitales > Begoniaceae > Begonia > Begonia fuchsioides. The sequence continues at coordinate 13,621 of QAOC01007230.1, read as the reverse complement.
CCAAGCCAATCCTTCATTCGTTCGGAGCTCCACCCACACCGACGCACCCTCTCGGTCAACCGGTTAACAACAAGACAACATCGGTCTAACTTCGAACCAACCGATCCTCCGACCCTGAATCACGGACATGGACTTCTCCAAAGTCAACATGAAGCGTTTGATCAATCTAAAGGCCGAAAACTTCCTTTGTCTTAGATAGTTAGTTCAATTTTATGTCTTTAAATATTGTAATCGTTTTCATTGTTCAATAGAGAGAATTTTAGTAAAAATTGTGCAAAACGCCTTCTTCCCGAAAGGATCGAAGCTCCCTCTCGATAACTCCCCTCCGGTGAGTCATATCCGGCCGAGCGTTATCAACCCTCGAGTGTTCATCGGTGCGTAATATCCTAGAAGACATTCAAGGTCTACCGAGTTCAATACTTTGATTGCTCAAGTATTGAATTGCCTTCATCCATCTCCTTACACCATCTTCATCCCCGAGCCATCAAATTACCTCCACAAGCCGATTCCGGTCCACATTATCACAACCGAGTCATCTCCATAAACTATCGAACCATTCCCGAAATTCCACCACCAAACCTCATTATTTCCATCACATTACGCTTCCACAAACCCCATCTTAAATTGGCCCGAGCAAATTTGTCGATCGTTGTACACGCGACCTTCCCGGTTACGTGAAAAGCGACAAGTCCGATAAAGTGTGTGCGATCCTGGTGCACGCTGCACACCAGGGCCAATAGGGAAGTGCCATGTGGAAAGGATGGTGACACCTCATGCTTGAAGAGGTGGTGAGCTTGGATGGTGACACCTCATGCTTGAACCACATGACTCACCTTCCAAAGGATCTTCAGCTATTAGCCATCCTGACCATCAGCTCTCTCTCTCAGATCTCTCTCCTATCTAAATCCTCTCCAAATTCGTGTGAGAAAAATTAGGGTTTGTAACAAAAGTGTGAGGTTTTAGTGNTAGAAGACATAAACTTTAAATTCTGAGTTTAACATAATCAAAAATACGAAGTACCAAACATCGTTCAAAATCCATAATTCTATAGTCCGGTTTTGCTTCACCAACTTCAAATAAACATAACTTTCTCTTAGAAAGTTTAATAAGAATGACCTACCTATCAATCTTCTTATCTTGACGTCTACTACAACTTTTTAGAGGAATACTTTGCCATTTATGCTCTTATAAGGCATGTTATCATTGAAACACAGAAACTACTCCATGTAATGACCATAAAACCTCAGAATTAGGTAAACATCAAATTTGTTTCCAATTCGTCTCCATATTCATCTTTTCTTAGTACATCTCATTCCTTAAACATAAAACATTAAATTCATAAATTCTTAACATAAAATGAGGGTCGTTACACCCTTGGTAGGTTAAGGTGCCAAATGATAATTTCGGGCAGCACTCCAAACATTTTTGTACTTTGTACAAAATTTGCGTGCGTTGTCCGAACCTGCTCAAATGAAATAAAGTGAAGAAATTCTAGCCCCTCATTAGGTTAGGTGCTAAACAATCATTTCGTTCAAAGCACCAAACATTTTTGGACGTCATACAAACTTTTCATACTTTTTCGATATCTTGTCAATTGCAACAAGTTGGCCAAATTCAAGCCCATCGGTTTTTTAAGGTGCCGAACGAATGTTTTGGACAATATATTAAACATTTTTGTATGTCGTAGGAACTTTCTGCTCGTCGTTCCAATTTTCTTAAATGCAACAAATCGACCCAATTGAAGTGACTTAGTCAGTTAAGGGGCTGAATGGATGTTTTCTTAAACATTTTCAAATGCAATAAATTGAATTTGTCAACTTTTTAGGCATTGTTCGAACATTTTCAAATGAAAAATTTCACTAAATTGAAACCCATCAAATTTTTAAGGTGTCTAATGAACGTTTTGGGCAGTGCACCAAAGATTTTTGCACATTTCTACGTGTTGTCGTAACCTTCTCAAATGAAACAAACTGGCAAAATTTAAGCCCATTGATTGGTTAAGGTGCCAAACAAACATTTTGAATAGCACCCAAAATGTTTTTGTATGTTGTATGAACTTTCTACTCATCGTCCAAACCGATTCGAGCCATTGGTTGGTTAAGTTGTCGACCAAACATTTCGTTCAGCATACCAAACTTGTTGGTACGTTGTATGAACTTTCTATTTGTCGTCCGAACCTTCTCAAATGCAACAAATCAACCTAATGAAAGCCATTTGGTTGATTAAAATGCCAAACGAATAGTTCAAGTAGTGTAGTAAATGTTTCGTATGTCGTATGAACTTTCTACATGTCGTCAAAACCTTCTCTTATCTAATAACTTGGCAAACACCTTGGTTGAATAACTTGGCAAACAAATATTTTTGGCAGCACACCAATGGTTTACGTACGTCGTACAAACTTTCTGCGCAACTTCAAAAGCTTATTAAATGCAAGAAATTGGCCTAACTATGCCTCTCATTTGGTTAAGGTTCTGAATGAATGTTTCAGGAAGCGCACCAAAAACTTTTTGAACTTCTTACGATCTTTCATACATTGCGTGAACTTTCTATGCATTTTCAAAACTTTTGCAAATACAACAAATCAAACCAGATGAACCCCCTCCATTTGTTAAGGTGACAAACAAACTTTTTGGGAATAACATCAAAAAAATTTCATATGTTGTCTGAATGTGATCAAATGCAGCGACTCAACATTGGATGAACCACCTTGACTGTGTTGTCAAAATCTACTCAAATGCAATCCATCGACCTAGTTAAAGCCTCTTAGTTTGTTAAGGTACAGAACTAAAGTTTTGGGCAATACACCAAAGGCTTTTTAAGTCATACGTACTTTTTGCGTGCTTCAAAATCTTCTCAAATGCAACCAAAATTCCCGATTAAAGTCCCTAAGTTGGTTAAAGTATCAAACATATATTTTGGACAACACTTTACATATTTTAGTATGTCGTATAAATTTTCCATGTGTCGTCAAAACTTTCTCAAATACAACAAATCGACTCAATTGAATCTCGTTGATTAGTTAAGGTGTTGAACTAACATTTATGGCAGAACACCAAACATTTTTGTCAGTCGTGTGAACTTATGCGTGTTGTAGAACTCTACTAAATGTAATAAACTGACCTAATGCAATCCCCTTAGTTTGTTAAGAAGCCAAACAAACATTTTAGGTAGTACACTAAAATTTTGCGTGCGTCTATGAACTTTATGTGCGTTTTCTAAAACCTTTTCAAAATGCAACCAATTAATCCAATTCAAGCCCCTCGGTTGGTTAAAGTGCCAAACAAATATTTTGGCTATGCACCAAGAGTTTTTGTCGTATGAACTTTGTGCATGATATTCTCCAAAAATTGAGAGGTTTAGGGCAAGTTAATTCGGTGAAGTGCTTGTTTCGCTGTAGGTAAGAAAATAGATTTTTTGTGTGTTAAGGAGGTTCAATTTAGACCATATAGAGAACGATTTTGGGGCACAAAAGCCATATGCAACCGGGAAAGTGTGCATGGGACTAAAAGTTGCCGGAAAGGTAAAAGGTAAAATTTTAGGGGAGGGGCTTTGGTTCAATGGTAATCTATTGTAAAAAAATGTGAGGACAAAGCAAGTGTAAATTGTAACATGGCTCCGATGGAATTTTTGGTTATTGGACAGTGAGCTGCTTTTGGTTTTCTAGAAAAGGCAGTTTCATGAGGTAATTTTCAATCTACGATAAGATCAGTTTCAGGAGGTGGCCTTTTAATTATAGATTAAAGGTGTACTAGGTAAATCATCTTAAAAAACCTTTGCCAATTCTTGGATACCTGGGATGTCCTGAAGTTTTGCCTTGCATTTAATTTGCGTATCAATTATACTTGCAAAAAATCATACGCATCCTTTCTTCATTAATTGTTCGGCCTTGATTGATTATACAATAAGCGTTTGATCTGTGCTCGTCATTGCCTAAAAGATGTACGCTTCTGCATTCGGGGGTTGAAAATTGATTACTTTACCCTATAGTTAATAGNATACTTGCAAAAAATCATACGCATCCTTTCTTCATTAATTGTTCGGCCTTGATTGATTATACAATAAGCGTTTAATATGTGCTCGTCATTGCCTAAAAGATGTACGCTTCTGCATTCGGGGGTTGAAAATTGATTACTTTACTCCTATAGTTAATAGTAGCAAAATGGAAAAATAGTCCGTCCATCCCCAAGATGTATCATTTTTATATCTGTTATTGAAATCAGCACTTAACTTTTTATCATCTACCCTTATAGTACAGTCCCGTAAAACATAATTCAAATGCAATTGTTCACCAGATGGTAGCATCACATCATAAAAATATTCCACCTTCCTAGGTGAACAATTTATTTTAGCCATAAATGCAGCCGACATAAATGAATGTGTGGCACCCGAATCTATTAATGTATAAGTAGCTTCACCATCAATTAAATAGTACCTGAAATGACGACGGGCTGTTCTTCGTTGTCTGACTTGATAAGGGATAAAACTCTTTGTGTAACTTTTCTCTGGTCTTTATTTTGCACTGTACAGTCTTTAGCCATACTACTAGCTCCTTTGCACTTAAAGCATTTGTTTGTGCCAAAAACACATTCACCCAGATGGTTCTTCTTACATTTTGGGCATTGGACCATTTGAGAAAGTTCTTGTAACTTTTTTTCATTCCCTTGATCAATCTTCTCGTCATTGGTTCTTTTAACTCCTTTCATTTGTTGCGAGTTATTGCTTTGTTGAGGCTGTATTTCTATAAAAAAAATGTCTTTGAGTCTCCCGTTGCTTCTGGAATTTAAGTTATGCCTCCTCAACTTCAAGAGCCTTCAATACAATTTTTGAATATGGCACATCATGTGTTCTAGATATTTTCACTCCCTAATATATTTCAACTTTCAAGCCCTGTATAAATTGATGCACCTTGTGCTCATTATTGGCAATCAAATGTGCAGCAAAGCGAGATAACACTTCAAAATTCCGAATATACTCTGATACTCATCATGTTTGCCGTAATTGCAGAAACTCCACCAACTTACTAGTAGGTACAGCCTGGCTAAAATATTTATCATAAATTATCTCATTGACTTTTTCCCATGTCATTTCTTTCACATTTGTGTTGGCTTGAATTGTGTCCCACAAAAATCGTACATGCTTTGATAGCATAAAAATGGAACAAGTGACTTTTTCTCCTTCTTTAATTTTTTCATAATCGAACATGTTTTCTAAAGTCCAGATCCATTCCTCAAAGTAAATAGGATCTGTGGATTGTTCATCAAAATTTGGTGGATGGAGTCGACAAAACCTTTCACAACTTAATTCTCCTGAAGCATGCCAACGAGAAGTTCCTTGATCTTCTCTATTCATATAAAGTTCAAGCTGTTGAAACTGTTGATCCATAATATCAGAAAATCTCTTAATTGCATCATCTCTATCATCTTGCCCTCTATGTTGTCCCCTCACCATAGTATTAGTTCTAAATAAGAATAACCATAAGTAATATAACAAACAATGGCCTAATGTAAAACTTAAAGTTGATGAAGCGACTCCATGCAAAAATTAGCATTATTAAGCGGTCTACAGAAACGATGTGTAACCTGGTGGCTTTAATACCATAACTATCACGTCCATTTTTTTTAATACATACGTTATTATTTAAAAGCATCTTTCATCATTTATACCATAAGACTTTTTCAAAAGTAAGAACCAATTTTTTTTTTCATACATGTAATATAGTAAAACATTAAGTAACCGATTTATTTCGTATTGTGAAGAAAGATATAAAAATACTTTTATTTACGTATATAAACTAGGTTTTTACATAAACTTTACTTTTCAAAACGTTGCTTTTATAAACGACATACTATAACATAGTAATTCAAACTTATATAATCATTTAAAACATTTAAGAACTTTACCCACCGGTCACATTTGCTTTAGCAACTGCAAATTCTTGTCATGGAAAAGCTTCACAAGCCGCCATTGTGATCATCAACAAAATGAACTTCATCACCATCCTCACCTAAATTACAAAGTTCATCTAATGAGCCTATTGCTCAGTAAGTAGTGCACTGTGAAATAATTCTATAAAGGATATGATATGCATTGTAAAAATTGCTTTATTCATTTCATTCGGTCTTTTCATATATTTTCTTTTGATAACCATGGATCTGCTTGAGAACTCTATAAGCAGGTAGCAAAAGGGTGTGCCCCCAGACCCTTCTTTTGGGACAACCCTTCCGTAATCATATCTCACAAAAAATCTTACGTATATTAATCATCTTTCTCTCTTTTAGATGCATATATATCTGTTGGAAAACTTTATAAGCAGGTAGCAAAAGGGTGTGCCTTCGGTCCCTTCTATTGGGACAACCCTTTCGAAATTCCGTCTCACAACAAATCTGTTATACATTAAAGTTTATTCATTCATTATGTTGCAAATGAAAGTTCATGCATAAGAAACCCTTTTCGTTCTTTTTCATAAAACAATGATGCATGAATGTGCATGATACATGACACGCTCAGGGTTAGGAGGTGTCGGGAGGAAAGGGGACAAATGGGAAGACATGGCAATCTGCCGAGAACAAGGAGGACTGGCAGTACAGTAGGTAGTGAAAGACTTCTGCACAACTTTCAAAACGGAGAGTCTGGGAATGAGAAAATTGGCAGAAATCAATTTCAATGAAAGATGGACAAAATGCAAGTGGTTAGATAAAAAAAACACGGGTAGATTAAAAGATATGAGAGATTAAAATGCAGTCGACAGAATGGTCAAATTTTAGGTACTCGGGTGAAGGACAGTAGAAAGATGAAGGCACAACTCCTAAATGGAAGAAACAGGGGACACAATGAAAGACCAAATATTTTAAGACACGAATGAGGAACTCACAGACCAAATATCATAACATTACCACACGGAAAACACAAGTTGGCACGGGGTGGCTTTTGATGCACAAAATCCACCCGATAAAGAAATGACAACAACAAATAACACCAAACAGCAAAAGATCCGAAACAAATGGGATGGAGTGAGGGCTATAGGACTTCCAAGCTTGCCTTAATCCTAATCAAGTGAGGAGGAAGGTTGGTACAAAGGCTCAGTGATCCTAGCAAAAATCACCAACACCAAAGACAATCCATAACAAAGGATATTACTCACCTTTGGATGAAAAATCCGTGAGAAAAAAAGGAGAGGAGCTTCAAGCTTCTTCTTTTATCCAATCTTTTTTTTTCTGCTTACAAATGATGTGCGAGGAGAGTTTTGATACTCTTTCCAATTACATCAAAAGGGAAAAACCAAAAAAGAAAAAGAAATAGGACTAATGAGTGTTTAGTAGGTGTTAGATGGAATTGGGTCCCACCAAAGCTTCCTAAACACACCACAAAGATTCTAGACTCAAGGCCACGTTCCAAAACATCAACCTAAAGAAAAAGACCAAGGGGAAATAGGGCTTCCCCAAGTTCCAAAAAAAAGGCCATGGATTTGGTTAAAACCCAACCAAACCCTTCTCAATGGTCCAAACCGAACCATCAAGGCTTACAACAAAACAGCTCAGCATATTTATAATTTACAACCAACCCATGTAAGCAAAAGAAAATATCCAAGAGAAGATCAAGTGGACCATTATTGATGGACCATTCTTGCCCGGGCTTGTTGATCTCCTAGCCGAGCCCAAATTGGTGAAGATTTAGGCATGATCCGATCCATCACTTGATGGATTGTCCAATGCTCGTTGGAGTGGATCATTTGCACCCCTTTTGGACTCTTCTTGGAAGGCTTCCTCTCCCAAAATGGTTGTCGGGAAATCGGTACCCTTCGCCCATGTGATCGAACATGGCCGTGGCTCGGGTGGGAGGCTTCGGCTAAGTGGACTTTGGACACCGGTCTCCACCTTCTCCCCTCCAAACTCCAATTGCAAGCAATGTTTGGGGAGTTCCTTTTCATGAAGTGTGGGAGCGTCTAAGAGATCCAATGGAGAAAATGTTATACCTGCAAAATCAACAAACATGTTAGCTAGTATTCTTGCACGGCTCTGGGTTGTCACGCCCTCCGATTGTTGGTGGCTCCCGAACATATCATCCCCTCTGGGTGATTGAGGATTTGCCCTCAAATCCATGGGCTGCTCCTCCTTATCCTCAGCCACTTCTCCCAAGTATGGTGACGAGTCTTGAACATTGAAGGAGGCCGATACTCCATAGTCCCCGGGAAGCTTTAACTTATAAGCATTCTTATTGATCTTCTCGGTGACTTCAAAGGGGGCCGTCGGCTCGAGGAAGAAGCTTGGACTTTCTTTGGTTTGGAAACCTTTCTTTCCTTAAGTGCAGCCACACAAGGTCGCCAACTTTGAATTCTACATCCCTTCGGCCACAGTTGGCATACTTAGCATAGGCCTCATTTTTCTTGGCTATGGCTTTTTGCACCTTAGTATGCATGGCTTGGACTTGTTAAGCCCTTAGTGCTCCATCCGGATTGGCTAATTCCTGACTCAGCAATGGGATCAAGTCCAAAGGAGTGGAAGGGTTGAAGCCATAGACAACTTCAAATGGAGAGGCTCAGGTTGCACTATGCATACTTTGGTTGTAAGCAAATTCCACAAAAGGCAATTGTGCATCCCAATCTGAGAGCCGCTTTCCCACTATGCTTCTAAGCAATGCTCCCAATGAGC
>QAOC01007217.1:71948-114636 GCA_003255005.1 Begonia fuchsioides | reverse complement strand
TTAATGATGTGCTTGGTGCATCTATATTATGCATGTTCATGGGCATCTCATGCATCACGTTTTCAAGAAAGTTACAAACTATTTACATGCATGAGATTTCATATGAAATAGAATATGAAAATGGTTCATTCAGGTTGAGCTCGAACAACCAACGAAAGACAAAGATAAAAGAAAGAAAGAGAAAGTTAAGTAAATGTCATTGGGAAGGGGTTTGAGTTGGTTGTCCCCTTAAACCTAGTTGTGAAATTTTGAGCTGGCTTTGCCTAGTTGTGAAATTGAAAATTTAATGAGTGGCGACTCTTTTGGAATTATCCCCGATGGTTTTCGAAGCTCTTTGAATTTAGATGCATTTTATCTACATGATCTATGGTCATTAGATATAAAAGCTTTGTTCGATAAGATACTAAATACTTGTGATTTTGGAGTTTGTACATCGGCCTTTAACCATGCTATGCTTCCTTGGAATAAAATTATGATTAATCACGTGCTTGAGAGAAGGGCAAAGTATACAAGTCTATTGTTCTTTTTCTATTTTAAGTTGGACAACATTTCGATCAACCTTACATTTTGGATGTTATTTTTATCATGGGATGAACATTTAGTTTCGGAAGATTCACTAAGGTTATTCTTAAAATTGAAATTCATTAATGGCAAGTGCATCATGGTTATTAGACCACAGCCCGAGAAAGTCTTGCTTGTTATCAAATTGAATGGTAGAAACTTTTTTGTTGTTTGGTATCCATCGTTCCTTGCTAATCATATTTTTTGAAGGTATTGGGTCTTATGAAAAGCAAAGTGGGTATGAGGATGGATTTTTGATTGATAACCCATGGCATGCTACGTGTATTTTGAATAAAACTTTGGGAAGTTTGCTTAGGAGCATAGTTAGCAAGAAACTCACGGATTGGGACATTCAACTCAAATATATCGAGTTTTCGTACAACCGGAGTGTCCATAGCTCGACTCAAATGACCCCCTTCGAGATAGTTTATGGTTTTAACCCTTTGACCTCTCTCGACTTACTACCACTACCATCGAAGGAGGTTATCAATCCAAACGGAGCGAAGAAGGCTTAATTAGTGAAGAGCATGCATGAGAAAGTTAGTAAGGCCATCGAAAGAGTCGGTCAATCCTATGCCAAGTATGCCAACCGAGGAAGAAAGGAGGCTAATTTCAAGGTAGGAGATTTAGTGTGGTTGCACTTAAGAAAGGAGAGGTTTCCCAAGCAAAGGGGGTCCTTCAAGTAACACAAATCACTTAGTCAACAAGACCGAGTGATACTTCAATTTTTCCGCGCACATTCTTTGGCTTTCAAGAAGTCAAGGCGTGTCATTTGGTATCAGAGCCCTGTTGTATCCTTGTCTCAGAGTTTTAATGATGAATTGAATCAAAAGTTCAACACAATTCATCAACTTCTCTTGGAGGATAGGCTTTCTAATGCTAATGCAACTGTAACTTCATCGTTAAGAAGAAATTCTCTAGCACCACCAAGGAGAGGTTGTGAGGGTCTAAAGGGCCAAGGTAGACATCATGGAAGTCATTCCATCAAAATGGATTTAGATTATGTCTTAGAGGGTAATTCTCATGAGTTTGGCCGACCTAGGCACAACTATAACAATGATTTACGGAATGCCAAGGTGAACGTGTCTTCTTTCAATGGTGTATGCAATGGTGATTTCTTTTTAGATTGGCTGGATAAAGTGGAACAAATTTTTGATTGCTATGAATACTACGACCATGCTAATATTCAACTTGTTACAATGGAATTCGAAGGGTATGCAAGCCTTTGGTGGGAAAGTCTAAAAGTACAACAAAGACGTGAAAACTTAGACGATGCACTTAGCTGGCGAGAACTACGCAATATTATGGAAAGCAATTTTTACCAAAGCAGCAAGAGGTTTTTCTGCTCTTGCAAGGTTTACGGCAAAATCAACTATCCGTAGAAGATTATGTAACCAATTTGAATCGCTTTGCATTCGGTGTGGACTTGAAGAACTAGATGAACAAATGATGGCATGGTTTATTTGAGGCCTACATCAAGAGATCAGGGCTACAGTGGAGTTGTATACATATGAGTCGATGGATGACGTGATACAATTAGCACTCCAAGTGGAGCGCCAAATTAAGAGGAAAAGCAAAGGAGTTTAACTCTCGATTTACACAAAAAACTATTCAAACTACTAAGTCATCGCCAAAGATAGAAGACAAGAGCTTACCTTCCAAAAGATTGCCGAACAAAGCAACAGGTGAAAAGAACCTCAATCACGATCCTAAACCAAGGTCATGGTAGGTAAAATGTTTTAAGTGTTTAGGGTTGGGTCATATTGCTAATCAATGTCTTAACAAGAGAGTTATGCTTGTAAAAGAGGAATCAAAAGAAATCATTAGCGATGATGAAGATCCAGATCAACAAATCGAGGAGTAGGTCATTCAAGAGGAGGTTTGTCAAGCCCCTAAATGGCCTTTGCTAATGATAATTCGAAGGGCCTTGTCCTCTCATTTTGGAGGTACGAATCAAAAAAGAGAAAATAATTTTATTCTCGTTGCTTGATCAAGGGCAAAATTTGCTCCTTTATAATTGATGGAGAAAGTTGCAACAACGTGGTTTCTACCAATTTAGTGGAGAAACTTGGACTTCCAACTACCGTGCATCCTACGCCTTATCGCCTGAATTGGTTGAATGATAAAAGCAATTTGAAGGTAACCCACTTAAGCAAGCATTGATTTTTCCATTGGTGGGTATAAAGACTCGGTGTTGTCTGATATTGTGTCTATGAATGCAAGCCATCTTTTATTAGGGAGGCCCTGGCAGTTTGACAAGAAGATCATGCATGATGGTTTCAGTAACTACTATTCCTTTATGGAGAATGACCGTTTGGTAAAAATTGGCACCACTTCAACCCGAGCAAATTGTGAAAGACAACGAAGCTATGAGGTCCTTAAAGGCTAAGGCGACATTATTTCTATCAAAGAGACAACTTAAAACTTCTTTGAAGCTAGGTGGTCCATTTTTGCTTATTATGTTCAATGATCAAATGGTGGAAGATAAGGATATACTCGAAGAGGCGTTGACACCTCTTAATGAGTTTGATGATGGTTTTCTGAAAAAGTTGCCTCATGGTTTACCTCCACTTAGAGAAATTGAGCATGGTATTGATCTTCAACCAGGGGCTACACTACCTAATCGACCCACTTATCGGATGAATCCAGAAGAGGTCAAAGAATTGCACAAACAAGTGTGAGATCTTTTGGATAAAGGATACATTCGAGAAAGTTTGAGTCCCTGTGCGGTTCATTTCCTACTTGTCCCAAAGAAAGATGGATCTATGAGGATGTGCATAGATAGTCGCGCCATCAACCAAATAACCATCAAGTACCGGTTTCCAATTCCAAGAGTTGAAGACATGCTTGATGAGCTAAGTGGAGCCTCACTATTTTCTAAGGTTGATTTAAAGAGCGGATATCACCAAATCTGCATGAGAGAAGGTGATGAATGGAAGACAGCATTTAAAAACAAGTATGTACTATACGAGTGGATGGTAATGCCATTCGGTTTATCTAATGCGCCTAGCACATTTATGCGCCTCATGCATTATGTGCTCAAAGACTACTTAGGTAAGTTCATTGTGGTATATTTTGACGACATCTAGGCATATAGCTTGAACTTGGAGTCACACTTAGAACATCTTCGTGCCTTGTTTACTACCTTAAGGGCAGAAAAACTTTATAGTCATCTTAAGAAATGCACATTCTTGCCAAATGAGGTACACTTCCTTGGTTTCATTATTTCTAAGCATGGATTAGCCATGGATGAAGCAAAGGTACAAGCGATCAAGGAATGGCCGGAGCCTAAAAGCATATCGGAGGTAAGGAGTTTTGATGGCCTTGCTTCTTTCTATCGACGTTTCATCAAAAATGATAGTGCAATTATGGCTCCACTAACTGATTGCACTAAAAAAGGAAGTGAATTTGTGTGGAGTCGATCTTGTCAGGAAGAGTTTTAGTCCATTAAAAATTTATTGTGCAATGCCCCGTTATTGGCATTACCTGATTTCAACAAAGTTTTTGAGGTTCAATGTGATGCATCCGGAATAGGCATTGGAGCCCATCTTCTACAAGAGTGAAAACCAACTGCTTACTTTAGTGAGAAACTAAAAGGAGCCACTCTTAATTATTTGACATATGACAAGGAATTCTATGCAGTGATGAGCGCATTAGAAGTGTGGCAGCATTACCTTTTACCAAAGGAGTTCATAATTCATATCGATCATCAGCTTTGAAGCACATTAAGAGTCAAGCTAAGCTTAACCGAAGACATGCTAAATGGGTAGAATATTTGGAGAGCTATCCTTATGTGATTAAATACATGAGAGGAGAAGTGAATGTGGTGGCCGACGCATTATCAAGAAGGTACACTTTACTAACTGAACTTAAATCTAGATTTCTTGGATTTGATTGGATAAAAGATGCTTATAAAGATGATTTGGACTCCGGTAGTAGTAGTTGATCAATTCTCCAAGATGGTTCATTTTATTCCTTGCTCTAAAACAGATGATTCTTCTCATGTTGCTGATCTTATTTTCAAAGAAGTGGTGAGATTGCACGGCATTCCTAAATAAATTTTCTCGAATTGCGACACAAAGTTTCTGAGTCATTTTTGGAAGACGTTGTGGGGAAAGATTGGTACTACGCTCTTATTTAGTACATCATTTCATCCTAAAAATGATGGGCAAACTGAAGTGGTCAATCGATCTTTGAGAGTATTATTGAGAAGTGTAATTGGCAAAAGGCTTACGGATTGGGACTTACAATTACCTTATGTCGAGTTTGCATACAACTAAAGTGTGCATGGATCTACACAACAGACCCCATTTGAGGTAGTATATGGTTTCAGCCCTTTAACTCCACTAAATTGAATTTCAATTCCTATCAAACAAGTTGTAAATTTTGATGTAGGAAAGAAGGCTGAGCAAGTGAGAGCCTTGCACCAAGAAGTAAGAAGAAAAATTGAGAAGAAGAATGAGTCATATGCACGACAAACAAACAAAGGCCACAAGGAGATTATTTTTAAGGAAGGAGATTTCGTTTGGTTAATCTACGCAAGGAAAGATTCCCTAAACAACGAAGGTCTAAGTTGCTTCCAAGAGACGATGGTCCATTCAAGGTTTCAGAATGGATTAATAATAATGCTTATAAGATTGAGTTGCCTGGTGAGTATGGAGTTTAAGCAACTTTCAATGTGCAAGATGTAACGACCCTCATTTTATTTTGAGAATTTGTGATTTTAAGACGAAAGCGTTTAAGATTTTTATGAATGTTGGTTAAATTTTAAGGTATTAAAGTATTGTGGAGATTAGTAAATTAGTAAGTTGAAGGTGATAAAGAGAATAATGTTTAAGGGCATATTGGACGAAGTTATTAGGAAGTAAATTGGGTTAAATACACTAAAGGATTACCTTCAAGTAAGATCCGGTCGACCCCAGAATTTAGGAGGGGTCGACACAATGTAAGTTTCGGTCGACCCCAAGATCGTGGAGGGGTCGAAACAAAGTAACCTTTCGGTCGACCCCAGGATTTAGGAGGGGTCGACACAAGAGTGTATTTTAGGTCGACCCCAGGAATTTGGAGAGGTCGACACAATTGTATATTTCGGTCGACCCCAGGATTTAGGAGGGGTCGACACAAAATAGTCCTTGAGTATAGTTTCGGTCGACCCCATGATTTAGGAGGGGTCGACACAATATATAGTTTCGGTCGACCCCAGGACTTAGAAGGGTTGACACAATTGACACTTTGGGTCGACCCCAAGACCGAGCGCTCGACACAAGTTGTTCTCTGGGAATGCTTTCGGTCGACACAATAGACGTGCGGTCGACACATTCTCATACATGCCATTGAAAAGTCAACCAAAACGTAGGAAAATCCGATCAGTGGACGTAAAGAGAAGGTTGATTTTGTTTAATTAAGAAAGTATAAGGCATGGTCAGCCAAAACATGTAGAGTTTTCATTGGTGGACTTGGAGGAAATATTGTTTATGGTTAATAAAGGACATAAAAGGCATGAGCTGCCATATCTTTGTCCCAACCACGAACCCTCTTCCATTTTCTCCCGTTTTGTTGCTCTAAGCTCAAACGAAAGTGAGATATGTCAAAGAAGAGACGTGTTGAGAAAGAGAGGAGTTATCGTGAGAGAAAAGAGTGAGAAGGTGAAGGGAAGTGGAAAACTCTAAAAGCTGAAGTTCAAGGTAATATTTTGCATCTTCTGAGTTTTATTTTAAGTTCAGTAAGGATAATATGATGGTAGAATTTGAATTGGGGGATAAAAACGAGTGATTTCATGCTAAGAGATAAGAAAAAGAGTTAAGTATGAACAAAGTTAGAGTTTTGGAGATTCGGTCAATATGTCTTACGAATTGGAGTTTATGTCCTTCATAAGAGTTAAATTAGGCTCTTAGAGTAATTTATAGCCGTTAGAATCACTCAATTCGAAGCTATGTAGGAAAAGTTATGGACGTCGCAAGTTAGTGTACAAAAACTGGGGGGAGTTTGGGTCGACCCCTTGTAGTTTGGGTCGACCAAAACTCAATTTCAGAAGCGCGACGTCTCTGTTTTGTGACATGGGTCGACCCCAGAAAGTTTATGTCGACCCAAACGTCGTTCAAACAGTGAATGCCCTCTGTTTTGTCCACATAAGTCGACATACGTTAGTTTTCTGAATTTGGTGTCTTCTAAGAAGTTATAGTAGACTCCTTAAGGAACAATTTGACACCTTAATTATCAGAAATGGATCAATATAGAGGAAGTTATAGTTGTTCAAAGTTGGGATAAAAGTTAAGACTTTATGCAATTTATGATCCCTATATGATTTATATGTTTAGGTTATTTATTGGATTAAAAAGGGATTCAAGTGGATTGACTCAAGAAAGCAGCTAAGGTAAGTTAATGTTGCATGTGATTGGCCCTAAGGGGACTACATTACAAAGATTAGGATTTATGATTTTGAAATATGCTGGATTGTTTTTGGGGTGTAATGCACAATACACCGACCTAAATTTATTTGAGGATATGTTTGTGTGCCTTTTTGATGATGATTGATTATTGGTGTTAGAATAAAGATGCATGTTTAGAAGGCCTACAATGTTTGAATTGTATATATTATTGCATGTTATCGTGTTCATGCATTTTAATTGTTCATGCATCATGGTTTTAAGAAAAATACGAAAATGATTTACATGCATGATTTTCATGATAATATGCAACGGGTCGTTGAAGGAGGAGCTCAAGTTAGACTCTCTCCTAGATGGTATTACCCACATTAACTAGACTGTTAAGTGAAAGTAAAGAAATGAAATGAACGATAACAAAATTGCATTGTTTTCATAAAGCAGCATATGCATGAAGGTCTCATAATTATTTTATTATTATGGATTAACTTACTGAGCGTTAGGCTCATTAGATAAGCTTTGTAATGTAGGGATAAATGCTTAAGGTGATGAAGTACGTCCATTGCTGAAGATTGTGGCTGTTAGTGCGATTTTGACCGGTGGGTGACTCATGTAAATGGAAAGGTTTTGTTTGAAAACTAATGTATAATATTATGTTTAGTTTACAACTGTTTTGTAATAACTTGGTTTTAATGTTAAAGTATAAGTATGTTTTGGATTACTTATTACGAATATAATTGATTTTGATGAAGTTAAATAAAAGTCTTCCGCTGTATTTTCTGTCAAGGATTTCGATTGATGAGTTTTACCTTAAGTTGTTTAAAGTTGGTACATGTGTTTAAAAAAAAATTCAATTAAGAAAAGGAAAAACTGGGCGTTACACAAGATCTATCACCTTATGAGGAGTATGATGAAAAAGATTTGGAGGAGACCAACCTTTTGGATTTGAGGACAAATCATCAAACAGCTGGGGAGGATGATGTGCCTGAAGGTGCAATTACACGATCAAGAGCCAAGACTTTAGCTAACAAACTTGTTCATTTTGCAGCAAAGTATATGGAGCATAATATGGAGACGAACCCTTCAATTATGGACATGGAGCTTCCTAAACATCTACTACATTGGAACTTAGCTAAAGAAGTTACTTGAATAAGCACTCTTGAAGAAGCAACCCCAGAAGTTGAATAATAAAGATGTGTCTTTAATTAGTATGTTATATTAATATTATGTAATGTTTCATTTGCTGGAGTCATAATAAGATTGCAATGTTTCCAAAAGATATTACTTTTGTAACATTGTAACCCTGTAAGAGTTATATCTTTGAAGAGTTGTCTCTCTTCAAAGGTTTTGTCTTTCTTTTATATCTATTTACAGAGTTGTAACTTTGACTTCAAAAGTTGTGTCTTTCTTTTATATCTATTTACAGAGTTGTAACTTTGAAGAGTTGTCTCTCTTCAAAGGTTGTATCTTTTCTTTAGAGTCACAAATTAATGCCTTTAGGAGTCTATATAGTAATAAACATTGAGTGATTATTGTTGATTTGATTTTCATTGATTATTCAATCAATCAAGTGTATCAACCGTTGATTGTTTATTCTGATCGGTGAGTCATATCCAAGATCATTTGTGTTCTTGCAGCAAATTTTGGTGAGTCATATCCAAGAGTTGTTATTTCATTTCGTATTGTCATCTCATTCTTCATTTTATTCATCATTTCCATCTTCAATTTCGTGCCCCAAGTAACACAATCATTGAGTCAACAAGACCGAGTGATACTTCAATTTTTCCGCGCACAATCTTTGGCTTTCACGAAGTCATGGCGTGTCATTTTTGGAGGGTTAGCGCTCCATTCATATCTTGAGATCCCTTAAAAATTTCAGCTCCAAAATCTATACGAAACTACAGATACGGTTATCCCAACTTTACCCATTTGTGGATTCCCGAGTTTTCTCCTTCCATAACCATGAGTAGTGATCTTTTTTCTTCCTCCCCCTTCTTGAAACCTATCAGAAACCCAAATCTTTGAAAACCTTGAACCCTTTACCCTAAAGCTTTAACCTTGAATCCTTGAAACCTTCTATGATAGAACTTTAAACCCTGACGCTAAACCCTCAATGTAGAATCCCTCAACCATTGAACTCAAAACCTTGAACCTTGAACCATGAAACTTGGACTCTGAATCCTTGAGATCTGAATCGAGGAACCCTAAAACTCTGGAACCTTGAAACCTTAACCTTGAACCCTAAACCTTGGAACCCAGAACGTTGTAACTCTGAACACTGAATTCTAGAACCCTTGAACCCTGAACCCTTGAACTTTGAACCAAGATCACTAAACTTTGGAACACTAGAACCCTAGAACCTTGAACCTTTAACCCTAGAACTCTAAACCTTGAACGTTGAACCTCAAACCCTGGAACCCTTGGACCTTGAAACCTGGAAACCTAAACCTTGGAATTCACAACATTGAACACTGAAATGATGGAACACTAGAAATTTGAACGGACCCTTAACCCTAGAATCTTGAATCCTAAACACCGAATCCTAGAACCCTAGAATCTCAAACCTTGTAATCCTGCAACTTGAACTCTTGACCCAAAAATCCTTGAACCTTGAAATTTAAGCTTTGGACCCTAAAACCCCTTGAACCCTTAACTTCTAACCCTTAAACCATTGAACCCTAGAACCTTAAACCTTGAACCCTAAAACCTGAACTTTTGATCCCTTAACCATTTACCTTAGAACTTATTGCCATGAACCCTGAAACTCAAGAAGCCTGAATACTAGAACCCTTGACCCTAGAACCCAAGAACCTGAACGATGGAACCTTTGAAATCTGAACTCTAAACACTGGAACCTGGAAGCATAATGTAATAAAAGTGTAATATTAAGTGTTTTAAGCTATTAAATTATGTAATTAGAAATTGTTTGAAGTGATACACGCTGAATTAGGAATAAGAAAGGAAGACAGATCATAATATGACACATGTCACTATAGGATTAGTACTTAATCATAACTAATCATTATTAATTAGGCTAACCCTGATGATTAGGTTAAATTTAATGTGAATTAATTAGCTAAGGTAAGTGTGATTTACGTGATGATAATGAGATATTTTAGAAATTTAAGGAACATGTAATGCTAAAATGGTAAAACTAAATGGATAAATTTGGCAAAAAGATAATTTCACCCCATGAACCATCTAGAAATGTTTGTGAGTGGCTCATCATCAAACATTTTCGTGCTGTAGAGAGTGAAGGGGTGAGAGAGAGAGAAATTGAGAGAAAATAGCTTAGAGAGAGGAGGTGAAAGTTGAAAAAGAAAATAGTAATTATGGTTATTCACGTGATTACATTGAGGATAAATGAAAATCATGGAAACATCAATGGTTTTTTAAGTTAGTTGTCAAGGGTACAAGAAAATTAGAAGTTTTGCTTTATGGTTCTATTTATTGGTTGACTAATCATGTTAGAATATCATATATTTGTTTATGAATTTTAGAAATTTGAATCGATATAAGTTATGCATATTTCATCAAAGTTGACACAAAACATTCAATTCTGTGCAATTTTAGACTTTGTGTCTGAAACTAATGATAGACTAATCCAATGTCATAGATCTTTTACCACGTCAAATTAAAAACATAGCATTTCATTGTGTATAGAACAAGTTATGATACTTTGAAGTTATCACAAAACAGGAATTGGAACCTTGAACCTTAAAAAACTTGAACGCTAAACTGTAAATCCTGGAACCTTTAACCCTATACCCTGAACCCTTATACCTAGGAACCTTGGAAACCTGGAACTGAAACCTTGAACCTTGAACCTTGAACCTTGAACCCTAAACCGTAAACCTTGGAACTTTTAACTGTGGAACCTTGAACCATTAAACCTTGCAACCCTAAATCATGAACCCTTGAATTGTGAATCGAGGAACCCTGAACCCTAAATGTGGAATGCTGGAACCTTTGAACCTTGAAACCCTGAACTCTAAGGGTTTGAGGATTTAAGGGTTTCAGGGTTCAAAGTTTAGAGTTGCAGGTTCAAGGGTTTTAAGGTTATAGGGTCCAAAGTTTGTCTTCAGTGGGTTTTAGGGTCAAAAGTTATGGATTCAATGGTTCATGGTTTAAGGGTTCAGAGTTCTACTGTAGCATCCCATTTTTTTCTTATTTATAAAAAAAACACTGAAAAGCCATGGTAAAATTATTTTCTTTTTCTTGAAATCTTTAATTTGTATAAATCTTTTTCTTGAAAACACAACGGAAGTCATTAAGTAAATAGCAAACTCATTGTTACCATAATTCAAAACACATTTCCAAAACGTGCTTATTCATACATAGGGTTAGTTTACATATGTAATTAACATTTCACAAAACACATCTTAAAACATAGTACTTTCAAAACACATCAAAACTATTTTCTTTCGTTCATTCCGACGGGTCGTCGCTTCACAGTGCATGCAAGACCCGAGCAAGCCTCCTCCACAGCATCACATCATGTGGTGAAAACCAAGTTCTTCACCTTCGTTTTCATCACCTACACCACAAAGCTTATTCTAATGAGCTTAAGGCTCAGTAAGAAATCGTATAAAGTTACGTGCATAACATGAGCTTGGTTTTGTAAAACATGCATATTCATTTTGTTCTTTATTCTGTTATTCTTGCTTATCGATCCAGTTTTCCACCTCGTGGTTCTACCCAGTCTTTGTGACCGAGCTTTCCACCTCGTGGTTTTGCCAGTCATTTACATGTTCAGCTTTCCACCTCGTGGTTCTACTTGGTCCTCATGACCGAGCTTTCCACCTCGTGGTTCTACCTTATTCATTCGTTACGTACATTCATGCATAAAACTTTGAGGATTTTCAGAACGAGAATTAGCACCAACAGGTTCCTCCCATCCCACCCTCGCCATTTGGTTAGGTGACGTTTGAAAACATGCATGGAAAATATTTTCGTTCTTTTCGTAAGACATGATGCATTTCGCATACGTGCCCAACATGACATTCATAACATAAACATAAAGCATGCATAAAACATCTCTCAATCAACATAAACAAACGTATCCAAATGAAGATAATTGTTATCTCTTAAGTATACTTAACATAAACTTACTTCATTATTTTACTTAAACTTAGCAACCATCAAACAATGTCAAACAAACACCAATCAAACCCAAAACACTTGGGCCGGTGCACGGTGCAATACACCCTAAACAGAGTATTCTTATTCTACTTATTCATAATCGTAACCAATTCGCGTTTACTTTTATTTGTTTCTAATTATACAATCTTAATGCTACTCATTGTGATGTAGTCCACGAAGGGCCAAAGACATGCAAGATTCACTTACTTGGATTCCAAGCTGCAAAATAGTCCTTATTTCCTTCACTTACTTTACTTGATTCCAAATAACCTTAACATCACAAATATGCTTACATTAGAATTTTCCGAATTTACCCTATTTTCTCCAAATTTACAACAGCCATAACTTAAGTTATCAAACTCTAATTCTTATTAATAAGTATAAAAAATCACCCTTAAGGTGTCTACTGTAATTCATCAGAAGACTTTAAATTCAATTTCGAAATTAACAGTCTTATAAAATTCGTATTTTAAAATCGGACATATTAATCCTGCTTTCGTATGGACATGGTCACACCTTGTTTTTCATGCCATTTCCACTAATAAAAACCATACTCGAACTCTTATAACTTCAATATAGGGTATAGAAAAATACTTAAATCAACCAACATCATACCTTAGCCCTAACTTCGTGCTCCTCCTTGTTATTCAAACTCACAAAACACACTCGATTTGCACCTCTCACACTAAACTTTCAACTTCAGCTTCAACCTTATGTTTCCCTTCATACAAAACTTTGAGAGAATTTTGGGATAATAATGAGAATTTCGTTCATCAAATGTCAGCTGAAGGTGAAGAGGCAAGCATGAGGTGGAGAGGCAAGCATGAGGTGAAGAGGCAAGCATGAGGTAGAGAGGCAAGCATGAGGTGGCTTCACCAAATTTTCTCCTCCAACACTTAACTCACTTGTCACATACTCTAACCTTACTTTTTATTTCTTGAAGCATTCCTTTCAAATGCGTATTTTAACACACTACCAACAATACTCCTTGATGCACTTATCACAATTTAACAACATAATTTAAATTTATAATAACTAAGGTGCTTAAATGGCTCAGGTGTTACATCTACATTTAAGGGTCCAGCGTTTGGCGTTCTAGGGTTAAGGGTCCAAGGTTCCAGGGTCCAATTTTTAAGGTTCAAGGTTCAAGGTTCTAGGGTTTAAGCTCTCTAGGTTTCAGAGTTCTATGGTTCAGTGTTCTTAGGTTCAGTATTCAAGGATTCTAGGGTTCCATGGTCCAATGTTAATGGTTCCATGGTTAAGGGTTCAAGGTAACAAGGCTCTAGGGGTTAGGTTTCTGAAGTTTGGGATTCCAAAGTTCTTGGTTAAGGGTTAAGGGTTTAGGATTGAAGGTTCCATGGTTCCACAGTTCCATGGTTTCAAGGTTTTAAATTTAGAGTTTAGGGTTCAGGGTTTAAGGGTTCCAGGAATCTAAGGTTCAATGTTCCAAGGTTCAGGTTTCAAGGTTCAAGGTTAAGGGTTTTAGTGTTCAAGGGTTTCAGTGTTTAAGGCTTTCAGTGTTCAAGGGTTTCAGGGTTCAAGGTTTAGGATTCAAGGGACTAAGGTTCCAAGATTTAATGTTTAGTCTTTAGGGTTACATGGTTTGAATTCCAAGGTTAATGACATGATATGGATGTCCCTAAAATTATCTTGCCATAAATGTTTATCGACATGTTTGCTAATTTTGTAGCTCTTTATTTCATTGAAGAATTCAACCTTTGTCGGCTCCAAGCCTTCACCAATTTGGAGTCAAACCTTGGCTCGAGAGCCATTTGAAGGAAATGAGAAATTAGAGGACAACCAAGGTGGATATGGAGCAGCCCAATCCTTTCCTTTTGAAGTCAAGCCATGACCCAAGTGGCCCTTGAAGGAGGGAGAATGTTCCATTGGAAAAATTAAATGTAACACTTATATTTAGGGTTTCATTTTTGCACAAAACATTATATTTTGTTCATGGCCATTTAAGGCCATTTTAGGGCGCCAGCTTGGATTCCTTTTGGTGGAGATGGGACCACATGCTAGTGGTCCAAGAAACAAAGCATGGGGACCACATTTGGATTCGGCACAATTGGACCTCCGATGCTTTCTCAGCCATTTTGATAGCCATCCTCAACTCCGATAAAACCAACGTCTGCATCAGAAATGTAGCCAACTTCCCAAGCTTTCCAGAGAGTGGTCAAACGTTGAAATTGGACACCTTTTCCTTCATCAAAAGAGGCAATCACAGAGAGCCCAGTTCCAAGAAAAGCCTTACCCGGGAAGAACATTTTCCTCTTTTGAAGTCCACAAACCTCGAGACATTGGTCCAAGCTCAATTCCAAGGGATAAGGACGTCTGAATCTCAGCCTTTTGAATGTGTTTGTTTCAGCTTTACCAACTTACTTTTAGGGTTAGGGTTTGCAAAATGGGTTTCCATGGGTGTGGTGTGGGTTTTATCTTTTGCATGTGTTTTGTATGGGTATTGTATGGGTTTGGAGTGGGTTTCCTTTTTGGCCAAGAGGGGCTCTCGGTTGACAGCCAAGGGCGAACCAACCTCGGGGACTACCTCCCCTTTGGTTCCCCCTTTTCCGGTAATGTTTGGGTGGTCCTTTCCCCCTCTCTTTTTGTGTCACTCCAAATCGGGTAAGCAAGTGTATGCCACCCGATTAGAGCTCTCATCTCTCATGCAATGGAGATAAAAACTCCCCATCACCAAGCATTGTGGTCAGTTGAAGTTTGAATACAAAAGTGCTTTGCATTTTCTCCTTGGCTGTGGTTTTTCCAACCTCCAAGACTCGGTTTTCCGGTGAGTCATATCCGGCGACCCGAGAGCGTTTCTTCAAGGTTTTGGCTTCCCTTCCGAGCTAGGTTAAGCTAGGCTGTGCTACACGTCTTCAGCCACTCTCCTGTGGCCTTAGGGTAAGCGTGTAATACCCATTAGCTCTTCTCCATCTCCGGTTATCTTCCATTTTCCGGCCATCCCCATTTCCCCTCCGATAACCACCTTTTTGGCACCCGATAATCCCCTCTGCATATCTTCCGTTTCCCTGAAGCTTTCACCCTAATTTTCGGAGGTTAAGCTCCTCCCTCATCCACAAATCATCCTCCAAATTTCGGTTGCAAACTCTGTATGCAACCCGAGAACCTCCTGTTTCAATATCACCCATTTTTCGGTCCATTTGTTTTCCTTTCCTTTCACCTGAGTCCCTTTCTCTCCTTTTCCCATCCTTGAAGTGTGTCAGTTAAGGGTTTAATGTTTAGGGTTCCTGAGTTTAAAGTTCTAAGGTTTAAGGGTTACAATGTACAAAGTTCTAGGGTTGAAGGTTTTTAGAGTTTGAGATTTAGAATTTAGGGTTCAATGGGTTTAAAGGTCTAAAGTTCAGGGTACAATGGTTCAAGATTTAAGGGTTCTAGGATGTAAGGGCCTAGGATTCAGGGTTGCGATTCCAATATCCAGGGGTTTCAGGGTTCAAGGTTCAGAGTTGCGATTCCAATTTTAGGGTTTCAGGTTTGAGGGTTCAGGGTTCTATGGTTAAGGGATCATCAATGTCTAGGGTTTTGAGTTATAAGGGAAATTCCAAGGTTTGGGGTTCAAGGTTCAAGGTTCAAGGGTTCATGGTTTATGCTTCCAAGGTAAAGAATTTAGGGTTATAGGGTTCAATAATCTAAGGTTTAGGGTCCCAAGGTTTAGGATTTACGGTTTGGGGTTCCAAAATTCAGGGTTCAGGGTTTAGGTTTCCAGGGTTTAAGCTTACAAGGTTCAAGGGTTCTTTGATTTTAGGGTTTCAGGGTTTTAGGGTTAATGGATTAGGGTTCCATGGTTCAAAGTTTAGGGTTCAAGGGTTTCAGGGTTTGAAGTTCTGGTTTCGGGGTTTAAAGTTCTAGGTTCAGGTTTCAATGGGTTCTAGGGTCCAAACTTCTTTGTTTAACGGTTCAGGATTCAGGGTTCAGGGTTCAGGGTTCAAGGGTCGAGGGTCAAAGGTCCAAGGTTTAGGGTTCCAAGGTTCGGGGCTCCAGGTTTAAGGATTCAAAGTTCTATGGTTCAGGGTTCCAGAGTTCAAGGTTCAGGCTTTGAGGGTTACAGGGTTTAGAGTTCCATTGTTTTGGGCTCAAGGTTCTAGAGTTCCAAGGTTTGAGGTTTAGGTTCTAAGGTTTAGTGTTCGAGGGTTTCAGGATCAGGGATTTATGGTTCTGGGTTTAGGTTTCAAGATTCGGGATTCCATGATTGAGGGTTTAGAGTTCCATGGTTAAGAGATCAGGGTTTGAGGGTTCTAGAGTTCCAATAATAAAGGATACAAGGTTAAGGGTTCAAAAGTTTAGGGTTCCAAGGTTCAACAAGGGTTCCAAATTCCAAAGTTCTAGGGTTGAAGCTTTACGGTTTAGGGTTTAGGGTTCATGGTTCCCAGGGTTTTGGGTTTGAAGGTTTAGGGTTCAAGTTACCATGGTTCCAAGATTTATGGTTTAAGGTTCGGGGTTCTAAGGTTTAGAGTTTAGGTTTCTAGGATTTAGGGTTTAGGGTTCAAGGTTCAGAGTTCTAGGATTCCAGGGTCCAAGGTTTAGGTTCCAATGTTCAGGGTTGCACGATTACAGGTTCGAAGGTTGATGCTTCTAGGTTCATGTGTTCAAGGGTTCGAGAGTAGAAACCTTATCCCTCATCCCTTAGCCATGAAACCATGAACCCTCAACTGAGGGTTCATGGTTTCATGGCTAAGGGATAAGGGATAAGGTTTCTAGGGTTCTTGGGTTCAAGGGTTAAGGGTTCCAAGGTTCAAGGTTCTATGGTTTATGGTTTATTGTTCTTGGGTTTAGGGTTTAGGGTTACAGGGTTCCACGATTTAGGATTCAGTGTTTAAGGTCCCAAGGTTTAGGATTTTAGGGTTCTAGAGTCCTAGGGTTTAGGGTTTAGGGTTCTAGGATTCAAGATTTAGGGTTCAAGGTTTACACTTTTGCATGGGACTCCAACTCGCCATGCAATGTGATACTTCAATCAGGTTCAGGTTCGGGTTCGGGCTTGATTCCAGAGCTCTCGTTTTCTAGTTGAAAATCCACCTTTTCTCCATGCCAAATTATCATGTGTTTTGGCCTTAATTGATCCTCCAAAGTTGGCTTAGAAATGTATAATTCTTCAATTAATTTTCCTGTAAAATTAATAAACATATTAGAAAAATTCCGAGCTCGGGCTCAGGTGATTGCTCCTCTTGGCATGCCAATCCGTGACACGTCAGTTGAGGGTTCAAGGTTCAAGATTTCAGGGTTCAAGGATCAAGGTTCCATGGTTCCAGGATTTAGGATTTAAGGTTCAGGGTCCTGGGGTTTAGGGTTCATGGCCCTAGGGCTTAGGGTACAGGGTTCTAGAGTTCAAGGTTCTAGGGTTCAGCGTTTATAGTTCTAGGGTTCCAGAGTTTAGGGTTCTAGGGTTCTGAGGTCCTGGGTTCCATTGTTCAGGTTCAAGGGTGCTTGGGTTCATGGTTCAGATTTTAAAGTTTTAGGGTTCAAGAGTTCAGGGTCAGGGTTTTAGGGTTCAAGGGTTTCATAGTTTGTAGTTCAAGGTTGAGGGTTAAAGGTGTTCTATGTTAAAAAATTCAACGTTCAATGTTAAAGAGTTTTAGGGTTTTAAGTCCAGAGTTCAGAGTTTAAGATTCCAAGGTTTGGGGTTCGACGATTTCAAAATTCAGGCATTACAGTTCAAAGATTAAGGGTTCACTGTTCTAGGGTTCTAGTCTTCCACAGTTCCAGGAATTAAGGGTTCAAGGTTCAGGGTTCATGGTTTAGGGTTCTAAGGTTCCAAGGTTCAAGGTTCCAAGGGTTTAGGGTTTAAAGTTCCAAGGTTAAAGGATCCAAGGTTTTAAGTTAAGGTTCCATGGTTTAAGGGATTTAGGGTTTTGAGTTAAGGGTTCTAAGGCTCAAGGGATTTAGGGTTCTATGTTCAAGGATTCAGTGTAGGTTCCCACGTGCCAAGATTCAGGTTTATTCTTGTAAAGTTAAGGGTTTTGGGGTTTAGGGTTCAAAGTTATAGTTTCAGGATTAATGGTTCAGAGTTCCAGTGTTCTAGGGTCCAGGATTCTAGGGCTTAGGGTTCTTGGTGTTTAGTGTTTAAGGTTTTAGGATTCCAAAGTGTTAGGATTCCAAGGTTTTAGGATTTCAAGGTTTGAAGTCCAAAGTTTTGTGTTTGAGGGTTCTAGGGTTAAGGGTTCAAGGGTTCTGGGTTCAATGTTTCAGGGTTCCACAGTTCAGGGTTTAAGGTTCCAGGGTTTTATTTATTAGGGTTTAGGATTCAGGATTCCAAGGTTAAGGGTTCAAGTTTCCAGGTTTCTAAGGTTTAGGGTTTAGTGATGTGCCACAGATTAGCACATCTA
Source organism: Begonia fuchsioides (assembly GCA_003255005.1). Taxonomy (NCBI): domain Eukaryota; kingdom Viridiplantae; phylum Streptophyta; class Magnoliopsida; order Cucurbitales; family Begoniaceae; genus Begonia; species Begonia fuchsioides. The sequence continues at coordinate 96,215 of QAOC01007217.1, read as the reverse complement.
GAAGCGGAAGCAAACTATTTTCTAATGAGTTTGTTGATTTTGTAGGAAGCTTGTTTTATAAAGGTTTAATCAAGAAGCCAAAGATGAAGGGCATGGTGAGCCCTAGTTGTCAAGTGGGGTTGATGCATTTCATTGGCCAACCACACTTGATGAAGGAAGAGGAGTTCAAGGGTGGCACATTAAGGTGGCCCCAAATCACCAAAATATGAAGGGGAAAACATGTTTTCCTTTTGACAACTTTGTGTAATAATTTAGTTAGTTTTATGTAATAATTAGGAGGATAATTAGTAGCTTAAATTTGTGCACATGTAAGGGTACTTAGTGTACCCGTGGCATGGAAGGGTGATCAAAATCCATGGTGATGAAAACAACATTTCTGGTTTCGGCCCAAGCTGACCTTCGAGGCTTGGGCAGCCGTTTCGACCACCTTCCGGACCTGTTTTGGACAAACGTGCTTCTAGAAAAATGTGGCCCACATCTTAAGGTTTCCAGCATGGGGCATAGCATAAACTTTGGACAACAACTGCCCAGCCAACGATCGCCATTACAGAGGCCTCCAGAAGATGGAGCGGCCCAAGAGCATCCAACCCATGGTGGCTGATCCATGGCCATGTTTGGCCCTAACGGAAAGGAAGGCTGAATTTCATCTTTGTCCTTCATGGGAGCAGCAGCTAGCAGCCCATGGAAGTGCCCAACCATTAGCCGAAAAGATACAAGTGTTTATGTCCATTTGATTATGGACATTCCATCATTGGTTTGGCCCATCTATTAGGTTTTTGGTTTTTCGTAGAAAACCATGCAAGCTCCTTACTCTTTTTTTTCTTTTGTTGTAAGTTAATTACGTGGCTGCAAGTGGGAGATCCTTGGGAAGCCTTAGGGGATGGGTTTTACCTTCCCTTAGTAACCATCACTCTTGTTAGTGATGAAAGTCAAGGGTGGGCCCCATTTACCATACCTTGATGTTGGTTTAGCACTTAGGACTATAGGTGATAATCATATGCCTTTTGTAGCTCGTGGGAAGGAGGGTTTTTACCCTTCCTTTCTCAGCATTTGCAGATTGAAAAGAATTGGATAAAACTTTGGAAGCTTGAAGCTCTCAAACCCCCTTTCCTTTCTCACGACATTTCATCCAAGGTGAGTAATATCCTTGTTTTGGTTTGTCTTGGTGTTGGTGATTTTGCTAGGATCACTTAGCCCTCATTCCAACCTTCCTCCTCACTTGATTAGGATCAAGGTAAGATTGGAAGTCATATAGCCCTCATCCCACCTTATTTGTTTTCGGGTCTTGTTGTTTTTTGGTGTGATTGTTGTCTTTGTTTCCTTACCCGAGTGGATTTGTGCATCAAAAGTCCACTCCGTGCAAACTTCTGTTTTTCCGTGTGCTAATTTCTTAAAATTTGGGCTGTGAGTTTCTCATTCACATCTAGAAATATTTGTTTTTACATGTCACTCCCAGTTTCTTCAATTCGAAGTTGTGCACGTTCCTTTCTCCACCTTTCTAGTGGATTAATCAATTCAGGCCCATTCTGTCGACCTGATTTCAAATTTTTATAACTTGTAATCCAGTCTTGAGTTTGCCTCCGAAAAGCCACCATTCTCTTTCCCTTTCATTGAAGTTATTATCTGTCAATTTTTGGCTTCCCAGATTACCTACATCGAAAGTTGTACAGAGATCTTTCTATACCTTCTGTACTGCCTAAAAACAGTTTTGTCTGTTTGTGCACCAGAAATTCACCCGGTGCCATTTTAAGTTCTCCACGTGATCTCACTCTGAAAATTTTGCCAAAGTTAGCCCACTCCTTAAAGTTTAAGTCCTCCAAATCTTAGCCCAAGGGCCCATTTGCACTATTAGATCTGATATAACTTCAATGTCTGCGCTTTGCAACTCACTACGAATTTCTAACGAAATTCCCATTATCTCTCTCTGCGCTGCTACTGCCTTCCTGCTCAGTGCGTCAGCAACCACATTAGCTTTTCCTGGATGATATTTAATTTCAAAATTGTAGTCTTTAACAAATTCCAGCCATCGCCGTTGTCTTAAATTCAACTCTTTTTGTGTGAAAAGATACTTGAGACTTTTATGGTCCGTAAATATCTCACAATGACGTCCATATAAGTAATGTCTCAAGATCTTTAGGGCAAAAACTACTGCTGCCAACTCTAGGTCATGGGTATGATAGTTCTTCTCATAATCTTTCAATTGTCGTGATGCATAAGCAATTACTTTACCTTCTTGCATCAGCACACATCCTAAACCCATCAACGATGCATCACAAAATATGCTAAATGCTCCTTCTTCCATTGGAAGTATTAGTACTAGTGCTGAGGTTAACTTGTCCTTCAATAGTTGAAAACTCTTTTCACAATCCTCTGACCACTTCATGTTTTTCTTTGTTAATCACGTCAATGGCGTAGCAATCTTAGAAAATCTTTTAATAAATCTTCTATAGTACCCTGCTAGACCAAGGAAACTTCGCACTTCGGTTACATTCTTTGGTTGTGGCCATTCACAAACAGCTTGCACCTTTACTGGATCAACAGATATACCTTCTTTAGAAATCACGTGACCCAGAAAATTCACCCGATCTAACCAAAATTCGCATTTAGAGAATTTGGCTTATAACTGATGTTGCTTCAATATACTTAGGACCATACTTAAATGCTCCTTATATTCTTCTTCCGACTTAGAATATACCAGAATATCATCGATGAACACGATGACAAATTTATTGAGATACTCATGGAATACCCTATTCATAAGGTCCATAAACGCCGCTGGAGCATTTGTCAAACCGAACGACATTACCAGGAACTCATAATGTCCATATCGGGTTCTGAATGCAGTCTTTGGAATATCTTCCTCATTTACTCTTAACTGATAATATCCTGACCGCAAGTCAATCTTGGAAAATACCCGTGCACCCTGCAATTGATCAAACAGATCATCAATCCTAGGCAACAGATACTTATTCTTCACTGTCAATTTGTTTAATTCACGATAGTCGATACACATCCTTAAAGTTCCGTCCTTCTTCTTTACAAACAAAACAAGGGCTCCCCAAGGAGAGAAACTAGGGCGTATAAAACCTTTGCTCAACAACTCCTCTAACTGCCCCTTCAACTCCTTCATCTCTGCTGGAGCCAATCGATACGGATTCTTTGATACTGGTCCCGCTCCGGGGTAAACGTCTACCACAAATTCGATTTCTCGATCAGGAGGTAGTCTGGGTAAATCATCTAAAAACACTTCAGAAAACTCCTGAACTACTAGAATTTCTTGTAATTTAAGATCAGGCTTCTTACGATAATCCACAATACTTGCAAGAAATCCCATACAGCCACCCTTTAATAATCTCCAAGCTCGTACTGCCGATACAATCGGTAATTGCTTTTTATCCCCTGTCGCTTGAAAATAAAAGGCATCTGACGTAGGAGGTTGAAAACTGACTATTCTAGTTCTGCAATTTATAGTTGCAAAATGTCGAAACAACCAGTCCATTCCTAAAATAACTTCATATGCATTCATCTTCATTATAATTAACTCAACGTCCAATATGCGATTATTGATTTGAACCCCACAATCTATAATTACTCTATCTAATAGTAGACGGTCACCTGAAGGTAGCATCACTTCATACAACTGCTCTGCCACCTCTGGCACCCGGTTCAACTTCTTAGAAAACTCTTCAGACATAAATGAATGTGTAGCTCTTGAATCTATCAATGAAAAGCCGCTAATTCCATCAATTAACAATGTACCTGCCACCACGGTCGGATGGTCCGCTTCCTTGGCATCAATCATTGCAAAAACATGACCAGCTATCCTCTTCTTTTCTGGTTTGTTTGGAAGTGCCTTCGGACAATCATACGCCATGTGTCCCATCTCATTACATCTGAAACAGCGTCCAGATCCAGCCATACACTCTCTCGCATGCTTCTGATTGCACTTGGGACACTCCAATATCGGCCCCAGACTTTTTACTTGCTTTCCTTTCCCTTGCTCGTTCGAACTTTCACTCGGCCTTTTCATCCCACGCGTTGGTTGCCATTGTTTATTCGGTTGCGGTTGGACTTCTCGAAAGAACCGTCTTTGGGATGTTCCCGGTTGTTGCTTCATAAATTTTGATTCTGCTTCCTTAAGGTCTAGAGCCTTGGAAACAATCTTCGAATATTGAGCATCCTCTGATCCCCAAGTCTTTATTCCTTTATAAATTTCTTGTTTTAATCCTTGCACAAACTGCTCAACTTTATCTCCATTGGTTGTCAGCTTCAGTTGCATAAACTCCATTTTCTTTTTATTCTGATCGGCTCTACTAAAATATTTGTCATAGAAAATTTTCTTGAATTGAGCCCATGATAGTTCTTGAACATTGGTAGTTACCTCAACAGTATCCCACCAATTCCTTGCATCCATAGTCAGCAAGAAGGTTGCACAATTAATTTTTTCTCCCTCCTCAATCTTAGCATACTGAAATATCTTCTCCAAAGAACGAATCCACTCCTCAGCCATCACAGGGTCTGTGGTTTGTCCATTAAATGAAGGAGGATTCATTTTCCTGAATCTCTCACAGAAAAGGATGGCCGGTCGTGTCTTTGCAATATTGATGCTGAGGATGCGGATCATCCAGCCGTGGTGGCAGGTACATTATTAATAGATGGAATTAGTGCCTTTTCATTGATAGATTCAGGAGCTACACATTCATTTATGTCTGAAGAGTTTTCTAAGAAATTGAACCGGGTACCTGAGGTGGTAGAAAAGATATATGAAGTGATGCTACCGTCATGTGATCGTTTATTGTTAGATAGAGTAATTATAAATTGTGGAGTCCAAATAAATTATCGTAGATTGGACGTTGAGTTCATTATAATGAAGATGAATGCGTATGAAATTATTCTGGGGATGGACTGGCTATTTCGACATTTTGCAACTATTAATTGCAGAACTAGAATAGTCAGTTTTCAACCTCCTACGTCAGATGCCTTTTATTTTCAAGCGACAAGGAATAAAAAGTAATTACCGATTGTATCGGCAATACGGGATTGAAGATTATTAAAGGGTTGTTGTATGGGATTTCTTGCAAGTATTATGGATTTTCGTAAGAAATCTGATCTTAAATTACAGGAGATTCCAGTAGTTCAAGAGTTTTCAGAAGTATTTTTGGATGATTTACCAGGACTACCTCCTAATCGAGATATTGAATTCATGGTAGACGTGTACCTCTGAGCGGAACAAGTATCAAAGAATCTGTATCGAATGGCTCCAACATAAATGAAAGAGTTGAAGGGGCAGTTAGAGGAGTTGTTGAGCAAGGGTTTTATACGCCCTAGTTTCTTCCCCTGGGGAGCCCTTGTTTTGTTCGTAAAGACAAAGGACGGATTCCTATGGATGTGCATTGACTATCGTGAATTAAACAAATTGACAGTGAAGGATAAGTTTCCATTGCTCAGGATTGATGATCTGTTTGATCAATTGCAGGGTGCGCGGATATTTTTCAAGATTGACTTGCGGTCAGGATATTATCAGTTAGAGGTAAATGAGGAAGATATTCCAAAGACTGCATTCAGAACTCGATATGGACACTACAAGTTCCTTGTAATGTTGTTTGGTTTCACAAATGCTCCAGCGACGTTTATGGATCTTATGAATAGAATATTCCATGAGTATCTCGATAAATTTGTCATTGTGTTCATCGATGATATTCTGGTGTATTCTAAGTCGGAAGAGGAACATAAGGAGCATTTAAGAACGGTCTTAAGTATATTGAAGCAACATTAGTTATATGCCAAATTCACTAAACGCGAATTTTTGTTAAATCAGGTGAATTTTCTTGGTCACTTGATTTCTAAAGAAGGTATATCTGTGGATCCAGCAAAGGTGCAAGCTATTCGTGAATGGCCACAACGAAGCTCGAGATGAGGAATTTAGTCCTCATCACGTGCGATGACATGTGGATGAGGCTCTTTTGGAGCGGGCTGTTTACGAAACCAAGCAACGACCCGTGGGGGAAGGAAAAGAAAATGGTTTTAATGTATTTGATGTTTTATCGCAAAACTAATTAGATGCTTTACGTATTTTGAATGATGTTGGTGAAGCCTTTTGTTAAAGTCTTGAACAACTATGTCAAACATTTTAAAGGAATGAAAATTGTTATTTTGCGTAAAGTTACCTTTAATCTGTATTGATGAAATTGAGGTTTACACGTGTATGGGTTCATTAGTTCAACGTTTAAAGTATTACGCTTCCGCTAAGTTTTCAAGTCAAGTATTTCAAGTGTTTTTAAAAAAAATAAAAAATTTACCACTGTTATCGAAAGGATTTTCAAAAAACGGGGTGTTACATATGGTATCGAGTGGACCGGGCTTTAAAAATGGTTCTGCAGACTGCTTCATTTCGTAAACATCCGCTTGAAGAGTCTAGTCACTGTAAGTGTGTTTGAGAATTTGTTTAATTATATTGTTTATGTGTATTGTCTGTTTAACTCTAGGATTAAATAGAAACGCCAAGAGTCAGAAAATCAATAGATAACGAAATCAGTCAAGTGGATGAAAGTGTCATCAATAGGTTGATGAGCTTGGTAGGTCACCAATTTCAAAGTAGAAAAGAATATAGAGAAAGGGTTGCTCTGGCGGGGGAAAAGAAGAATAATCAAATTGAACCAAGTGATGAAGGTTTGGATCGCATCTGCCCAACCATTCTTGACAGCCAGTCACCTACTCGAACCCAGGCTGAAGAACATATAAGAAAGATTTCTCAGTTGGAATCACAGAGACCACAAAAAAGAACAAAGAGGGCAAACCAAGATGAATTAGAAATGGGTGGAGGAAAGCAAATACAAGGCCCCTCTCAATGTAGTGTCTGCTCGAGATGTAGAAAAAGGCACTTTGGACAGTGTCTCGCCAGTACTGGACAATGTTACAAGTGCAAGGAAATGGGGCATAAAGTGAGAGAATGTCCCCAATTAAAGGAAGAACAACGAAAATTGATGGCAAACCCAAGAGTGCTTACAACGAGTGAACCTTGCCAGAAATGTAGGAAAAGACACCTAAGAGAATGTACAACTGGCTTACAGGGTTGCAACATATACAAGGAACTAGGACATTATAGGCGAGATTGCCCCCAAAACAAGAATCAGCCCAGGGTGAAACCCCAAGTGTTCACGATGATCGAGCCCAAAGATATGGAACAGCCCGTGGTGATGTCAGGTACGTTTCCAGTTAATAATGAAGTATATACTTATACATTCATAAAAATCACTTATTCCCAATCTCTAGGTATGAGAAGGTATCTCTTGCAAAAGACAGAAAGTAATTAAAATATGCCTAGAGTATCAAGTAGGGTGAGTCTCGTAAATCTAGAAGATTGAATGTAAGGGTTTTGAGAAGAACTAGTTAAGGAGGTAAGGGACAAATACATTTAGAAGGCGTTTTGAGGTTTGTTAAAATTTGCCCCACACTTAGATGAGTAAAGAAAAACTTAAAGTGTACTAGTATATTCAAGATCTAAAGTTGGAAACTTATAGAGGAGTTAAAGTAGCTGGTACCAAGAACGTTAATCATGCTAATGTGGTGGCCAAGAATCTTGGAAATTTAGAAGCGAATTATATGATCCGAATATGTTACAACAACTCAGGGATCAATATGCATGATTAGGAAAATGATTTGAGTGTCACGAAACCAACATGAGGGCTATGCTAGCTTAGACAGGACTCAAGTTTGGTTGAGGAAACATGGTATTCTTTAAAATTTCATCATTTAAAAGAGTAATTGTTTTGGTACGAAGGAGGAAGACTCATCCCAAAAGCTATTGGACATGTCTTGATTATATATGAGATTGAAAAGGCAGCATACAAATTGGGAATTTCCATCAACTATGCAAGGATTATAAAAGGTAGTTCTCACATGGATGTCAAAAAACTTCATATGGATCTCAATTAAGTGAAGAAAATGAAAATGGCATAGGGAGTTCAGATTTGAATGTAAAAGTTGAATGTTTGAGGCTGAACAAAGGTTAAATTGGGATACAAATATATAAGGAAGAAAATAAACCAATAGTTTAATACAATTGAATGACTTACAAAATATTAGAATGAGAGTTGTGTTTGAATGATGATTGATTAATGAATGGAAAGAGGGACTGATGTTAGATTGAAAAGAGATGAAGGATTTGTATAGGTAGAGTAGTTGAGATTTGATGATGAGATATGAAGAGATGTGTCGATCAACTTAAAAGAAGGAGAAATAGAGGGTTGAGTAATTTAATGCAATTGGGATTGAAGGAGATGATTAAAAGGTTACGAAAAAGAAGGGATAGTAACTTTGAATGAAATAATGAAGAAAAAATTAGGAAATATTTTGGTTACTTAGGATTTTGTAGTCGGATTTCCTACAACAAACAATGGAGCGGGTGGAAATGCATTCGTGATCCATCCCAAGTGATCGAAGCAGAACAGATAGAAGTAGAGCCAACTATGAGTTGTGAGGAGCAGCCAATAAGGATACTGGATACGAAGATAAAGGTGTTGCGAAACAAGAAAATTCCAATGGTAAAAGTTCTAGGGCAAAATCATAACATGGAAGAAGCTACCTAGGAAAGAGAACAAGAAATGAAGGAAAAGTATCTAGAGATGTTGATGTCTAAAATTTGAGGACAAAATTTTATTAAGGAGGGTAGAATGTAACAACCCTCATTTTTATTTTAGAATTTTGTGACTTTAGGATATAAATGTTTAAGAGTTATTTCATGAATGTTGGGTAGTTATTGAGGAATTTAAGTATTGTGGATGTGAGCAATTTAGTAGGTTGAAGGTAACGAAGAAAATAAGGTTTAAGGGGTATAAGTAATGATGTTATTTGGAAAGGTTAGAAAATCTTCTAAGTGTTTTGGAACACTTTCGGTCGACCCCAGGATCGAGGAAGAGTCGACACAATGAATATTTTTGGTCGACCCCAGGATTGAGGAGGGCTCGACACAATTGTGTACTTTAGGTCGACCCCAGGATTTAGGAGGGGTCGACACAATTGAATACTTTAGGTCGACCCCATGATTTAAGAGGGGTCGACACAAGTCACTCTCGAGAACACTTTCGGTCGACCCCAGGACTGAGCGGTTGACACAAATGACTCTCGAAAACTTTCTTCGATTGACACAAAGATTGAGCGGTCGACACAAACAACTCCTTCCCCAATTTGAGTTGAAAAGTCAACCAAAACGTGTAGAGTTTTCATTGGTAGACTTAAAGGAAAGGTTGATTTTTGTTTAATCAAGGAGATAAGAAGGTATGGTCTGCCATTCTCCACTTCTAGCACGATTACTTCTCCCTATTCTCTCTGAGTTCTCACGTCTTAACAAGGGAGAGTGAGATCGAGAAAGAAAAGAGATTTTGTGAGAGAAAAGAGTGAGAGAGTGAGTTATCTTAAGAGAGGTGAAGTGGAAAACTCTAAAGTTTCATGGAGACCAAAGTTCAAGGTATTTTTCTATCCTTTAGAGTTTTTTTAGGTTCAGTAAGGATAATATGATGGTATTGGTTGAATTGATGGATAAAAATGAAGGATTTCATGTAGGTTGTTAGAAAACCAGTTGATTGTGTGCAAGGTTAGGGTTTTTGAGATTCGGTTAAATTGTAGCCCGAATTTGAGTTTATGTCCTTCATAAGAGTTAAATTAGGCTCTTAGTGTGATCTATAGTCATTTGAATCACTCAATTTGAAGCTATGTATGAAAAGTTATGGACGTCTCAAGTCAGAGTACAGAAACTGGGAAGAGCTGCGGTTGACCCCTTATTGGTTGGGTCGACCGATTCTCAAATTAAAAACACAGGTCTCTATTTTGTCAACATGGGTCGACCCCTTATGGGTTGGGTCGACCGAATTGGGGTTCAAACAGTGAATGCCCTCTGTTTTGTCCACATAAGTTGACATTCTTTAGTTTTCTGAATTTGGTGTCTTCTAAGAAGTTATAGTAGACTCCTTAAGGAACAATTTAACACCTTAATCATCAGGAATAGATCATTATCGAGGAAGATATAGTTGTTCGAAGTTGGAATAGAAAGTTAAGACTTTATGCAATTTCTGATCCTTATATGATTTATATGTTTAGGTCATTTATTGGATTAAAAAGGGACTCAAGCGGATTAATTCAAGAAAGCAGCTAAAGTAAGTTAATATTGCATGTGATTGGCCCTAAGGGGACTACATTACAAAGATTAGGACTTATGATTTTGGAATATGCTTGATTGTTTGGGGTGTAATGCATAATACACCGACCTCAATTTATTTGAGGATATGTTTGTGTGCCTTCTTTGATGATTGATTGATTATTAGTGTTAGAATAAAGATGCATGTTTAGAATGCCTGCAATGTTTGAATTGTATATTTTATTGCATGTTATCGTGTTCATGCATTTTAATTGTTCAAGCATCATAGTTTTAAGAAAAATATGAAAATGATTTGCATGCATAATTTTCATGATAATATGCAACGGGTCGTTGAGGGAGGAGCTCGAGTTAGACTGCCTCGAGGGAGGCCAGATGGTGTCTACTCTCTCCCGTGGTACCTTCAACGATCAAATAATGAAAGAAATGAAATGAACGAAATGTACATAAATAGTTATATGTTGGACGGGGTTTGAGTTTAGTTGTCCCAAGAGGTTGGACAAAATGGTGCCTACTTGATGAGGACATCACGAAGAGCAAAGGAAAAGAATTAAATGTAACCGGAGCAAGCATGGACAGAAAGATGACAGAAGATCGAGCAAAGAAGTTCGGTGAAAAAATAAACATATATATCCAAGAGCTTCTCATTTGTGACAGCGTTATTGTTCCCGACAATATCAAAGTTAAATGCATGACATGCATTCAAGTGCACATGGGAAAAGATGACATTATTATAGATTAAACTATTTAATCTATGTTGCATGTCATATAAAAAGTAGGTGAAAAGTAGGTAGAAAAGTTGGTAAGAAAGTGGGTGAGAAAGTGGTTGATGTTGGAAGAAGAGAAATTAGGTGAGAAATGAGTCCTATAAATATGTACTAGATTTATCATTTCAGAGGAACTTGAGTTTTGTGAATCATATTGTGAGAGACTTCTCCTTTTCAACTTGTTGTTCGGTCTTTCATTGCAAGTCCAGCAACGTCGTTTCTGACTTATCAAACGGAATCCCTTCGTTTGTGGCGTCTTTCCTATCCAAGGTTCCTAGTCGCGTTATTGTTTCGGGTCTTAAGCTCTTTCTAAGCTAAGGTTCAAACGTCCGTCGACTTCGGGTCAAGGTTCCATTTCTATCTTTATTTTCTTTTATATTCCGCATTCGATCACTGATCAATCTATATCAGTTAAGATCATATCACTACTCTCCTCTAGACGGTATTACCCACATTAACTTGACTGTTAAGTGAAAGAAAAGAAATGAAATGAACGATACTGAAACTGCATTATTTTTATAAAGCAGCATATGCATAAATGTCTCATATATGTTTTATTATTATGGATTAACTTACCGAGCCTTAAGCTCACTAGTTAAACTTTGTGATGTAGGTGAGGAAGCTCGGGATGAGGAATTTAGTCCTCATCACGTGCGATGACATGTGGATGAGGCTGTTTTGCAGCGGGCTGTTTACGAAACCAAGCAACGACCCGTGGGGGAAGGAAAAGAAAATGGTTTTAATGTATTTGATGTTTTATCGCAAAACTAATTAGATGCTTTACGATATTTTGAATGATGTTGGTGAAGCCTTTTGTTAAAGTCTTGAACAACAATGTCAAATCTTTTAAAGGAATGAAAATTGTTATTTTGCGTAAAGTTATCTTTAATCTATATTGATGAAATTGAGTTTTACACGTGTATGAGTTCATTATTTCAACATTTAAAGTATTACGCTTCCGCTAAGTTTTCAAGTCAAGTATTTCAAGTGTATTTACAAAAAAAAAAAAAAAAAAATTTACCGCTGTTATCAAAAGGATTTTTAAACGGATCCTCGTTAAGTTGATGTTTTCTCAGGCAGCCTCCATCTCCTTTTCTCCACTTTGCTATGTGGGAATTGAAGAGAATTCCCAAGTGAGAAGATGTTTGGGTTGTCTTTGATCTTCCAAATTTGGCTCTCCCGTTAAGGTTCCTTGCATAAATAACCCTACAAAATGAGCAAACATGTTAGCAAACTTCTTGACTTGGGCTCGGGTTATAGGCCCTCGGGATATATTCTCGATGTTGGTCTCCAATGGCACATCATCTGGTATCAGAGCCAAACATCCCTTCACACCTTCCTTTTTGCCTCCCTTTTTTTGTTGTTTTATTTTGATAATATGGATTCACTAGTTGCACCAACATTCAAGATCAAACCGAGGAGCAAAAAGTCACTACTCGGATTACCTTGAATCGGACTATTATGAATCGTTGGATGAACTCAATCTCCTTATGTTGGAATTTCGTCAAGATCTTCACAAGTTGAATTAAAGTTATGCTGCTTCTCTCCAACAAAAAGTGGAAGAAAATGTTGAGGTACAAACCGAGCAAGTGGAAGATGTTGTCGGTTTTGAGGAAAATCATTTTTCCGCGGAATCCGACAACTCTAATGATATCTTCGAGAATCTTCACGAGCCCAACAAAGAAGAGATCATAGATAACCCTTCATTGGCAGCAACATCTCACCGTGCATGGAAAGGACAAATGATTTTGAAGAATTTATAATGGAATACAATTGTATCCAAGTAGGCCTTGAGGATAAAGTGGCCAAACCGCAAAAGGTTGTGGCCATGAGGTATGATCCATTTGATCAAGTTCTTAGTTATCTTCATGAGATTGGTTGGCTTGATAGTGGATATTTTAGTGGTGTGGACATAAACTTTTTGAAGGCAAATTTTGTTGTTGCTTTTGAGCATGCAAATTTTGGAGTTAAGGAACTTTTCTTAGGAAATTATGCCCTTGTTTTGGCTAGTTATGAAATTGAGAAATTAATGAGGGACAATGCATTTGGGATTAAACATGACAGCATCTACGTGGATTCTTTGTGCATTATGATGAGGCAAATAACTTGGATGGACACATTTACTATTATGGACTCCTTGCATGCCTTCGTAGATTTTTATGAAATTGTTGCATTGTTGTTTGACGTATATTGGATCGGTGACCTTATTGGAAATTTATGGCACAAACTTTTTATTGGTGGTTAAAAGGAATGCAACACCACATTTTAATTGACGGTGGAAAGCTAAATGAGGTTTTGAGCTATGGAAATAATTCATTTGTTTTTACCAAGTGTTGCCTTTGTATTTTTGGAATTTTGTTTTTCTTATCTCAAGTTTTTGGCATAATACCCCAGAGTATGTTTTTGACCCAAGTTTCATTTAAGATGTGGCTAATTGCTTGGCACCATCTAGAGATGGTTAACATGGATCCTAAGGGGAAAGACACTTTCACTAGTGTAGAAAAGAAACCAAGCAAGACGATTGTCATGGGATTGAAACAACTTACCATGGTCAGCCTTGGTGCCTCCTTTTCGGGTAACTTCTAGGAGGACCACCTAGCTGTTTTTCTATTTTGTTTTGCCATTTCGGGTAAAGCAGATTTTGAATCATTTCGGAAGTCCTCCCTCCCGAAATTAGGGATGATTTTAAGCTCACTTTGAGCTCAGTTGTCAGGCAGTGAAGTTTAAAAATTAAAGATTTGACACGAAAATTGGATGGAAAAAAAACTTTCTAGATTTGGGTGGAGAAGGGTGGAAATCCGAATGAGCCGAAAACAGAGGGAACTTGTAGATAGCAGATCTCAAAAACGGTGGTGGCATTTGGTCTGAAATTTTGAGGAAACGTAAATGTGGAGGGTTAGAAGGTGACCTCGGAATATGAAATAAGTCTCACGAGTAGAATGGATGATATGTAGACGGGAGTGAAAATTGACAGAATGTAGCTGGAAAGTGGTATGTGCGGGTAGATTCGAAAAATATGGGATTTCAAGATGAAGAATGGAAGGAAGAGCTAATGATCTACACACTCACCCTCAAGACCACGAATGTGGCTGGAGATATGTAGAAAGGATAGGTCCTCCTAGCTCGAAAGGATGACCAACTCCGGGTTTGCTCTCGGTTGCCGGAAGTCCACCGGGAAGCCGAGTCTTGGGATCGGAAGATCGACAAGGAAATTGACAATGCAAAACAAAGTTTTTCAAATTAACAAAAGACCCCCTACAATGCTCAGGGAGTTGAGCTTAAAACATGCACAAAGCTGCATGGGAAAAGGACTCAAATCGGATGGCTCATGGAAGCTTACCCGATTTGACCACACACACAAAAAGGGAGGGAAAAGTGACCCCTTGACCAAACTGTTTTGGGACAATTCTAAGCCAGCATCCCTACCTGCGTGAGCCACCCTAGAGCCACCAAAATGCAGCCTAATTAACAGGTCTGCCACTCCTAAGATGATACCCTAAGGGAGTAAAAAGACTCCCAAGAAAAGGAATGCAAAAACCAACGTTAAAGTTTGTGCACAAAAGAAACACACAAAAACTTAAAGTAAAAAGTCTCCCTCCTCCACTTCAATTGGTCTTGGGCTTGCTTCCCATTGGGCTGGTCTCCTTATATACTCCTCACAATTCCCTTGGAAGGTCCAACTCGGGTTCAGAATATGAACAACGTCCGCCGGCTTCTCTATGTAATTCACGGAGTGCGTGGGCCTCTCTTTGTCCATTAGGGTTGGTTCCACAATTCTAAATCCTTGCATAAGCTTCCCTACAAAAAGAGCACACGTGTTAGAAAATTCCCGAGCTCGGGCTCGGGTAATGGCTCCGTGATGTTCGGTTAAGGGTGAGGTATTTTGGGGCATGTCAAGATTGCATTTGCATCTCATTTTCCTTGGTGGTTCCTCCTCCTCCAAGACTCAGGTTTTCTGGTGAGTTACATCCGGAAACAACCGAGAGCTCCACTCCGGTTTTGGCTGCCATTGATGCTTGGGTTAGCTAGGTCATACCACACTCCTTCAACCACGTTTTAGTGGAATTCCAGGGTAAGGGTGTGAACCCCAAAGCTCCTCTTCCGTTTGGGATTATTCCCCATTTTCCAACTTTTCGATTTCCCCCTTTCCCGAGAGCTCTTTTGAGCACTCTAGCCATTTTCTTCATATCTTCCGATCCCCTTGTCCATTTACTGTGAAATTTTTACCCACAAACCCACTCACCTTCATCTACCTTTCCTCCAAATTTCAGCTTCTAGCTTTATATGCCGCCGGAGATCTGACCGGAGACATTTAACCCTGTGTTTCCTTCACCCGAACCAGCCTCTCTCGTTTTCCCCCTCTTTTCTTTCTCCATTTTCTCCTTAACCGACCCAACCACCATTCCATTATTACATCAGTGTTTAAGATTCTTTTTTATGAATGTTGGGTAAATATTAGAATGTTAAGGTATTTTGGGTATTAGTAAATTAGTAGGTCGAAGGTGATGAAGAAAATAATGGTCAACCGGTCAACACCTTACCAACCGGTCGACATAGAATAGCTCTCGGGAATAGATTCGGTCGACACCATGGTTAAGCGGTCAACACCATGGTCAATCGGTCGACACCTTAGTAATCGGTCGACATAGAATAGCTCTCGGGAATAGATTCGGTCGACACCATGGTCAACCGGTCGGCACCTTAGCAACCGATCGACATAGGATAGCTCTCGGGAATTTCTTCGATCAACACCATGGACGAGCGGTCGACACCTTTCCTGATTTAAGTTGAAGAATCTGATTGGTGGACATAAAGGAAAGATTGTTTTTGTTTAATTAAGGACATAAGAAGGCATTGTCTGCCATTTTTCCTTCCATCCACAATTTCTCCTCCATTTCTCTCTCGTTTTCAAACCTTAACTCAAGGGAGAGTGAGATTTAGGCATAGAAGAGATATTGTGAGAGAAAAGAGTGAGAAAGTGAGTTATCTGAAGCTTTCGTGGAGGCTGAAGTTCAAGGTATTTTTCTATCATTTAGAGTTTTCTTAGGTTTAGTGATGATAAAATGATGGTATTGTGTGAATTGGTGGATAAAAACGAATGATTTCATGCCAATAGATGTGAAATCAGTTGATTATGTACAAAGTTAGGGTTTTGGAGATTCGGTCGATATGAGTTAAGAATTGGAGTTTATGTCCTCTATAAGAGTTAAAGTAGACTCTTAGAGTAATTTATGGCTATTTGAATCTTTCAATTCGGAGCTATGTAGAAAAAGTTATTGATGTTTCAAGTTAGTAGACAAAAGCTGGGGGAGGACTGCGGTCAACCCCTTATAGGTTAGGTTGACCGGTTCCCGATTTCAAGGATGCATGCTCTCTGTTTTGTGAACATCGGTCGACACCTTATAAGTTAGGTCGACCGGTCCTTGATTTTTCAAGCAATGCATACTCTCTATTTTGTCAACACCGGTCGACACTTCATGTTACGTTAGTTTTCTGAAATTGGTGTCTTATAAGAAGTTACAGTAGACTCTTTAAGGAACAATTTGACACCTTGATCATCACAAATGAATCATGATCAAGGAAGTTATAGTTGTTTGAAGTTGGAATAGAAGTATGACTTTATGCAATAAAACAGGTCATATTACCTGATTTCTGATCCTTGAATGATCTATATGTTTAGGTCACCAATTAGATTAAGAAGGGACTCAAGTGGATTAATTCAAGATAGTTGTTAAGGTAAGTTAGTATTAAGATTGTTTGGCCCTTAAGTGAGACTGCATTGCAAAGATTATGATGTATGTTTGATGTGTGTTGTATGCTTATTTTCATATTATGTTTGATGTGATTTAAGTAATGTTTCATAGTCACATAGTCATGCATCATAGTTTTACAAAAATTTACAATTTTCACTTCTTGGTGCAAGGCTCTCACTTGTTTAGCCTTCTTTGCACCATCAAAATTTACAACTTGTTTGATAGGAATTTGAATTAAATTTAGTGGAGTTAAAGGGTTGAAACCATATACTACCTTAAATGGGGTATGTTGTGTAGATCCATGCACACTTCGGTTGTATGCAAACTCGACATAGGGTAATTTGCAAGTCCCAATCCGTAAGCCTTTTGCCAATTACACTTCTTAGTAATGCTCCCAAAGATCGATTGACTACTTCGGTTTGGCCATCAGTTTGAGGATGAAATAAGGTACTAAGTAAGAGCCTAGTACCAATCTTTCCCCACAATGTCTTCCAAAAATGACTCAGAAACTTCGTGTCGCGATCCGAGACAATTGATTTAAGAATGCCGTGCAATCTCACCACTTCTTTGAAAATAAGATCAGCAACATCAGAAGAATCATCTATTTTAGAGCAAGGATTAAAATGAACCATCTTGGAGAATCGGTCAACTACTACTAGAATTGAATCTTTTCCCCTAGCTGTTCTTGGTAGGCCTAGTACGAAGTCCATAGAGATTTCTTCCCAAGGATGATTCGGAACTGGCAATGGCATGTAAAGACCCTGAGGGAGAGCCTTACTTTTGGCCTTCTTACATGTCGCTACCACCTTGTGCACATCTTTATCCAGTCTCGGCCAAAAGAAATGCTCTTTTAGTGTTTCCATGGTCTTTTTCTCTCCAAAATGACAATCCAAACCTCCACAATGAGCTTCCCTCACTAATGATTCTCGAATGTTTCCCCGAGGTATGCACAACTTTCCAAATTGAAAAAGAAACCCATCTTGTAAGTAAAATCCATTTTCGGCCTTTCCCTTGCATTTCTCACAGTGAAGTCCAAAGTCCAAATCATCTTTATAGGCATCTTTTATCCAAT
Source organism: Begonia fuchsioides (assembly GCA_003255005.1). Taxonomy (NCBI): domain Eukaryota; kingdom Viridiplantae; phylum Streptophyta; class Magnoliopsida; order Cucurbitales; family Begoniaceae; genus Begonia; species Begonia fuchsioides. The sequence goes on along the minus strand of QAOC01007217.1, from coordinate 78,473 downwards.
CAAATCCAAGAAATCTCGATTTAAGTTCAATAAGTAAGGTGTACCTTCTAGATAATGCGTCGGCCACCACATTCACTTCTCCTTTCTTGTATTTAATCACATAAGGATACCTCTCCAAGTATTCTACCCATTTGGCATGTCTCTGGTTAAGCTTACCTTGACTCTTAATATGCTTCAAGGCTTGATGATCGGTATGAATTATGAACTCTTTCTGTAAAAGGTAATGCTGCCACACTTCCAATGCTCTCGTCACTGCATAGAATTCTTTGTCATATATCGAATAATTAAGAGTGGCTCCTTTTAGTTTCTCACTAAAGTAAGCAATTGGTTTTCCCTCTTGTATAAGGAGGGCTCCAATGCCTATTCCAGATGCATCACATTCAACCTCAAAAACTTTATTGAAATCAGGTAATGTGAATAACGGGGCATTGCACAATAAATTTTTAATGGATTCAAACGCTTCCTGAAAGGAAGTGTACCTCCTTTTGCAAGAATGTGCATTTCTTAAGATGTCCATAAAGTTTTGCTACCCTTAAAGTAATAAGCAAGGCACGAAGATGTTCTAAGTGTGACTCCAAGTTCAAGCTATATACCAAGATGTTGTCAAAATATACCACAATGAACTACCCAAGTAGTCTTGAAGCACATAATGCATTAGGCACATAAATGTGCTAGGCGCATTAGATAAACCAAATGGAATTACCATCCATTCGTACAGTCCATACTTGGTTTTAAATACCGTCTTCCATTCATCGCCTTCTCTCATGCGGATTTGGTGATATCCGCTCTTTAAACCAACCTTCGAAAATAGTGAGGCTTCACTTAGCCCATCAAGCATGTCTTCAACTCTTGGAATTGGAAATTGGTACTTGATGGTTATTTGGTTGATGGTGCGGCTATCTATGCACATTCTCATAGATCCATCTTTCTTTGGGACAAGTAGGGAAGCAACCGCACAGGGATTCAAATTTTCTCGAATGTATCCTTTATCCAAAAGATCTCGCACTTGTTTGTGTAATTCCTTGACCTCTTCAGGATTCATCTGATAAGCGTGTCAATTAGGTAGTATAGCCCTTGGTTGGAGATCAATACCATGCTCAATTCCTCTAAGTGGAGGTAAACCATGAGGCATCTCTTTTCGGAAAAACATCATTAAACTCGCTAAGAAGTGTCAGCGCCTCTTCTGGTATATCCTTATCTTCCACCATTTGATCATTGAACATAATAAGCACAAATGGACCACCTACCTTCAAAGAAGTTTTAAGTTGTCTCTTTAATAGAAATAATGTCGCCTTAGCTTTTAAGGACCTCATGGCTTTGTTGTCTTCACAATTTGCTCGGGTTGAAGTGGTGCCAATTTTACCAAACGATCATTCTCCATAAAAGAATAGTAGTTAGTGAAACCATCATGCATGGCCTTCTTGTCAAACTGCCAGGGTCTGCCTAATAAAAGATGGCTAGCATTCATAGGCACAATATCACACAACACTGAGTCTTTATACCCACAAATAGAAAAATCAATGGTTGCTTGAGTGGTTACCTTCAAATCACTTTATCATTCAACCAATTCAGGCGATAAGGCGTAGGATGCACGGTAGTTGGAAGTCCAAGTTTCTCCACTAAATTGGTAGAAACCACGTTGGTGCAACTTCCTCCATCAATTATAAAGGAGCAAATTTTTCCCTTGATCAAGCAACGAGAATAGAAATTATTTTCTCTTTGTTGATTCGTACCTCCAAAATGAGAGGACAAGGCCCTTCGAATTATCATAGCAAAGGCAATTCAGGGGCATGACAAACCTCCTCTTGAATGACCTCCTCCTCAATTTTTTGATCTGGATCTTCATCATCGCTAATGATTTCTTTAGATTCCTCTTGTACAAGCATAACTCTCTTTTTAGGAAATTGATTAGCAATATGACCCAACCCTAAACACTTGAAACATTTTACCTCCCGTGACCTTGGTTTAGGATCGTGATTGAGGTTCTTTTCACCTGTTGCTTTGTTCGGCCATCTTTTGGAAGGTAAGCTCTTGTCTTCTATCTTCGGTGATAACTTAGTAGTTTGAATAATGTTTTGTGTAAATCGAGAGTTAACTCCTTTGCTTTTCCTCTAAATTTGGCACTCCACTTTGAGTGCTAATTATATTATGTCATCTATGGAATCATATGTATACAACTCCACTGTATCTCTGATCTCTTGATGTAGGACTCGAATAAACCGTGCCATCATTTGTTCCTCTGGTTCTTCAAGTCCACACCGAATGCGAAGCGATTCAAATTTGGTTACATAATCTTCTATGGATAGTTGATTTTGCCGCAAACCTTGCAAGAGCAAAAAAAGCTCTTATTTATAGTGCTTCGGTACAAATCGCTTTTCCATAAGCGCATCGCCTAAGTTGTCACGTCTTTGTTGTACTTTCAGACTTTCCCACCAAAAGCTTGCATACCCTTTGAATTCCAATGTAACAAGTTGGATCTTAGCATGGTCGGAGTATTCATAGCAGTCAAAAATTCGTTCCACTTTATCCAACCAATCTAAAAAGAAATCATCATTGCATACACCATTGAAAGAAGGAATGTTCACCTTGACATTCCATAATTCATTGTTATAGTTATGCCTAGGTTAGCCAAACTGATGAGAATTACCCTCTGAGTCATAATCTCAATCACTTTCGAGGGAATGATTACCATAATGTCCACCTCGGCCCTTTAGACCCCCACGGCCTCTCCTTTGTAGTGCTGGAGAATTTCTTTTTAACAATGAAGTTACGGTTGCTTTAGCATTAGCAAGCCTATCCTCCAAGAGAAGTTGATGAATTGTGTTGAACTTTTAATTCAATTCATCAATCTATGCTTGGAAAGAAGGTTCACTATCTTGAGGGATCAGTGACACAGAACGAAGGGGGTTTAGATTTAGGAAGTGGGAAAATCGGGTTAGGTTATATGGAAAATGATAATCCGATAATTCTATAATCGGGACTGGAATTTGGATAGCGATAACTCGACGATAAGATCGATTTTCAGGCTGACATTTTGAGTGGAACTCTGGGAAGAAGATAGGTGATAGCCCTCCAAAAATGAAGGAAATCACGTGGATGGATCGGTCGGAATGCAATGGAACAGTAATAGTGATCACCGTTGGCCAGAAATTGACAACCGGCGGAAGAATTGAAATATCAAATGAAATCAACGATGGAAGAAGGAGCTTATGGACTTCAAGCTCACCCTATGACTTTGAGGAAGGCTGGAGACTTTGAAGCAAAAAGAGAACCCCAGATCGGAGGAGGGAACCCTTGAAGAACCACGGTGGCCAGAGGATTGCCGACTGCCGATTGAAGTTGGAAAATGTCCCGGGAGAGGGAGAGCTAAAAGCTTCTTTAATTCAAATTCCAAATTACCCTTAAAATCACGCAATGAAAGAGGTTTTATCTGCTGAGAAGAGTGGGAAAAAGAGAGGGAAAATTGAGGGCCAAAGGCATGCAACTTGCATGCTGGAAATTGAAATAAAGTAGGGAAAATTGGACCAATGAGACTGGAAGAATGTGAAAGTCACATGATCTTGAATCTCCTCAGCCAATTTTTCCTTCTTTCTTGGCCCAAAATACCATTCTCTTAGCCAAAAATTCCTCATGCAAGCATGCAAAAATAAACACAATAAATCCTAGCCGAGAAACCCTCTCGGGTTCTCATCCAACGTAAAATTCACGTAAAAATTAAGCTAAAAATGCGATAAAATTCCTTCAATCCATGTAAATGCTGGTGAGTTGAGTCGTGGAACCCTTGATCACTTTTTCATGGGACTCCAACTTCCCATGCAATGTGATACTTCAATCGGGTTCGGGTTCGGGTTCGAGCTTGATTTCAGAGATCTCGATTTTTGGTTGAACATCCACCTTTTCTCCATGCCAAATTATCATGTGTTTTGGCCTTGTTTGATCCTCCAAATTTGGCTTAGGAATGTATAATTATTTAATTAATTTTCCTGCAAAATTAACAAACATATTAGAAAAATTCTGAGCTCAGGCTCGGGTGATTGCTCCGCTTGGAATGTCAATCCGTGGCATGTCATCCTCCCCGGGTTCTTGAGGATTTTACCTCAAATCCAATTGGAATTCATCTCCCTTTTGTTCATCTTCATCAATTCCAGCAAAGGGAGAAATATTTTGAACATTAAATGGGGATGAAATTTCATATTTCCCGAGTAACTCGAACTTGCATGTTCTTGGGTCGACTACCTTATCCAAAAAATTCTTCGGGCTTAAGGCCGTCTTAAGAGTGTGCCAAATTTTAACTACTTCTAGTTTTGAGTCATAAGATTCAATGCCCTTCACCACAACATCATTCTTTCCATGGCTAAACAATTCAACAATTCGGTTTGTACTATACCACCGGATAACTAAATCAGCATGAGTTTCATTATCCCCATTATAAACCATCGTGTTTCCAATATATTCAGCAATGTATCCTTCTAGGTATTCATGGGACCAACTATGCATAAGTACCGTAACAACTCTGGAACTAATAGTTAGCAAGGACGAGATTACTAACCAATCATGGTGGGTCTTGGCTGACTTTTTAAACGCCTCTTGCCCAATCTGAAGTAAATATATTCCATGGAAGTATTCCATTAAGGCTTCCAAGAACCGTATCCAATGATCATCGTTAACTACCTCTTCCTCCTTGGTTCTTTTGATGAGTGACATGTAGACTCCTTTACTAGAATTTCCAAATGGTCCACTATTGATTGAATGGTTCTCCATATTAACAAGTTCATAATTCTTCTTCCTTAAGCTTAATTCAGATTTGTAGATTTCCTTTATCCATCATAAACAAAGTAATTAGTAAAGAGTTCGGGTAGAGAGACTAACCACCTTGAGAGTGTGGTGGAAATCACAACACATATGATCTTTTGATCCTTTATCACGATTGTTCCTTCTTGAGTAGGCACGGATCCCTCCTTGATCATAAACAAGTTATTCTTAGATAAATTCTCCTTCCTTGTGACCTCATCTTTGGCAACTTTTTCGGGTTCAAGGGGAATTAGCTTGATGGATCGTCCACCGAACTTAAAGGAATATTGGTTTATAAAACCATCGTGCATAACCTTCCGATCGAATTGCCAAGGTCTTCCGAGTAATAAATGACTTGAACTGATGGGAACCACATCACACATCACTTGATCCTTATAACTTCAAATAGAGAATTCGATGAACGCTTGCTTGGTAACCTTAAGGTCTTCCATATCATTTATCCAACGTAGTTTATAAGGCTTCAGGTGAAAGATAGTTTCTATTCCGAGTTTGTCAATTAACTCTCGGGAAACCACATTAACACAACTTCCACCATCAATAGTAATTGAGCATACCTTATCTTGGATTAGACATCTACTATGGAATAAACTTTCTCATTGGAGTTCCTCTTGTTAGCTTTGAGTGGCAAGTAACCTTCGGATAACTAATAATAAGGGGCTTTCTTGTGCTCGACATTCTTCTCCTTCGGATTCCAAGCTCATATCCGATTTTTCCTTCACTTCATCTTCACTGAAAACTTCACTTGTTTCCTCTCTAATAACCATCACACGTTTTGGCCTTGGTTGATCCTCCAAAGTTGGCTTAGGAATGTATAATTCTTTAATTAATTTTCCTGCAAAATTAACAAACAAATAAGAAAAATTTTGATCTCAGGCTCGGGTGATTGCTCATCTTGGCATGCCAATCCGTGGCATGTCAATCGGCGGTAATGGAACTTGTGCATTTGTTATTGGGGACACTTGCTTCCTTATTTTGATTTGTGGCTGCACTTCTCGTCATCATTGTAACTCTGATACAAGGATACAACAGGGCTCTGATACCAAATGACACGCCTTGACTTCGTGAAAGCCAAAGAATGTGTCCGGAAAAATTGAAATATCCCTAGGTCTTGTTGACCGAGTGATTTGTGTTACTTGGGGCACAAAATTAAGGATGGAAATGATGAATAAAATGTAGATGAACATGAAAATACGAAATGAAATAAAAATTCTTGGATGACTCACCAAGATTTGCTGCAAGAACACAAATGATGAATACCCTCGGATATGACTCACCGATCGGAATAAACAATCAACGGTTGATGCACTTGACTGATTGAATAATCTGTGAAAATCACAATCAACAACAATCACTCAATATCTATTACAGATTGCAATGCCTTCTATATGAAGACTCCTAAAGGCATTAATTTGTGACTCTAAAGGAAAGATACAACCTTTGAAGAGAGACAACTCTTCAAAGTTACAACTCTGTAAATAGATATAAAAGAAAGACACAACCTTTGAAGAGACACAACTTTTCAAAGTTACAACTCTGTAAATTGGTATAAAAGAAAGACAACCTTTGAAGAGACACAACTCTTCAAAGTTACAACTCTGTAAATTGATATAAAATAAAGACACAACCTTTGAAGAGAGACAACTCTTCAAAGATAAAACTCTTATAGGGTTACAATGTTTCAAAAGTCACCAAAGTGATATCTTTTGGAAACAT
>QAOC01007217.1:18049-70602 GCA_003255005.1 Begonia fuchsioides | reverse complement strand
TTTTTTTTTTGTTTCGACCAAGCTACTACTTTGTTATTTACTTATTTGATTTAACTGCAATGGAGTTTAATGATGATTTAACTATTGTGGAGCAATTTATATAACTTTGAAATGAGGAAGTAATTTATATAACACGATTTTTTTTTGTTTAGCCTCTGTAATCATCTGTCCGAAGACTCCGAACTCCGAAATCTCATTTTCTTATATGATTGATTCTTTACAACTTGTTTTAATTGTTTGCATCATGAAAATTATTAATTATCCGAAGTTTTGAAATAATTTGGGCTGTTTACTTACTGAAAATAGTGGCAGAGTTGTTTTAATTTGTGTTGTTACTCAGAACCATGGTTTTGCATATTAGGTTTAAGCAAATTAAGCATTTTCATTGGATAAATGGTTTGTTTGAGTGGGGATCATGGTTTTGCAGATTATTGTAATTTATATTAACTAACTTTTGTTTTGTTTTCTTTCAGATGGAACATACAATATCTCCTTCTATTGATAGTTCTGCTCCTTCGACCACTGCTGGTGCTCCTGAGTAAAAAAAAAGAGCGTTAAGAGCTACATGTTGGAATCATTTACTTTGGTCGAAGATTGTGATAAGGACGAACCTAAGGCCGCATGCAACTATTGTAGGCATCAATATTTATGTCATTCGAAGATATTATGGTAGTAGTTCTTCTTCTATGGAGACTCGAAGCAGTAGGTCGGATCTTGATCTATACTTGCAAGAGCCTGTTGAGGAATATTCAGAGAATCTAGACCTTTTGCTATGGTGGAAACTGAATTCACATAAATATCCAGTTCTAAGTAAAATAGCAAAGGATGTGTTGGCCATTCCGATCACTACTGTTCCTTCCGAGTCGGCATTTAGTACTGGCGGTCGTGTTATTGACGAATACCGGACCTCTTTGTTGGATATGAGATATGGTTGGATTTTGTTGGATTTTGTTGCATTCTGGAATTAGTTTATTAACTTTGGATATGTTTGGATTTTCCTTGGATATGAGATATGGTTGGATTTTGTTATATTCTGGAATCTGGATTTTGTTGGATATGAGATATGGTTGGATTTTGTTGGATTTTTTTTATTCTAAAATTAGTTTATTAACTTTGGATATTTTTGGATTTTCGTTGGATTTTGTTGGATATGAGAAATGGTTGGATTTTGTTGCATTCTTGGAATTAGTTTATTAAGTTCCCATATGTTTGGATTTTCAGATTTTTGTTTGCATAAGGTTGTATTTTCGTTGCATTTTATCATCGCTGGAAAAGTTTTTTTTTTAAGTTTCAATCGGATTGTATCCGATCCGATCCGATCCGATCGTGTTGGATTCGGATCAGATCGGATTCGGGTGTTTTTGTTTATACGTGGTTATCGGATGTGATCCGATAACCCGATCACATGTCGGATGATGGCCAATCGGATCGGATTGATCCGATCCGATCCGATGCCCACCCCTAGTGGAAACCAGTTTCTCATAAAACTTGTTGAAGGCAAACTAAATTTACTTTAAACACATTGACATAAATGTTATGTGCAGCAAACTATTTACAAGCTATATATACGAAGTTTAAAACTTCTTTTCCTAACCATTAATTATGATTGTTTAAAATCTTTGCCCACAGGTCAAAATCCAGTCAAACAGCAACAACCACTCATTAACAAAGAAATCCATCTCAAACACCTCTCAGTGCACGTCTTCCTCAGCAACATCATAAAACTCATCTATGAGCATAAGACTCAACAAGTAGTATAAGATATTCATGAACATGTACATGATATAAATAAGTAAAAATTTTCTATTCATTTTATCCTAGGTCTTTCTCTCCTTAGATTTCTATACTTCCTCATCATTTGGGCTTCTTGGTAAGGAACGAGAGACCACAAACTTGAGTCCACCTAAGGGGAGAACCAACTCAATTCCAAGGATTAAGAGATCACAAACTTGAATCTACCTAGCGGGACATCCAATTCAATCCCCTTCCCCAAGACATTTACATAAATTTCTATTTCTTTCTTTTATCTTTCTCTTTTGTTGGTTATACGAGCTCAAGCCGAACAACAATTTTCATATTATGTTTTATATAAAATCTCAGCATGTAAATAGTTTGTAACCTTCTAGAAAACATGATTCATTAGATGCTCATGAACATTCTTGGTATCAATGTATCAAGCAATTAAATAATGTTCATAGCATTAAAACAACAATTTTATCATATCATAAACAGAATCATGCTTTTCTACATCATTTTATATGTGCATTTCATCTTGGCATACAAATCTTCAAACAATATATCAAAACAAAGTCCTATTTTTCTGCCATGTCGATCCAATTTAAAGCAAAACACACACAATATTACCTACCTTTTTATCTTTAGCAAGTCTTTCTAGTAGCAGGTACAGTTGTGAATTGTAGGACCGGTTTTTAACTTAAGTGCGGGGTGAATTAGGTTAATAGCAATTTTTCGTAAGTTAAATTTCTTAAGTACAAAACTAAAAGGATTGTTTATCAAATTCAGTTTATTCAAGCACAATCAACAGAGTAAGAGTTGAGAGAGAGAATTTGACACCGATATGTTTTTTGCGGTTCGGCCAACCACTACCTACGTCTGCGCTTCAAGGTAGCTCCTTGAAGATCCTTCACTTGATTGAGCGTTTGGGTGTCAATTTAACCTTTACAACTTGACTCTTCTTTCTTAGAGGCGTCACCCCTTTTACAAGTTCACTCAATTCTATCGTTACAAGGATTTACAGTTTCTAAACCAACTCTCTCAATCACAAGATGAATAATCAAAAGTGAATACAAGAGATGAGAGAGTAAAATGACTTGAGAATAATTTTGGCAGCGTTTCGGCGTGTTTTTCTTTCAAGAAAAACTGATACTTCAACAGGCTTCTTTTCAACTATTTATACAGCTCAGGCTCGGGCGGTCGACATAAGTACAGGAGCGGTCGACCGCAATATAGCCGTTTAGACTCATTAGAAAGTAGCCGTTGGAGCTTTGACTCTGTAGTAGATCCTGAGCGGTCGACATAGGAATAGTTGATCAGCTTTGAAGGTGTTGTGGATGACATGAAGTTCATCTCTGGAATTTTACATCGGTTGACATAATCGTGGAGCGGTCGACATAAGTTTAGTCTCTGGATCTTCAGCGGTCGACATAAGTAATTAGCGGTCGACATCAGTTTCGTCTCTCGAACTTCAGCAGTCGACACAAGTAATTAGCGGTCGACATAAGTTCTGTCTTTTGAGCTTCACATCGACATAAGTCTTGCGCGGTCGACATTAAGTTTGTCTCTGGAACATCGTCGGTCAACATAAGTCTGTATCAGTCAACATAGGTTACATCTCTGGAACTTTTCCTCTGGTCGACATAGATCTTGAGCGGTCGACACACATCTCTTGGGCGGTTGACATACATCTGTTCTTTGGAATTGTTACGGTCAACATATGTATATAGCGGTCGACATATATATCTTTTCTGAAGTTATTATGGTCGACATATGTATATGGCAGTCGACATACATCTCTTCTCTGGAATTGTTGCAGTCGACATATGTATATCGCGGTCGACATATATATCTTTTCTGGAATTGTTGCGGTCGACACATGTGAACAGCGGTCGACATAACCTGAGAAAACTTATAAAATTCTGCAACATTTGACCAACTTGTTAGATATTAAGTGTACCATTTTACAAGGATGTTTCACAAGAGATTCATTAACAGCATAATTTAATTTAGCTTTCATACATTTTCACAAACGATTATCATAAAAAATACTTGGTTACTTTAAAAGCCTTTAAAGCCAACATGAATCACCTTCACCTCAATTACCTATTACGATTCACAATTTTTGGAATCAATGTCTTATTTTGTGATAACTTCAAACTATCACAACTTATTCCATACACCATCAAATACCCGAAGAGGCGCTGACACCATCGATGTCTTATTTTGAGATAAAGTTTAAGTGCATTTGGGAGACATATGTATTTATGTGTGATTTATGTTAAATAGTTAAGCAAAGCATGATTTCTTAAGTTATCAAGAATGCATGAATTAAGTCAAGTTTTCAAGTTTGCATGTCATCTCATTCATGCATCATATTTCAAGAAAAATGTTTATCAAACATGCATTCAAAATGTCACCATTCATCGCATGAAGATCAAGTTATCAAGTATCAAGTTATCAAGTATAAGTTATGAGAGGACCCCGTAGGTGCTAACTCTCTATCAAGCTATTATATTATGAGCGGACCCCGTAGGTGCTAACTCTCTATCAAGTTATCAAGTTATGGGAATGATGCATTTCCCTTTATGCGATGAAATGGCAGCATGTATCAAGTTAAGTTTTGAGGATGGTCGCGGTATGGGACACAGATCTTCACTCTAAAATGAAATGACCTTTTGAAGATGGTCGTGATATGGGACACGGATCCTCACCCCAAAATGATTTGAAAAAGACACGTTTTACGAAAAGAACATGTTTTAAGCATATCATGAGCATGCTAGGCACGTAGGACATTATGATTTATTATTGAGCCTTAAGCTGACTAGTTAAGCTTTGTGATGTAGGTGACGAAGCTCGGGATGAGGAATTTAGTCCTCATCACGTGCCATGACATGTGGATGAAGCTGTTTTGGAGCGGGCTGTTTACGAAACCAAGCAACGACCCGTGGGGGAAGGAAAAGAAAATGGTTTTAATGTATTGATATTTTATCGCAAAACTAATTAGATGCTTTACGATATTTTGAATGATGTTGGTGAAGCCTTTTGTTAAAGTCTTGAACAATTATGTCAAACGTTTTAAATGAATGAAAATTGTTATTTTGCGTAAAGTTACCTTTAACCTGTATTGATGAAATTGAGGTTTACACATGTATGGGTTCATTAGTTCAACGTTTAAAGTATTACGCTTCCGCTAAGTTTTCAAGTCAAGTATTTCAAGTGTATTTACAAAAATAAAATTTTTACCGTTGTTTTCAAAAGGTTTTTAAATAACGGGATGTTACAAAAGATGTGCTCAAGGTGGTAGCGACATGCATCATATGTAAGAAGGCCAAAAGTAAGGTTCTCCCTCAAGGTCTTTACATGCCATTGCCAGTTCCAAATCATCCTTGGGAAGAAATCTCTATGGACTTCGTACTCGGCCTACCAAGAACAGCTAGGGGAAAAGATTCAATTTTAGTAGTAGTTGACCAATTCTCCAAGATGGTTCATTTTATTCCTTGCTCTAAAACAGATGATTCTTCTCATGTTGCTGATCTTATTTTCAAAGAAGTGGTGAGATTTCATGGCATTCCTAAATCAATTGTCTCGGATCACGACACAAAGTTTCTGAGTCATTTTTGGAAGACGTTGTGGGGAAAGATTGGTACTACGCTCTTATTTAGTACCTCATTTCATCCTAAAAATTGATGGGCAAACTGAAGTGGTCAATCGATCTTTGGGAGCATTACTAAGAAGTGTAATTGGCAAAAGGCTTACAGATTGGGACTTACAATTGCCCTATGTGGAGTTTGCATAGAACCAAAGTGTGCATGGATCTACAGAACAGACCCCATTTGAGGTAGTATATGGTTTCAACCCTTTTAACTCCACTAAATTTAATTACAATTCCTACCAAACAAGTTGTAAATTTTGATGGAGAAAAGAAGGCTGAGCAAGTGAGAGCCTTGCACCAAGAAGTAAGAAGAAAAATTGAGAAGAAGAATGGAGTCACATGTACGACAAACAAACAAAGGCCGCAAGGAGATTATTTTTAAGGAAGGAGATTTTGTTTGGTTACATCTATGCAAGGAAAGATTCCCTAAACAACGAAGGTCTAAGTTGCTTCCAAGAGACAATGGTCCATTCAGGGTTTTGGAACAGATTAATAATAATGCTTATAAGATTGAGTTTCCTGGTGAATATGGAGTTTCAGCAACTTTCAATGTGCAAAATCTATCACCTTATGAGGAGTATTATGACAAAGATTTGAAGGAGACCAACCTTTTGGATTTTAGGAAAAATCATCAAACACCTGGGGAGGATGATGTGCCAGAAGGTGCAATTACACGGTCAAGAGCCAAGACTTTAGCTAACAAACTTGTTCATTTTGCAGCAAAGTATATGGAGCATAATATGGAGACGAACCCTTAAATTATGGACATGGAGCTTCCTAAACATGTACTACATTGGGACTTAGCTAAAGAACTTACTTGAATAAGCCACTCTTGAAGAAGCAACCCCAGAAGTTGAATACTAAAGATGTGTCTTTAATTAGCATGTTATATTAATATTATGTAATGTGTCATTTGGTAGTCATAATAAGATTGCAATGTTTCCAAAAGATATCACTTTGGTGACTTTTGAAACTTTGTAACCCTGTAAGAGTTGTATCTTTGAAGAGTTGTCTCTCTTCAAAGGTTGTGTCTTTCTTTTATATCAATTTATAGAGTTGTAACTTTGAAGAGAGACAACTCTTCAAAGGTTGTGTCTTTCTTTTATATCAATTTACAGAGTTGTAACTTTGAAGAGTTATCTCTCTTCAAAGGTTTTGTCTTTCTTTTATATCTATTTACAGATTTGTAACTTTGAAGAGTTGTCTCTCTTCAAAGGTTGTATCTTTTCTTTAGAGTCATAAATTAATGCCTTTAGGATTCTATATGTAGAAGGCATTGCAATCTGTAATAAACATTGAGTGATTGTTGTTGATTTGTGATTTTCATTGATTATTCAATCAATCAAGTGCATCAACCGTTGATTGTTTTTTTCGATCGGTGAGTCATATCCGAGGGTATTATTCATTTGTGTTCTTGCAGCAAATCTTGGTGAGTCATATCCAAGATTTGTTATTTCATTTCATGTTGTCATCTCATTCTTCGCTTTATTCATCATTTCCATCTTCAATTTTGTGCCCTAAGTAACACAAATAACTTAGTCAACAAGATCGAGTGATACTTCAATTTTTTTGCTCACATTCTTTGGCTTTCACGAAGTCAAGGCGTGTCAAGGGTTCAAGGGTTTAAGTGTTCTAGGGTTCAAAGTCCAAAGGTTCAGGGCTTAAGTTTTAGAGTTCCAAGGCTAAGGGTTCGAAGTTTAATGTTCAGGGTTTAAGAGGTTATAGGGTCCAAAGTTCAAGGCTCAAGGTACCAATGTTCAGTGTTCAATGGTTTAGGATTTTAGGTTTCCAGGGTTCAAAGGTTCAAGGTTCCATGGTCCCAAGGTTTAGGTAGGGTTCTAGGGTTTAAGGTATAGGGTTCTATGGTTTAGGATTTCAGGGTTTTAGATTTTAGGGTTGAAGGTACCAAGGTTAATGGTTGATGGGTTCTAAGCTTTAAGGGTTCAAGGTTTACAGTTAAGGATAAGGTTTCAAGGGGTTCTAGGGTCAAAGGTTTAGGTTCAATTATTTATGGGTTCTAGGATGCTATGGTTCAAAGGTCTAGAGTTCAGGGTATAAGTTACAGGATTTCGGGGTTCCAGGGTTCAAGGGTTCCAGGGATCAAGGTTATAGGTTCAGGGTTCATAGGATAAAGGTTTGGGGTTCTAGGGTACATGGTTTAGCATTAAGGGTTTGCAGGTTCAAGGTTCATGGCTCACAGTTTTAGGATTTTGGGTTCCAAGGTTAACAGGTCCAAGGTTCTAGGGTTCCATGGTTCAGAGTTCAAGGTTTAGGGTTCATGTTATTATGGTTTATGTAACAACCCTCGTTTATTTTTAAGAATTTGTGATTTTAAGATGAAAGTGTTTAAGATTCTTTATATGAATGCTGCTTAAATTTTAGAGTGTTAAGGTATTTCGGATATTGGTGAATTTAGAAGGTTGAAGTTAAAGAAGAGAACATAGGTCATCTGGTCGACCGCTATGAACAGCGGTCGACACCTTGTAATCGGTCGACCGCTATGAATAAGCGATCGACACCTAATTGAACACTTTTGGTCGACCCCAGGATCGAGGAGATATCGACACAATTGAACACTTTCGGTCGACCCCAGGATCGAGGAGGGGTCGACACAATATAACTCTTTCGGTCGACCCCAGGATCAAGGAAGGGTCGACACAAATAACCCTCGAGAATTCCTTCGGTCGACACCATAGACGAGCGGTCGATACTTTCCCGATTTAAGTTGAAAAGTCAACAAAAACTTGGAGAAATCCTGATGGATGGACGTGAGAGAAACATCAATTTTTGTTTAATTAAGGAGACAAGAAGGCATGATCTGTCATTTCCCTACCAGCACGACTCCTTCTCCCTATTTTACTTTAAGTTCTCACGTCTTGATCAAGGGGAGAGGGAGATTGAGAAAGAAAGAGATATTGTGAGAGAAAAGAGTAGGGAAGCTGAAGTTTTCGTGGAAGCTGAAGTTCAAGGTATTATCCTATCCTCTGAATTTCTTTTAGGTTCAGTAAGAATAATATGATTGTATTTGTTGAGTTGGTGGATAAATATGAATGATTTCGTGTTAATTGCTGTGAAATCGGTTAATTATGCACAAAGTTAGAGTTTTGGAGATTCGGTCAAATTGTAGCACGAATTTGAGTTTATATCTTTCATAAGAGTTAAAGTACACACTTAGAGTGATCTATAGCCATTTGAATAACTCGATTAAGAGCTACTTAGACAAAGTTATGGATGTCGCAAGTCAGCATACAGAAACTGGGGAGAGCTGTGGTCGCCCCCTTAAAGGTTAGGTCGACCGATTCTCGATTTAAAAATGCATGCTCTCTGTTTTGTCAACATGGGTCGACCCCTTATAGGTTTGGTCGACTGGTCCTTGGTTTCCAGAGATGCATGCTCACTGTTATGTCAATATTGATCGACACTTTATGCTATGTTAGTTTTGGGAATTTGGTGTCTTCTAAGAAGTTATAGTAGACTCTTAAAGGAATAATTTGACACCCGTAGCATCACGAATGGATCAAAATAGAGGAATTTATAGTTGATTAAATTTGGGATAAGAGTTATGAATTTATGCAATAAAACAGGTCATGCAACATGAATTCTCATCCTTAAATGATCTGTATGTTTTGGTCCTCAATTTGATTAAAAGAGGCTCAAGTTGATTGATTCAAGATAGCTGCTAAGGTAAGTTAGTATTAAGATTGTTTGGCCCTTAAGTGAGACTACATTGCAAAGATTAGGATGTATGTTTGATGTGCATTGTATGTTTGTTTTCATATTATGTTTGATTTTATTTAAGTAATGTTTCATAGTCACATAGTCATGCATCATAGTTTTACAAAATGTCAACGAAATGATTTTCATGCATTGTTTTACAACGTAGTTGGAGTAAACGAGATATGATTGGAACTTGAATATCAGAACAGTAAAGTAAATGGTTATTACAGGCCTGAACACTCCAAGTGGTATCACAGCAAAACACACACAAATAAATAAAGGAATGCAAGGGTGAGTGCACTGGGTTAGATCGGTTCTCTAGAAAGCTCAATAACTGTTATCATTTGCATACTTCTGTGTTATAAAAGGATTAATGTTGACAGATACTTTTTGGAGTACTAACGATGTGATTGGTAATTGAAGGACTGTGAGGGGAGGAAGAAGAAATATTCCAGAGGAGGGAACTAATGAGGCTGCTATTAACAAACTGTCAGAGTTGGTTAACCGCTAGTTTCAACAATTGGAACGAATGATGAATCGAGAAGAGCAAGGAAATGGACAAAATCATAATGCTCGAGAGCTAAGCTGTGAGAGATTTAGGAAAATGAATCCTCCATCATTTAATGGACAGTCAACAGACCCTGTTTTGGCTGAAGAGTGGATTCGTTCTTTGGAGAAGATATTTCAGTATGCTAAGATTGAAGAAGGAGAAAAAGTTAACTGTGCAATCTTCTTGCTAACTATGGATGCAAGGAATTGGTGGGATACTGTTGCGGTGACTACCAATGTGCAAGAATTATCATGGGCTCAATTCAAGAAAATCTTTTATGACAAATATTTTAGTAGAGCCGATAAGAATAAAAAGAAAATGGAGTTTATTTAGCTAAAGCAGTTGGGATCAGTAGCTGAATATGTGCGAAGGTTTGAAGGCCTATCAAGGTTTGCTCCACAGCTAGTGGCAACCAATGAAGATAAAGTTGAGTAGTTTGTGCAACGGTTGAAACCAGAAATTTATAAAGGAATAAAGACTTGGGGATCAGAGGATGCCAATATTCGAAGGTTGTTTCCAAGGCTCTAAACCTTGAGGAAGCAAAATCAAAATTGGTGAAGCAAGAACCGGGAACATCCCAAAGATGGTTCTTTCGAGAAGTCCAACTGAATCGAGTAAACAATGGAAACCAGTGTGTGGGATGAAAAGGCCAAGTGAAAGTTCGAACGAGCAAGGGAAAGGAAAGCAAGTTAAAAGTCTTGGGCCGATATTGGAATGTCCCAAATGCAATCGGAAGCATGCGGAGAGTGTATGACTGGATTTGGACGCTGTTTCAGATGCAAGGAGATGGGACACATGTAGCGTGATTGTCCGAAGGCACCTCCAAACAAACCAGAACAGAAGAGGATAGATGGTCGTGTTTTTGCACTGATTGATGCCGAGGAGTGGACCATCCGGCCGTGGTGGCAGGTACATTATTAATTGATGGAATTAGTGCCTTTTCATTGATAGATTCAGGAGCTACACATTCATTTATGTCTAAAGAGTTTTCTAAGAAGTTGAACCGGATACCTGAGGTGGCAGAGAAGTTGTATGAAGTGATGTTACCCTCAGGTGACTGTCTACTGTTAGATAGAGTGATTATAGATTGTGGGGTTCAAATCAATGATCGTATATTAGACGTTGAGTTCATTATAATGAAGATGAATGCATATGAAATTATTTTAGGGATGGACTGGCTGTTTAGACATTTTGCAACTATAAATTGTAGAACTAGAATAGTCAGTTTTCAACCTCCTACGTCAGATGCCTTTTATTTTCAAGCGACAGGGAATAAAAAGAAATTACCAATTGTATTGGCAGTACGAGCTTGGAGATTATTGTATGGGATTTCTTGCAAGTATTGTGGATTGTCGTAAGAAGCCTGATCTTAAGTTACAAGAGATTCCAGTAGTTCAGGAGTTTTCAGAAGTATTTTTGGATGATTTACCCGGACTACCTCCTGATCGAGAAATCAAATTTGTGGTAGACGTTTACCCCGGAGCAGAACCGGTATCAAATAATCTGTATCGAATGGCTCCAGCCAAAATGAAGGAGTTGAAGGGGCAGTTAGAGGAGTTGTTGAGCAAGGGTTTTATATGCCCTAGTTTCTCCCCCTAGGGAGCCCCTGTTTTGTTTGTAAAGAAGAAGGACGGAACCCTAAGGATGTGTATAGACTATCGCGAACAAAACAAATTGACAGTGAAGAATAGGTATCTGTTGCCTAGGATTGATGATCTGTTTGATCAATTGCAGGGTGCACGGGTATTTTCCAAGATTGACTTGCGGTCAGGATATTATCAGTTAAGAGTAAAGGAGGAAGATATTCCAAAGACTGCATTCAGAATTCGATATGGACATTACGAGTTCCTGGTAATGTCGTTCGGTTTGACAAATGCTCCAGCAGCGTTTATGGACCTTATGAATAGGATATTCCATGAGTATCTTGATAAATTTGTCATCGTGTTCATCGATGATATTCTTGTGTATTCTAAGTCGGAAGAGGAACATAAGGAGCCTTTAAGGATGGTCTTAAGTATATTAAAACGACATCAGTTATATGCCAAATTCTCTAAATGCGAATTTTGGTTAGATCGGGTGAATTTTCTGGGTCACGTAATTTCTAAAGAAGGTGTATCTGTTGATCCAGTAAAGGTGCAAGTTGTTCGTGAATGGCCACAACCAAAGAATGTAACTGAACTGTGAAGTTTCCTTAGTTTAGCAGGGTACTATAGAAGATTTATTAAAGGATTTTCTAAGATTGCTACGCCATTGACGCGATTAACAAGGAAAAACATGAAGTTCTGGTGGTCAGAGGATTGTGAAAAGAGTTTTCAACTATTGAAGAACAAGTTTGTTAGCTTTAAAAATATGTTTAAAGTAATCAATTGTTTTTTATGATAACTATGTGAGATGAGCATGAAAGATAAAATAAACACCTTACAATGCTTATATTAGACTTATCCATTCATGTGAAATACCATCTTTGAAGGGTACAATTAAAGTCTAATAATTTGGTTAAGTGCTGCAGAAATTTCATATATATATGCAGTTTGTGTCGAACCCTAGCTAGTTTGTGTCGACCCCTAGACAATCCATAATAGTTTGTGTAGACCCATAGATTTTGTGTCGACCCTTGTACAATCCAGAAGCTCAGCCTTTCAGTGATTGTGTCGACCCTTAGAGTGTTTGTGTCGACCCCTGTTCAAAACAGAAGCTCAGCCTTCATACATTGTGTCGACCCATAGTGTTTGTGTCGACCCTTAAGAAAATCCAGAAGCTGAGTGTATATTGTGTCGACCCTCTCATAAGTCTTGTGTCGACCCCAAAGAAGAGTTTGTGTCGACCTTACCTCATTCCATGTGTCGACCCCTCGTAGCTGAGCCTCATGTCTGCAACTACATTTTGTGTCGACCCCAACAAATTCCAGAGAAGATTTTGTGTCGACCCCAACAACTTTGTGTCGACCCAATTCGACAGATCAGCACCAACGAGTAGAAAACTCTCAACGGCTATATTATTTATGTGTCTACCGGCTAGTGTTTTGTGTTGACCCCAACAAGATTTGTGTCGACCCAACTGGATAGATCAGCAGCAAATCTATAAATGGATGAAGGGATTCATTTGAAGAAGAGAATTTTCACAAGAGAAAACTATGCTGAAGTGCTGCCCATTTTATTTCTCAAACTTCTACTCTCTCAAATCCTAGTACCTAAACTTGTATATCATTCTTGAGATCGATTGAGTCCGTTTATTAGAAACCGTACAAATTGTTATAGTTGGCCTTGAGCGATTATTGTAAAAGGGGTGACGCTCCTTCAAGAAAAGAGTCATTGTAAAAGGGGTGACGCTCCTTCAAGAAAAGAGTCAAAATGTTTGGTTGAAACCCGTAAGTCAATCGGAGTGAAGCTCAAGGTTTGAGCGGGAAAAATCTTCAAGGAGATACCTTGAAGCGCGAACGTAGGCAAGGTTGCCTGAACCGCGTTAACAATATGGTATCAATCTCTTACCCTAAACTCTTATTTATTTGTTTAAGTATTCCGCACTAGAGTTTAGAAATAACTAAACAATTTGCACGAACTTGACTTAGTAATCCAAAAAGTTTAGTTAACTTAATTCACTCCACCACTTAGGTTAATCTCGATCCTACAATTGGTATCAGAGCAAGGTTTTTAAATTGATTAACCTATATTTGCTGTTGTTTTTGAGTAAATTGAATTATGGATTTTAATATGAACAACACACACACAGTGGGTCAATCTATTACTAGACCTCCACTATTAGATGGTAATAACTATGTTTATTGGAAAACTAGGATGAGAATCTTTGTCCATGCTATGGACTATAGTGTATGGAATATAATTGAAAATGGTCCATACATGCCAATCAAAACTGAGAATGGCATTAATATACCCAAATCGAGTAGTGAATATAATGATAGTGACTTAAGGAAATTAAGTCTAAATGTCAAAGCAATGAATACCTTGTACTGTGCTTTAAATAGTGATGAATTCAATAGAGTACAAGGTTGTGACAATGCTCGAGAAATTTGGCGATTACTCGAGGTAACCCATGAAGGGACTAATCAAGTAAAAGAAAACAAATTAAGTATGCTTGTGAATGAATATGAATTGTTTTCTATGCAAAGTGATGAATTGGTTAGTTCCATGTTTACAAGATTTACTAACATTACATGGGTTAAAAGTGCTTGGCAAAGTTTATACAGACGAATAATGTGTTAGGAAAATTCTTCGAGTCCTTCCAAGAGCATGGCAACCAAAGGTAACCGTCATCCAAGAGGCTAAAGACCTCAAGATTTTAAAAATTGAGGAAAAACATGAAGTTCTGGTGGTCAGAGGATTGTGAAAAGAGTTTTCAACTATTGAAAACAAGTTTGTTAGCTTTAAAAATATGTTTAAAGTAATCAATTATTTTTTATGATAACTATGTAAGATGAGCATGAAAGATAAAATAAACACCTTACAATGCTTATATTAGACTTATCCATTCATGTGAAATACCTTCTTTGAAGGGTACAATTAAAATCTAACAATTTGGTTAAGAGCTGTAGAAATTTCATATATATATGCAGTTTGTGTCGACCCCTAGCTAGTTTGTGTCGACCCTTAGACAATCCAGAATAGTTTGTGTCAACCCCAACAAATTCCAGAGAAGATTTTGTGTCGACCCCAACAACTTTGGTTCGACCCAATTCGGCAGATCATCACCAACGGGCAGAAAACTCTCAACGACTATATTATTTATGTGTCTACCGGCTAGTGCTTTGTGTCGACCCAACTGGACAGATCAGCATCAAATCTATCAATGGATGAAGGGATCTCATTTGAAGAAGAGAATTTTCACGAGAGAAAACTACGCTGAAGTGCTGCCAATTTTATTTCTCAAACTTCTACTCTCTCAAATCCTAGTACCTAAACTTGTATATCATTCTTGAGATTGAGTGAGTCAGTTTATTAGAAACCGTACAAATTGTTATAGTTCGCCTTGAGCGATTATTGTAAAAGGGGTGACGCTCTCCTTCAAGAAAAGAGTCATTGTAAAAGGGGTGACGCTCTTTCAAGAAAAGAGTCAAAAGGTTTGGTTGACACCCGTAAGTCAATCGGAGTGAAGCTCAAGGTTTGAGCGGGAAAAATCTTCAAGGAGGTACCTTGAAGTTCGGACGTAGGCAAGGTTGGCCGAACCGCATTAACAATCCGTTGTCAATCTCTTACCCTAAAATCTTATTTATTTGTTTAAGTATTCCGCACTAGAGTTTAGAAATAACTAAAAAATTCGCACGAACTTGACTTAGTAATCAAAAAAGTTTAGTTAACCTAATTCACCCCCCACTTAGGTTAATCTCGATCCTACAAAGTTAACCTCCGCACTAGTGCTAATACTTCCAATAGAAGATGTAGATTTTAGAATATTTTATGATGCGTCGTTGATGGGATTAGGATGTGTTCTTATGCAAGAAAGTAAGGCAATTGCTTATGCATCACGACAATTGAAAGATTATGAGAAGAACTATCCTACCCATGATCTAGAGTTGGCAGCAGTAGTCTTCGCCCTTAAGATCTAGAGCATTATTTATATGGACGTCCTTGTGAGATATTCACGGACCATAAGAGTCTCAAGTATCTTTTCACACAAAAAGAGCTGAATTTAGGACAGCGGCGATGGCTGGAATTTGTTAAAGATTATGATTTTGAGATTAAATATCATCCAGGAAAGGCTAATGTGGTAGCTGACGCACTGAGAAGGAAGTCAGTAGCAGTGCAGTCGGAGATGATGCAAATTTCGGTAGAAATTTGTAATGAGCTGCAAAGGGCAGACATTGAAATTATATCAGATCTAACAGTGCAATTAGCTGCTCTAACTGTGAGACCAAATTTGTTGGACAGAATTGGGGAAGCTCAAAAAGAGGATTTGAGGTATATGCAGTTTATGGAAGGGCAATTACCTAATTCTTTTGAATTTCAGTGTTCAAAGGAGGGGATACTTAAATTCCGTAATCGATGGTATGTTCCACGTAACAGAAAATTGAGGAATGAGATATTGAGAGAAGCTCACTCTTCAAAATTTTTGGTTCACCCAGGAAATACAAATATGTATCAGGATTTGAAACAGTGTTTTTGGTGGCCGGGAATGAAAAAGGATATTGCAAAATATATTAAATCATGTGTTGTATGCCAACAGGTAAAGGCAAAACATTAGAGGCCCGCAGGAATGCTGAAGTCGTTGGTGATTCTGGAATGGAAGTGGGACCATATTTCTATTGATTTTGTAGTCGGATTGCCAATTTGCAGGGAGCTTAGCCTCGGAGACTATGTCCAAGGATAATCGGGATCGGACATGACTTTTGCTCGGATGGCACCCGAGCGTGTCCGACTACAACGCGCCAGGCGCGCCAGGCCATGACATGGCCGAGGCTCGCGACCATGACACGCCTGGCGCCCAGCCTCACGACCACGACACGACGACCACCCAATCCTCGGTCGTCGGCCTAGCCGAAGTCCACTAGGGCTTCGGCCCAAGAGAATAAGTGACCAACATGGGAGAACGCACGGTCCAAGTTACATGGATCGAGTGCTCACCCATGGGCCTTAGTTTCGGTCACATTTAGTTTTCTTTATTTTAGCCAGCAATTATCCTTAGAAAATGAAGAGAAGGCAGCCCAAAGAAGAGGAACGAAGACCCATAGGCGAAGGCCCACAAAGGACAGCCATGGCCGAACATTGACCGGCCCACAGTCAAGCCACGGCCCACCTATGGCCCACTAGAAGACCTTGACAAAATTTCATCGGCCACTTGAGTTAAATCTTTAAGTAATCTGGTTATTTGGTCAAGGAAAAGATAAGGTTCGAGTTTGACACGGCCAAATCTCAAGATGTCCGAAGAGTATCTACCGGGCGCACACAAAAACCGTCCATCGAGCCACCGGCGAAACAACGGAAATTTTCAAAATAGCACGGACAAATCCCGTGATGACATGGAGATAAGATCAAACCGTGCACACAAACCGATCACCAAGCCACCGGCGAACCACAAGGGATTTTCATCCAAAAGATCCGTGCTCTAACCTCCAGAATCATCAGAGGATCTTCTAGTAACAACCTTGCAAAATATCCTTGCGGATCCCACAAAATCCGGTTAGGTGCAACCACCATATCGCCCATTTGAATATGCCCACGGTCACTTGCAAACCATTGACGGTCCACCGAGGAACCAGACCATGTGACACCTCTTTCAGACCACCGAGAGCCTTTTAGAAGCCCCGGATCCAAATTGGCTCGAACCAATCTTTTATAGCTCGAAGATTATCCCACCGGGTGCACCTACTCGGTCAACCATGGTCACCTTCGGTTAAGACTCAAAGCCAACCGTGTCAATCTTCATGAACCGAGCCTAAAGTCAACCGGAGACCTTCCGAAGCAATCTTAGGCGTTCAAGTCATCCAAGGGCTTAATTTATCTTTCTTAGCTTTTTATCTTTTACATTTTTAGTATTTAAGGGTAACACTTACACTTTAATGAAGAGAGAGAATTTTTAGTAAAAATTGTGCATTGCACCTTCTTCCCGAAAGGTTTGAAGCTCCCTCCGACATTCCTTCTCCGGTGAGTCATATCCGGCCAAGTGTGTCAACCCTTGCACGTACGATCGGTGCGTCACATCCAAGTGCGGGTAAGGTCTACCAAGGCGAATACTTTGATTACTCAAGTATTCGACTTGTCCAACTCCATCCTTCATTACTACCATTCCCGAACTCCAAAACCATTCCCCGAGTTATCACCTTTCTCCACTAGCCGATTCACGGCTATTCATAACCATCCGAGCCATTACACTATTACACCAAGCCATCTCCATTTACATTCGACCATTCCCCATTATTTCCACCACAATACGCTTCCGCAACCAAACTCTACAATTTGCACGACTTATTTTCCTGTTTTCCGTATGCAACGTTCATCTGAGCCCCGCGTGCTTGCATTTTTCCGACCCACGGTGCGCCGACCCCCAAGGAAGGCACATCAGGTACCGAGATTTATTGGACCATTTAATATTTTGAAGAGAGTGGGAAACTTGGTTTATATGTTGTAATTACTAGAAAACTTGGTAGGAGTCCACAATGTGTTTCATGTGTCAATGTTAAGGAAATGCATTCGTGATCCATCCCAAGTGATCGAAGCAGAGCAGATAGAAGTGGAGCCAACTATGAGTTATGAGGAGCAGCCAGCAAGGGTACTAGATACGAAGATGAAGGTGTTGCGAAACAAGCAAATTCCATTGGTGAAAGTTCTATGGCGAAATCATAACGTGGAGGAAGCCACCTGGGAAAGAGAATAAGAAATGAAGGAAAAGTATCCAAAGATGTTTGAGGTCTAAATTTTGAGGACAAAATTTTTGTTAAGGAGGGTAGAATGTAACAACCCTCGTTTATTTTTAAGAATTTATGATTTTAAGATAAAAGTGTTTAAGATTCATTATATGAATGCTGCTTAAATATTAGAGTGTTAAGGTATTTCAGATATTGGTGAATTTAGTAGGTTGAAGTTAAAGAAGAGAATATAGGTCATCCGGTTGACCGCTATGAACAGCGGTCGACACCTTGTAATCGGTTGACCGCCATGAATAAGCGGTTGACACCTTGAGTTAAGCGGTCGACCCCAGAATTGAGGAGGGGTCGACACAATTGAACACTTTCGGTCAACCCCAGGATCGAGGAGGGGTCGACACAATTGAACACTTTCGGTCGACCCCAGGATCGAGGAAGGGTCGACACAAATAACCCTTGGGAATTCCTTCGGTTGACACCATAGACGAGCGGTCGACACTTTCCCTATTTAAGTTGAAAAGTCAACAAAAACTTGGAGAAATGCTGATGGATGGACGTGAGAGAAACATCGATTTTTGTTTAATTAAGGAGACAAGAAGGCATGATCTACCATTTCTCTACCAGCACGACTCCTTCTCCAAATTTTACTTTAAGTTCTCACGTCTTGATCAAGGGGAGAGGGAGATTGAGAAATGAAGAGATATTGTGAGAGAAAAGAGTAAGGAAGCTGAAGTTTTCGTGGAAGCTGAAGTTCAAGGTATTATCCTATCTGCTGAGTTTCTTTTAGGTTCAGTAAGAATAATATGATTGTATTGGTTGAGTTGGTGGATAAATATGAATGATTTCGTGTTAATTACTGTGAAATCGGTTAATTATGCACAAAGTTAGAGTTTTGGAGATTCGGTCAAATTGTAGCACGAATTTGAGTTTATGTCATTCATAAGAGTTAAAGTACACTCTTAGAGTGATCTATAACCATTTGAATCACTTGATTAAGAGCTATTTAGACAAAGTTATGGATGTCGCAAGTCAGAATACAGAAACTGGGGAGAGCTGCGGTCGCCCCTTAAAGGTTAGGTCAACCGATTCTCGATTTAAAAATGAATGCTCTCTGTTTTGACAATATGGGTCGACCCCTTATAGGTTGGGTCGACCGGTCCTTGGTTTCCAGAGATGCATGCTCATTGTTATGTCAATATTGATCGACACTTTATGTTACATTAGTTTTGGGAATTTGGTGTCTTCTAAGAAGTTATAGTAGACTTTTAAAGGAATAATTTGACACATGTAGCATCACGAATGAATCAATATAGAGGAAGTTATAGTTGATCAAATTTGGGATAAGAGTTATGACTTTATGCAATAAAACAGGTCATGCAACATGAATTCTCATTCTTAAATGATCTGTATATTTAGGTCCTCAATTGGATTAAAAAGAGGCTCAAGTGGATTGATTCAAGATAGCTGCTAAGGTAAGTTATTATTAAGATTGTTTGGCCCTTAAGTGGGACTACATTGCAAAGATTAGGATGCATGTTTGATGTGCATTGTATGTTTGTTTTCATGACATGATTGATGATATACTTGTTTTCATATTATGTTTGATGTGATTTAAGTAATGTTTCATAGTCACATAGTCATGCATCATAGTTTTACAAAATGTCAACGAAATGATTTTCATGCATTGTTTTACAACGTAGTTGGAGGTAAACGAGATATGGTTTGTGGTATGAGACGCTAATTATGTTTCGTCTCCGATGAATTAAGAACTTGAATATCAGAACAGTAAAGTAAATGGTTATTACAGGCCTGATCAGTAGAAGTTGAAGTAGGTTGAGGGTGGTGTTCTTGAGATCCTGTAATATTTCCAAAGATAAAGAAGATATGAAACCTAAGAAACGTGAATGAAATTGTGCATTGTTTTAACAACATAGCATACTCATGCATTGCATTGTATAGTTATGATACTTCTGAGCTTTAGGCTCATAGTTCAGACTTTGCAATGTAGGGAATGTAATGGAAGAATGAGTGCAAGTGACTGACCAAGGAGTTAGAGCAGAAGAGTGTCCAAATGATACAGTTTATTGAGTGATGACCGACATGGAGTGATCCATGACACACACCAGTTATATGACAGACTGTTTTAAATGTTTTGAAGATGTAATTAAAATGTATATATTATTTTGGATTGATGGATTACAAAGCATTTTGAAATGAATGTAAGTTGAACTATTTTTCTTCCGCTGCAGATTTAAATTATTAGATGCTTATGTATTTTTGATAAAAGGTGGAATTCAAATGTATGTTTTTATTATTCGACGGTTTTCCTAGTAAACTATTTTCATAAACTAAAGATAGTTTTTTTTAGAAATTAAAGTAACAAGTTTTACAAGTTTTCCACGTTCTCGGGTCACCGAAAAGTAAGAAAGTAAAGTGAGTAAGTAAGATGAGCAGCAAGCGGTGTCTCGAGAATCGGGTCGTTACAATTTAAGGTTCTAGGGTGGTTTAGGGTTCTTGATTCAGGGTTCCAGGGTTCAAGGTTTATTGCTTCTCTACTTTAAATTACCAAATCATATTTGTATCTAATAATATTCTTGGACTAAAGTTTATGCAAATAATATCATTGATTAAGGAGGAAATCTAGTGAATGTGACATATCCTTTAACCCTAGCTTTTTCATCTTTCACATTTAATTAAATATCTTAATTTATCTTAAAAGTAAGCAATTTTATTTTTTTGGTATTACATTCTCCCCTCCTTAATTAAATTTTGTTCTCAAAATTTGATCACAAGTAAATTTGACACAGTAAATCATTGAATGACTTTAGCAAATTCAAAATATCAAAGGAAATTAATATCTACCAATAAACTTTTCAATATTATATCAAATTTCTCTTAATCAAATTCTTATTTAATAAAGCAATCAAATAACATAAATAGTAAAAGAATCAATACTTACAATTGAAGAAGCTTCCCATGATGAGGCTAGTGCTGTTAGTTTCTATAAAAAAAATGATGTTGACTAAGTAATTGCTCTGATACCATGTTTGTAACGCCCTTTAGCGTACCGTTTTGTAAACTTTACTTTTCATAAAAAGATGATAAAATTTTTCATTTACGATCATGCATTTGTAAAACGTAGCAGCGGAAGACTTTAAAACACATTTATAATTTAAATCTCTTTTGGAGGAATACATGATTGCATGATCGTTCTAAAATAGATTAAAATAAAAATCCTCCCGTTCGTTGCTTGGACAACATCGTTCTAATAGCCACGTAGCCACGGTCATGGGAGCACTTCGTCAACTGAACGTTAGCATCACCTACACCACAAAGTTCATCTATGAGCCTAGTGCTCAGTAAGTAAAGCATGAAATGCATGAATGCAAACATGATATGAATTTGTAAAACATTTTCTTTTCTTTTCATTTGGGGTATTTCTTTACTTTAATTTACATGCATCCTTATCATTGGGGCTTCCTGGCAAGGAACGAGAGACCACAAACTTGAGTCCACCTAAGGGGACAGCCAACTCGATTCCAAGGGTTGAGAGACCACAAACTTGAATCCACCTAAGGGGACTGCCAACTCAAACCCCTTCCCAATGACATTTACGTAACTTTCTCTTTCTTTCTTTCTTTTATCTTCGTCTTTCATTGGTTATTCGAGCTCAACCCGAATGAACCATTTTCATATTCTATTTCATATGAAATCTCATGCATGTAAATAGTTCGTAACTTTCTTGAAAACATGATGTATGAGATGCCCAGGAACATGCATAATATGGATGTACCAAATACATCATTAACATGTGTAGCATAAACATAATAATTCATCACATCATAGTAAATATCAATTCCAATAACATTTCGTAAGTTACATTAGCTTAACTACTTAACAATTGCTAGGAGCATATACTTATTCCGTTTTGACATAAACCAAATCTTTGTGATAGTAACATAATTGCAACTTGCTATCCAAAAACATGACATTCATAAATCAATCCAAATTAACACTTCAAAACATATCTTTGAGCCAAATACCATCATTCAACATATTCTATCTAAACACTAAACAATTCATGTCATGAGAAACAAGCATAACCTAACACTTCATGGTGTAGGCCCAAAGAGGCAAAACACAAACATAGCATTACTTACCTTAAGTCTTTAGCAATTAGGAAAACACACAATCAATGCCTTTTAATCACTTCACAACCTATAAATAAAACAACTATTAATCATAATCCGGAATATTGTTCACTGTTTTGCAGCAACTTCAAAGTATCATAACTTATTATATACAACTCCAAATGTCTTCATTTTAAAGCTCAAATCTCATTCAAGGTGTCTATTTTAACGTGGTAAAAGTCCTTTACCGTTGGATTAGTCTAACATAAGGTTTGAATATAAAACCTGAAAGTGGCAGATTTTCCAATTTTTAACCACTTTTGCATAACATGGACAAATATGAATTAATTCATTTTATCTTTCATATATATCCACACCTAAGCCACTATAACATGATTGTATATCATTTTTACAGAACCTACACCATAACGTCCAAATTTTGTGCACTCAATATAGCTAATCATCATACCATAAATAAATCCTCTAAAAAACATAATTATTCTTTAACCATCCTATCCTTGATCACAATTAATCTAATCCACGCATAACATAAATATTTCCTCATGATTCTTAGCTCAATTGAATCCTCTTGATGAGATGAACATTTCTTCTCAAGGAATTAGAAGCCAAATATCTCTCATTTACCTCCAATTTTCACTATTTTCTCTCTAAACCCTCTCTCCATTTTTTCTCATTTTATCCCTTTCTCTCTCTCCAGCCACGAAAATGGCTGATCCTCAGCCATTTCTCACATTTTTCAGATAGATTTTAGGATGAATTTACCTTTTAGTCCAACTTATCCTTTTAGGTTTACCATTTTGCCCTTATATGTCTCTTTAATTGCTAAAATACTACAATTATCACCATTTAATCATACATACTTTAATTAATTAATCTAGATTAGTACTAAGCTAATTCTTAAGATTAACATAATTAATCATGATTAGTAAACCTTAATTACTCCTTAATCACTTACTAATTATGCTTTAATCACAATTAGTCAGTAATCAAATAGGGACACATGGCACTTTCTTATTGATTCTCTAATTTAAATTACCAAATCATATTTGTATCTAATAATATTCTTGGACTAAGGTTTATGCAAATAATATCATTGATTAAGGAGGAAATCTAGTGAAGGTTACATATTCTTTAAGCATAAAGTGTAATTTTACTTGCTATCATTTTGATGCTAATTTCTCTAACCCTAGCTTTTTCACCTTTAACATTTATTTAAATATTTTAATTATCTTAAAAGTAAGCAATTTTCTTTTCGGGTATTACATGAGGTCACAAGGAAGGAGAATTCATCTAAGAATAATTTAATTTTGATAAAGAAAAGCCCTTTTCTACTAGAGAAGGAACACCCGATCAAGTGAACTCAAGGGTCCCAATCAAAGAAAACAAAGACAAAGTTATATATGTTGTGATTTCCAAAAGACTCTCAAGGTGGTTAGTCTCTCTATCCGAACTCTTTACTAATTTCTTTGTTTATGATTGGATGAAGGAGATTTAAAAAGTTAATCATAATTCCCGACCGTGCATTGAAATGAGTTTTAAGAAGAAGTACTATGATCTTCTTACCTTGGAGGACCATTCAAGTGATGAACAATTTGGCGATTCTAGTAAAGGAGTTTGCAAGCCTCTCATCAAAGGAACCAATAAGGAAGAGATAGATAATTATTATAAATAGATGAGATTCTTAGGATCCTTAATAGCGTTCTTCCAAGGATTATATTTGTTTCGGACTGCGCGAGAAGTGTTTACAAAGACAGCCAAGAGCACTCACCCTAATTGGTTAGTAAACCCTTTGTTGCTAACTAATAGCCCCAGGGATTTTACTATAATTATACACATTAGGTCCCGTGAATACTTAGAAGGATACATTGCTGAATATATTGGAAACACTATAGTTTATAAATGGGTTAATGAAACTCTTGTTGATTTAATTATTCGGTGGTATAGTACAAACCAGATTGTTGAAGTGTTTAGCCGTGGAAAGAATGTTGTTTTGGTGAAGGGCATTGAATCTTATGACTCAAAATTAGAAGTTGTTCAAAGTTGGCACACTCTTAAGGCGGCCTTAAGCCTGAAGAATTTTTGGGATAATGAAGTCGACCCAAGAACATGCAAGTTCGACTTACCCGGCAATTACGGAATTTCAGCCACATTTAATGTTCTAGACCCCCTTTGCTGGATTTGGTGAAGATGAACAAGATGGAGATGACTTCCCACTGGATTTGAGGTCAAATCGTCAAGAACCCGGGGAGGATGACATGCCACAGATTGGCATGACAAGTGGAGCAATCACCCGAGCCCGAGCTCGGAATTTTTCTAATATGTTTGTTAATGTTGCAGGAAAATTAATTGAAGAATTATACATTTCTAAGCCAACTTTGGAGGATCAAACAAGGCCAAAACACGTGATAACTTGGCGTGGAGAAGAGGTGAATTTGCAACCAAAAACCGAGTCCGCCAGACTCGAGCCCGCACCTGAACCCAATTGAAGTTTACTTTGCATGGCGAGTTGGAGTCACATGCAATCTTGCACAATCATCCCACGACTCAACTCATTAACCTTTCTAAGGATTGAAGGAATTTTATTGCATTTTAGGGTAATTTTTACTTGAATTTTCCGTGAATATTTAGAGAACCCGAGAGGGTTTTCTCGGCTAGGGTTTTTAACTTGGATTTTTGCATGCCGTGCATGGGGTTTTGCATGATTGGCTTGAAGAAGGGTATTTAAGGCCAAGAAGAAAGGAAAATTGGCTGAAGGGATACAAGGAAACGTGGCTTGCACGTTCTTGAATTCTCATTGGTCCAAATTTTTCCTCCAGTTATTCATTTTATAGCATGCTTTTTGCATGACCTTGTCCTTTAGTTTTCCCTCTCTTTTTCCTCTCTTTGTAGCTGATAAAACCTCCCCCACTGCATGATTGTAATGCTCAATTTGGAATTTGAATTTAAGTAGCTTTTTAGCTCTCCCTTCTCGGGCATTTTCAACTTTCAGCCGGCAGCCAGAATTCCTCAGGCCACCGTGGGTTCTCTTCAAGATTTCTCCCTCCGAGCTAGAGATTTCTTCTTGCTTCAAAGTCTTCAGCCTTCTTCAAGGACGTAGGGTGAGCTTGAAGGTCATAAGCTCTTCATTCCGTTGTTACCTTTGTTTGATAATTCCATTTCTTTCCGCCGGACCTCACTTCCAGACACCATCAAGCCCGGTTACTATTCCATTCATTTCTGACTGATCCGCCTGAGTGATCGCCTTCAAATTTTGAGGTGTATTACTTAACCCTTCCCCTCAACTCCCCTTAAAATTGTAGCCATAAACTTGATCTCATCGTTGAGTTATCCTCTCCCAAAATCCGGTCCCGATTCTGGAATATCCTCTCCCTAACCGACTATCCTCCCTCTTCCTAAATCTAAATCCCCCTCCATTCCATGTCANCCCCCCTAATTCATTCCATGTCATCATCTCTTTTAAAATTTCCTCTTACCATTTTGTACTTATCCTACATTAAGGAATAATGTATAAGTAAATATTTATTCACTTCTAATAATAAAAACTTACTAATGTTGGAGCTTGTCCATGGTAGTAATTGTGTTATAAAGCTGTCTACAGAAACGATTTTGACCTGGGCTCTGATACCATAAATTTGTAATGTCCTTCCTAGCTCAAAATATGTTCTTCGTTTTTTTTACTTGCAGCAGAAAACATTTACTTGTAAAAATCACTTAAAGCATATATGAAAATTAAAGTTACTTAAAATATATTTACAATATGTTAGGTTTCATAAACTATTTACAAGCTAGATGTACAAAGTTGAAAATTTCTTTACCATTATTTATAATTGTTCAAAATTATTTCCCACAGCCCAATGCTCGAAACAAAGACCAAAGTTCAAAGTTTTAAGAAATAAGTCGTTGGCACAAAGCCTTAGGACCTAATCCCTCAGCCCAATGCCCTAAGCCTTGAGAGCTCATCTTTAAGCCAAAAGTCGTTTGCCAAAAGCCCTAAACCTTAAGCCCTAAGAAAAAACCTAAGCCCATAGTTGAATGCCCTTAGCCTTAATAGCAAAAAGCCTGAAGCCCTAATCCTTAAGTCGTAAAGCAAAAGTCATAAACCATAATCCCTAAGCCCTAAATTTAAAACCATAAGTTTTAAATCCCAAAGCCCCAAGCCCTAAGCTTAAAGTTCAAAGCCTTAAGACTTAAGCCCTCGGTGCAAACCACTATGTTGAAGGCCTTAAGCTTAAACCTAAACTCTAAGCTCTAAGGTCAAAGCCCTAAGTCCTCATCTCAAAGCATTGAGCCATAATCCCTAAAGACTAAGTCGTAAGGCCTTTTTCTTAAGCTCTAAGTCCTCAGCCCAAAGCCTAAGGCCTTTTCCCCAAAGCCCAAAGATCAAAGCCTTACGCTCGAAACCCAAAGTTCAAAGCCTTAAGCACTAATCTCAAAGCCTCAAGCCCAACACCTAAAGCCTTATTCCTAAAATTAAATTCCTAAGCCCTAAGCTCAAAGTTTAAAGTCTTAAGCACTAAGCCTGCGTCCCAAAGCCCATACCACAAAGCCCTAAGCCAAGAGCCCTAAGCCAAGAGCCCTAAGACAAAGACCTAAAACTAAAGCCCTAAGCCAAAGCCATAAGCCAAAAACCCAAAACCCTATAACCCTAAGCCCAAGAACTTAAGCGCTAAGCCCTTATCCGTAAGCCTTAACACCTAAGCCTAAAGCCTTAAGCGCTAAGCCCTAAGCCCAAAGTTCAAAGCATCAAGCCCAAAACCTAAAGTGTGAAGCCTTAAGCCCTAAGCCGTTATCCATAAATCTCAACCCCAACGTCCAAAGCCAATAGCCCAAATCCCTATTCCTAAGACCAATTTCCTAACCTTAGATCAAACCCTTAGAACTAATCCTTAATCCCTATGCCTTAATCCCTAAGTCCTTTGCCAAAATCTCTAGGCCCTAACTAATATACCCTAAGCCCAAAGCCCAAAGATCTAAACCCTAAGCACTAAACCCTAAGCCCTAAACCATAAGCCCTAAGGACAGTGCATTAAGCCCTTAGGTTAAAGCCCTTCCCCCTAATCTTAAGCCTTAAGCCCTTAGATCAAACCCTTAGCACTAATCCCTAGGC
Organism: Begonia fuchsioides; assembly: GCA_003255005.1. Lineage (NCBI taxonomy): Eukaryota > Viridiplantae > Streptophyta > Magnoliopsida > Cucurbitales > Begoniaceae > Begonia > Begonia fuchsioides. The sequence continues at coordinate 43,374 of QAOC01007217.1, read as the reverse complement.
TCTAAGCCCTAAGCCCAAAGACCTTAGCCCAAAGTCTTTCGCTAGAATCCCTAAGCCTTGATTCTTAAGCCCTATGCCTAAATTGCAAAGCCCTAAACCTTCAGCCCTAAGCCCTTAGGCATAAGCCCTTAGCTCTAATCTGTAAGGTATAAGCGCTAAGCCAAAAGCTTAAAGCCCAGTGACCTAATCCCTAAGCCTTAAGCCCTGAGTCATATGCCTTAAGCCCGAAGCCATACGCCCTTCACAAAAACCCTAAGCCCTAATACTTAATCGGTAAGCCCAAAGAACTAAGCCAAAAGCCCTAAACTCTAAGCTTAAAGACTTAAGTCTTAAGTACTAATCTCTAAGGCCCAATAGTAAAGCCTAAAGCCCCAAGCACAAAAGCCTAAGCCCTCATCCAGAAGCCCTACACAAAAAGCCTTAAGACCAAAGTTCTTATCCTGAAGACCTCATCCCCAAGTTCTAAGCCCTAAGCCCTAATGCAAAAGCCCTGAGACAATAGTCCTAAGACCAAAGTTCAAAGCCCTAAGCCCTAAGCTCTAAGCCCAATGCCCTAATCTTTAGGTCCTGATGTGCCTAAAGGTGCGATTACACGGTCAAGATCCAAGACTTTATCTAACAAATTTGTTCATTATGCAGCAAAGTATATGGAGCATAATGTGGAGACGAACCCTTCAATTATGGACATGGAGCTTCCTAAGCATGTACTACATTGGGACTTAGCTAAAGAAGTTACTAGAATAAGCCACTCTTGAAGAAGCAACCCCAGAAGTTTAATAATATAGATATGTCTTTAATAAGCATGTTATATTAATATTATGTAATGTTTCATTTGCTGGAGTCATAATAAGATTGCAATGTTTCCAAAAGATATCACTTTGGTCACTTTTGAAACATTGTAACCCTATAAGAGTTGTATCTTTGAAGAGTTGTCTCTTTTCAAAGGTTGTGTCTTTATTTTATATCAATTTACAGAGTTGTAACTTTGAAGAGTTGTCTCTCTTCAAAGGTTGTGTCTTTCCAATTTACAGAGTTGTAACTTTGAAGAGTTGTCTCTCTTCAAAGGTTGTATCTTTCCTTTAAAGTCACAAATTAATGCCTTTAGGGGTCTTTATATAGAAGGCATTGCAATCTGTAATAGATATTGAGTGATTGTTGTTGATTGTGATTTTCACAGATTATTCAATCAGTCAAGTGCATCAAACGTTGATTGTTTATTCAGATTGGTGAGTCATATCCGAGGGTATTATTCATTTGTGTTCTTGCAGCAAATTTTGGTGAGTCATATCCAAGAATTGTTATTTCATTTCGTATTTTCATCTTCATCTTCATTTATATTCATCATTTCCATCCTTAATTTTGTGCCCCAAATAACACAAATCACTTAGTCAACAAGACCGAGTGATATTTCAATTTTTCCGCGCACATTTTTTGGCTTTCACGTAGTCAAGGCGTGTCAGGCCCTAAGGCCCAAAGCCATCAACTCTAAGCTCTAAGACCTAAGCCTTAAATCTGAAGCCCTAAGCCAAAAAACCTAAGGCCAATGTCCTTTCCCAAAGTCTGAAGCCCAAAATACTTAAACCCTATGAATTAAGGCATATGCCACAATGCCAAAGACCTAAGCCCAAAGCTTAAAGCCCTTACCATAATTCTTAAGCTTTAAGGTCAAAGCCCCGACTCCAAATCCATTAGCCCAATGTCGTAAGTCCTAAGCTACAAGCCTAAACCATAAACCTTAAACTCTAAAGCCTAAGCCCTAATCCTAAGGCATAAGTTGTAAGCCCTAACCCCTAAGCACAAAGTTACAAGCCCTGAACCCTAAGGTTAAAGGTCAAAGCCTTAAGCCCTAAGCATGAGGCATAAAGCCTTAAGCCAAAAGTCCTAAGCCTAAATACCTAAAGACAATGCCCTATACTTAACTAAATACTAGAATAAAAAAAAGAATTTTCGGAATTGTTGCAGGGCACTTCTGTTTTGGTAAATTGTGTATTTTGCTAGCTAAACGACATTTGATTTTTATGATCTAGCCCATTCCGAAAAGGTCTTTAAGGCAGCTACAACTTTGGTGAAGAAAATGTTTTGAAATAACTTTGGGACAGTTATCGAATCTTCAAATATATTCTTACTGGTCAAGTAAAAGTTTGATTTAAGGAAAGTTGCATGTACTTTACAATTTCCTTTGTCCTTTCAATATCTTGTATTAGGCTTGGGCTCTTGGGCTTGTGTCCTTGACCACCTTGCTTGATATCAATATCTTCTTCAACACTTAACATAATAAGCATTTTGTTTTGATGTTAAATAGATTCTTTCACTTCAATTTCTTCTACTAGACCAAATAATGCTTCTTGCATTTTCTTGGTTCTTGACATTGTCATTGGGCCTCCAATTGCTTGCAATTGGTCTTGTATCACCACTTGATTCGCATCATGTGTTTTGTGAAATGTTAATTACATAGGTAAACTAACTCTATGTATGAATAAACACGTTTTGGAAATACATTTTGAATTATGGTAACAATGAGTTTGCTATTTACTTAATGACTTCTTCTGTGTTTTCGAGAAAATGATTTATACAAATTAAAGATTTTAAGGAAAAGAAAACAATTTTACCATGGCTTTTTAGTGTTTTTTTTTTAATAAATAAAAAAATGGGATGTTACACTAAAGACTGAAGCAAAACTCCTTAATCGCAAAGTTCAAAGCCCTGATCTTTGAGCCATAAGCCCAAAGCGCTAAGTTCTAATTTCTACGCCCTAAGCTCAAACCCTTAAGCCCTAACCTCTAAGCCCTAAGACCCATGCCCAAACCCACAAGTCCTAAACCCAAAGCTTTAAGCCTAAGCCATAAGGGCATCAACCCAAATCATAAAGCCTTAGGCTGTAAGCCCTATCTCGTTAGCTGCGAGCCCTAAACCCTAAGTCCTAATCCTAAGTCCTAAACACAAAGTCCAAAGTCCTAACACAAAGCTCTAAACTCCAAGCCCTCAAGCCTCAACCTCATGTTCTAAGTTCTAATCCTTAAGCCCTACGCCATAAATTCAAAGCCCTAAGCTTTAAGTCGTTTTCCTTAATCCTTCAGGCAAAACCCCTAAGCCCAAAGCTCTAAACACTATGCCCTAAGGCCAAAGACCTATCTCGATAGTACTAAGTCCTAATCGGTAACCCTTAAATCCTAAGCCCTGAGCCAAATGTCCAAAGCGCTAAGTCCATTGTCCAATGCCCTTGGCCCACGGGCTAAAGCCCAAATCCTTATATCCTAAACATTAAGCTCAAAGCTTGAAGCCTTAAGCCATAAGCCCTAAGCTCTAAGGCTTAAGCCATCAGCTTAAAGCCCTAAGCCCTAATCCTTATGCCGTAAGCCGTAAGCCCTAAGTCCTAACACCTTAACCCATAGCCTTAAAGCCATAAGCCCTATCCTCAATGTCTTAAACCCTTTTTCAAAAGCCCTAAGCCCTGATCTTTAAGTTGTAAGCATAAAGCTCTAAGCCCAAAGTTCTAAACTATAAGCCAAAAGTACTAAGACTAAATCCCTAAGCCCTATTGCTATAACACCTAAGCCCAAAACCATAAGTACGAAGCCCTAAGCCAAAAGCCATAAGCCAATAGCCCTATATTCTAAGCCCTATGCCCAAAGTCCAAAGCCCTAAACTCCAATGTCTAAGACTAAAGTTCAAAGCCTTAAGTCCGAAGCCCTTGGTCCAAAGCCCTATGCCCTTTGTCTAAAGCCCTAAGCCATAATCTTTAATCCTAATCCATAAGTCCTAAGTTGTAAGCCCTAATCCCAAAGTCCAAAGCTATAAACTCCAATCTCTAAGCCCTAAGTTAAAAATTTAAGTCCTAAGCCCTTGCTCTATCCCAAAGCCTTAAGCCCTAATCCATAATCTCTAGGCCCAAAGCCCTAAGTCCAAAACCATAAGGCTAAAGCCCTAAATCCTGAGCCATACTGCCAAAGCCCTAGGCTTTAGCTCAAAGCTCTTTGCTCAAATTGCTTAGATCTAATCCTAAGTTCCAAGCCTAAAGCTCTAAGCCTAAAGCCTTTAACCTATATGCCAAAGCCTTCACCCCTCAACCCTTACTTTTAAGCCCTAAGCCCTAAGTCCTATGGAAAAGCCCAAAGCCCAAAGACTAATGTCGTAAGTCATAAGCCCATAGCCCTAAAATCTAATAACAAATTTGTAAGTTCAAAGCCCTTACACAGAGTCCTAAGCCCTTAGACCAAAGTCCTAAGCCCTGAGACTAAAGTCCTAAGCCCTTTCTAAACCATGGTCTCTAAGCCTAAAGTCGTAAGCCTAAACCCTATGTTGAGAGCCCTAAACCATAAGCCCTAAGGCAGAATACCTAAGCCAATAGCTCGACGCCTTAACCTGAATTCATAGCTATAAACCCAAAGCTGAAACTTAAAATCCTTAAACCCTAAGCCTTAAAGCATAAGTTTTAAGCCGCAAGTTGTAAGCCATTGGGTCAGAGTTCAAAGCCATAAGCCCTAGGCCCAAAGTTCAGAGCTTTAAGTCGTAAGCATGCTGCTCAAAGCACTAAGCCCAATGTCCTTAGCCATAAGCTATAAGCCAGAAGCCCTAAGCCATAAGCCTGAAGCCATCGTCTATAAGCCATAAGCTATAAGACCTAAGACCTAAGCCAAGAGCCCTAATCCTAAGTCCTAAGCCCAAAGCTCTAAGCATAAAGCCTTTAACCTATAGGCCAAAGGCTTCACCCCTCAAGCCTTACTTTTAATCCCTAAGCCCTATGCAAATCCCAAAGAATAATGTCATAAGTCGTAAGCCTGTAGCCCTAAAACCTAATAACAAATTTGTACGCCCGAAGCCCTAAGTTCAAAGCCCTTACACTAGAGTCCTAAGCCCTTAGACCAAAGTCCTAAGCCCTGAGACCAAAGTCCTAAGCCCTAAGTTCTAAACCTTGGTCTCTAAGCCTAAAGTCGTAAGCCTAAAGCCCTATGCTGAGAGCCCTAAGTCCTAAGCCCTAAGCCAGAATACCTAAGCTAATAGCTCGATGTCTTTAACCCGAATTTGTAAGCTACAAACCCGAAGCTGAAACTTAAAATCCTTAAACCCTAAGCCTTAAAGCATAAGTTTTAAGCCGTAAGTCGTAAGCCCTAATTCATTGTCCCAAAGTCCAAAGCCATAAGCCTTAGGCCTAAAGTTCAGAGCTTTAAGCCGTAAGCATGCTGCTCAAAGCACTAAGCCCAAAGTCCTTAGCCATTAGCTATAAGCCATAAGCGCTAAGCCATCGTCTATAAGCCATAAGCTATAAGACCTAAGACCTAAGCCAAGAGCCCTAATACCTTCGCTAAAAGTCGAAACCCTAAGATTTAAGTCATAAAACAAATGCCCTAAACTTAAGCCCTAAGATCAAAGCCCTAAGCCCTAAATTTAATGCTATAAGCCCTATGTTTAAAGCCATAAGCTCAAAGTTCAAATCCTTCAGCCATAAGCCCTTTGTCCAAAGCCCTAACCCCAAGGCTTGTAGCCTGTACCATAAACCCTAGGCTCTACAGTTAAAGTCATAAGTCCTTAGTTCAAAGCATTTAAGCCTAATCCCTAATCCCTAAGCCCTAAGCCTTAAGCCTAAGCCCTAAGGACTCAACGCTAAGCACTAAGCCCTTAGAACTAATCCCTAAGGCCTCAGCGCAGACCTACCCTAAGACCTAAGCCTTAATCCCAAAGTCCTAAGCCATAAGCAATAAGCCCTAAGCCCAAAGTCTTATGACATATGGCCTAATCCATAATCCATAATTTTTAAACTCGAAGCTCGACGCCCTAAGTCCTACGCCATAAGCCGTAGGCCCAAACCTTAATTCTTAAGTCGTAAGCCTAAAACATTAAGTCCAAAGTCGTTGACACTACGCCCAAAAAACTATGCCTAAAATCCTAAGCTCGAATCCCTTAGTCCTAAACCTTAACCCGTAAACCCTAAATCCCAAAACCTAAACTATAAACCCTAAGCCCTCAGCCCTAAGTCATCAGATTAATCTCTAAGCCCAACGTCCAAAGTCCTACATAAGCTCAAAGTTTAAAGCCTTAAGCCCATAGCCTAAATCCGTAAGCCTTAAGCTCAAAGCCCAAAGCCGTAAGCCGCAAGCCTAAAACATAAACCATAAACTCTAAACCCTAAACCTTAAATAATAAACACTAAACACTAAACCCTAAACCCTAAGCCTTAACCCTTAAGCCCTAAGACCTAATCCTTAATCCCTAAGCCCTAAGCCCAAAGTTCAAACCCTAAAGCCTTATGCACAAATCACAAATCCCTAGGCATAGAGCCCTTAGAGTAGTGCCCTAAAAAAATAGTCCTAAGCCCAAAGCCCAAAGCCCTTATCCCTACGCCCTAACACCTAAGCCCAGTGCCTAAAGTTTAAATTCATAAGCCTAAAGCCCATAGTTTTAAGACTTAAGCACCAAGCCCAATGCCAAAGCCCATAGCCCAAAGACCTATCCATATGACCAAATGTCTTGATCCTTACAACCAGAGTTCAAAGCCTTCATCCATAAGCCTGCCACCCTAAGTCCATTGCCCAAATCCCTAAGCCCAGAGCCCTATGCCTAAAGAACTAAACGTAAAGTCCAAAACCCTAAGCCATAAGCTCTAAACACTAAAACCCTTAAACCCTAAGCCCTAAGCCTTAAGCCCTAAGCCTGTCCTTACACCTAAGCCTAAAGGCCGAACCCTATGCTATAAAACCTAAACCTAGAGTTTAAGGCCTTAAGCTTAAAGGTTAGAGTTTAAAGCCTTAAGCCCTAAGCCCTAATTCGTAAGCACCAAGCCAAACGCCCAAAGCCCATAACCAAAAGCCTTATCCCTAAAACCAATGCCCTAAGCCCTTAGCACAAATCCCTAAGCTCTAACCCTAAGCCCTAATCTTAAAGACCTAAGCCATAAGTCCTTCACCTAAATTCCTATACCCTAATCCTTGAGACTGAAACCCTAAGCTTAAAGCCTAAAGCCCTAAACTCTAAGCCCTATGGACAAAGCCCTTAGCCCTAATCCCTAGGGCATAAGCCCTAAGACCTGAGATCAAAGCCTTTAGCACTAATCCCTAAGCTCTAAGCCCTAGGCCCTAAGCCTAATCCTACACCAAAATCCTCATGCCCTAATCCCTAAGCCAAAACCCAAAGCCCAAGGCCCTAAACCTTAAGCCCTAACGACGAAGCCCTAAGCCCTCAGTTTAAAGCCCTTAGCCCTAATCCCTAAGTCATGGGCCTAAGCTTAAAACCAAAAGCCCAAGGCCCTAAGCCTAAAGCCATCCACCCTTCACCATAAGCCCTAGCCCTAACACTTAATATTTAGTCCCAAAGCACTAAGCCTGAAGCTCTAAACCCTCACTAAGAGCTATGCCTTAAAACTTAAGCTTAAACCCTAAGCCTAAAGCCCTAAGCAAAAGGCTCCAAGACAAATTTTCTTATCCTCAAGCCCCTTCCTGAATGTCCTAAGCCCTAAGCTCTAATACTAAAGCCTTTAGAAAATAGTCCTAAGACCAAAAGTTTGCCTTAGTCTTAAGTCCTGAGCATCAAGCCCAATGCCCTAACCTCTAGGCCCTAAGCTCAAAGCCCTAAACTCTAAGCCCTAAGTCCTAAGCCCTAAGTCTTAAGCCATAAGCTCTAAGCTCTAAGCGATAAGCTCTAACAACCTAGCCCAAAGTCCTAACCCCAAAGTCTTAAGCCCTAATACTTAAACTTAAAGCATTCCTATGCCTTAAACCCTAATTCTTATTTGCGTGAACTTTTGCATGAGTTGCATGGATTTGCATGGGGGTTTTTCTTTGGCTGATAAGAGGGTCTTTTGGGTACAAAATGAAGGGTTTTGTGACCGGTTCAAAGTGGATTTTATCTTGTTTCAAAACAAGACTCCTCATTGGTCCACATTATCCTTTTTTTTGTGACAGATTGAATATTTGGTGGATCTTAACCAACCGAATGAGATCACGAATTTCCCTCCCTTGTTGGCTTATTAAATCCCCCCATCCTAGCTTGTAATCTCATATTTGAATTTTAGAAGATTTTTCTTTTCAAATTGGAACCTCCCCCTTTGGCGTTTTCTCTCCAAAGACTCAGTCTCCGGAATCCCGAATCCGGCCACCGAGAGACAACCGGAGTTGATTGTCTTTTCAAGCTAAGACGATCTATCCTTACCACATTTCTCCAGTCATCTTCATGGTCTAAGGGTGAGAGTGTGGATCATTAGCTCAAGCATCCGTTTTTACGTGAAAGGAACTACCTTTTACTGCAAATCCCTGTATCTGGCCATTCTGCATCCGTCTTCCATCTTTCCTACACAACTCCCAAACCATCCGTGCGAATTTTTGGTACAAAATGAAGGGTTTTGTGACCGGTTCAAAGTGGATTTTATCTTGTTTCAAAACAAGTCTCCTCATTGGTCCACATTATCCTTTTTTTGCGACAGATTGAATATTCAGTGGATCTTAACCAACCGAATGAGATCACGAATTTCCCTTCCTTGTTGGCTCATTAAATCCCCCCATCGTAGCTTGTAATCTCAGATTTGAATTTTATAAGATTTTTCTTTAAAATTGGAGTCTCCCCCTTTGGCGTTTTCTCTCCAAAGACTCGGCTCCGGAATCCCAAATCTGGCCACCGAGAGACAACCAGAGTTGATTGTCTTTCCAAGCTAAGACGATCTATCCTTACCACATTTCTCCAGCCATCTTCATGGTCTAAGGGTGAGAGTGTGGATCATCAGCTCAAGCATCCATTTTTACGTGAAAGGAACCACCTTTTACTGGAAATACCCATATCTGGCCATTCTACATCCGTCTTCCATCTCGCCTACACAACTCCCAAACCATCCGTGCAAATTTTGGGTACAAAATGAAGGGTTTTGTGACCGGTTCAAAGTGGATTTTATCTTGTTTCAAAACAAGTCTCCTCATTGGTCCACATTATCCTTTTTTTCGACAGATTGAATATTTGGTGGATCTTAACCAACCGAATGAGATCACGAATTTCCCTCCCTTGTTGGCTTATTAAATCCCCCCATCCTAGCTTGTAATCTCATATTTGAATTTTAGAAGATTTTTCTTTTCAAATTGGAATCTCCCCCTTTGGCGTTTTCTCTCCAAAGACTCGGTCTCCGGAATCCCGAATCCGGCCACCGAGAGACAACCGGAGTTGATTGTCTTTTCAAGCTAAGACGATCTATCCTTACCACATTTCTCCAGTCATCTTCATGGTCTAAGGGTGAGAGTGTGGATCATTAGCTCAAGCATCCGTTTTTACGTGAAAGGAACTACCTTTTACTGCAAATCCCCGTATCTGGCCATTCTGCATCCGTCTTCCATCTTTCCTACACAACTCCCAAACCATCCGTGCGAATTTTTGGTACAAAATGAAGGGTTTTGTGACCGGTTCAAAGTGGATTTTATCTTGTTTCAAAACAAGTCTCCTCATTTGTCCACATTATCCTTTTTTTTGCGACAGATTGAATATTTGGTGGATCTTAACCAACCGAATGAGATCACGAATTTCCCTCCCTTGTTGGCTTATTAAATCCCCCCATCCTAGCTTGTAATCTCATATTTGAATTTTAGAAGATTTTTCTTTTCAAATTGGAATCTCCCCCTTTGGCGTTTTCTCTCCAAAGACTCAGTCTCCGGAATCCCGAATCCGGCCACCGAGAGACAACCGGAGTTGATTGTCTTTTCAAGCTAAGACGATCTATCCTTACCACATTTCTCCAGTCATCTTCATGGTCTAAGGGTGAGAGTGTGGATCATTAGCTCAAGCATCCGTTTTTACGTGAAAGGAACTACCTTTTACTGCAAATCCCCGTATCTGGCCATTCTGCATCCGTCTTCCATCTTTCCTACACAACTCCCAAACCATCCGTGCGAATTTTTGGTACAAAATGAAGGGTTTTGTGACCGGTTCAAAGTGGATTTTATCTTGTTTCAAAACAAGTCTCCTCATTTGTCCACATTATCCTTTTTTTTGCGACAGATTGAATATTCGGTGGATCTTAACCAACCGAATGAGATCACGAATTTCCCTCCCTTGTTGGCTTATGAAATCCCCCCATCCTAGCTTGTAAGAGAGATTTGAATTTTATAAGATTTTTCTTTACAAATTGGAGTCTCCCCCTTTGGCGTTTTCTCTCCAAAGACTCGGCTCCGGAATCCCAAATCTGGCCACCGAGAGACAACCGGAGTTGATTGTCTTTCCAAGCTAAGACGATCTATCTTTACCACATTTCTCCAGCCATCTTCATGGTCTAAGGGTGAGAGTGTGGATCATCAGCTCAAGCATCCATTTTTACGTGAAAGGAACCACCTTTTACTGGAAATTCCCATATCTGGCCATTCTACATCCGTCTTCCATCTCGCCTACACAACTCCCAAACCATCCGTGCAAATTTTGGGTACAAAATGAAGGGTTTTGTGACCGGTTCAAAGTGGATTTTATCTTGTTTCAAAACAAGTCTCCTCATTGGTCCACATTATCCTTTTTTTTTTGCGACAGATTGAACATTCGGTGGATCTTAACCAACCGAATGAGATCACGAATTTCCCTCCTTTGTTGGCTTATTAAATCCCCCCATCCTAGCTTGTAATCTCAGATTTGAATTTTAGAAGATTTTTCTTTTCAAATTGGAGTCTCCCCCTTTGGCGTTTTCTCTCCAAAGACTCCGTCTCTGGAATCCCAATCCGGCCACCGAGAGACAATCGGAGTTGATTGTCTTTCCAAGCTAAGCCGATCTATCCTTACCACATTTCTCCAGCCATCTTCATGGTCTAAGGGTGAGAGTGTGGATCATCAGCTCAAGCATCCATTTTTACGTGAAAGGAACCACCTTTTACTGCAAATCCCCATATCTGGCCATTCTGCATCCGTCTTCCATCTCGCCTACACAACTCCTAAACCGTCCGTGAGAATTTTGCCAAATTTTGAGGTTGTCTTCTACCCTTATTCATTTAGAAAACCTCTAAAGTTCAGCTCCAAACTCATCCTTGTTTACAAGTTACGATTATTTCAAATTCATCCTCGTTTTCCCTGATCTGCTGAGAAAACCCTAAATTATCCCCTTAACCGTTTTCACCATCGTCATCATATCTTTAAATACGTGCGTGAGAATCTTGTAATTTTTAGAGACCATATTCCACCTTCATTCCTTAAGATCTCCTCCAAATTTCGTTAAAAATCTCATCCCCGTTTGTGAGATCCAAGCGCCCAAAGTGTATCCTGAATCTGATTTTTTGGGTAATTCCTAAAAATCCGCTCATCCAAAATATTTCCATTATTCCCATTCCTATTTCGTGTCATAACCCCTAATGGCTAAGCTCAAAATATAAGTCGAAAGCGCTAATCCATCTGCCCTCAGCCCTAAGCCCCAATATATATGCCCATGGCCATTAGCCCCAAGCCCTAAGACCTAAGCCCTAACCTCTAAGCCCTTAGTTCTAAGCCGTAAGCTCTAAATCAAAGTCATATGGTCGATTTCCTAATCCGAAAGCCCTAAGTATAAAGCCCTAAGAGCTGCACCCTAAGCTCAAATACAAAAGCCCTAACCCACCCAAAGCCCTAAGCCAAAAGCCCCAAGCCTAAACCCTAAGACTTAAGACCATAGCCCTAAGTCCAAAGCCTAAATTCATAATCCTTAACCCCTTAGCACAACGTCCTAAGACCAAAACCTTAAGCCTTAAGCCCTAAACACTAATCCATGACTCCTAAGCTTCATACATAACTTATAGACCCACACATCTTAGGCCATAGACGTAATCCCAAATTCCTAAGCCCTAGCACTACTAATGAAGCCCTAAGCCCAAACCCCTAAGTCGTAAGACTTATGCACTACGCTCAAAGTCTATAGCCCTAAGCTCAAACCCCTAAGCCCTAACCTTAAAGTTCAAAGCCTTATGCGCTAAGTTATCACCATAAAGCTGAAAACCCTAAAACCTAAGCCCTTATCCCGAAACAAAAAGCTCTTAGCCCAAAGTCCTAAAGCCTAAGCCCGAAGACAAAAACCCTAAGCCCGAAGGCCAAAGCCTTAAGCCCTTAGCTCGAGGCCTAACCATAATCGTAAGACCTAAGCCCTAATCCCTAAGCCCTAAGCCCTAAGCCCGAAGGCCAAAACCCTAAGCCAAAAGCTCTAAGCCCCCTGACCTTATCCCTAACGCGCCCAAGACTTACTCCTAAAGACCAAAGCCCTAAGCCCTAAGGTCAAAGCCCCATGCCATTTGCCAAAAGCATGAAGCTCTATTCACAAAGCCTAAATCCCTTAGCCTTAACCCTAAAACCCTAAGCCCAAAGTCATAAGCTTTAAGCCTTGAGCCCTAAGTCCTAAGACATAAAACCTAAACCCTAAGCTCTAAGCACAAAGTTAAAAGCCCTAAGTCTTTAGCCCTAAGCTAAAAGTTGAACGACCTAAGCCCTCTGCCCAAACCCAAAAGTTCTAATGTCAAAGCTATAAGCCTAAAGCCCTAAGCACTTAACCCTAAGACTTAAGGCCAAGGCCCAAACCCAAAACTCCAAACTCCAAAGCCTTAACCCCGAAGTATAAAGTCGTAAGCCCTAATCATTAAGGACTAAGCCTTAAGCCCTATGCCCTAAGCCTAAGCCTAAGCCCTAAGCCCTAAGCCCTAAATCGTAAGCCCTAAGCCCTAAGCCCAAAAGATTAAGACATAAGCTCTAATCTCAATGTCCTAAGCCTTAAGCCCTAAGCCTTAAGTCTTAAGCCCTTAAGCCTTAACCTTAAGTCTTAAGCCCTATGACACGCTCCAAAGGATGCGGAGGTGTCGATAGAGGTAGGAGGAATGGTAATTTGCCGAGAGTCAATGAAGGAATGCAGAAACAGGGGAATGAATCCAATGGAACTCCAAATGCATGCGTGAGTTTGGATTAAAATTTTTGTGGACTTAGACTTTAGGGAATGGACCAACTTTGGTCAAAATTTCAGAGGGGTAGCAAGTGAGGAACATAAAATGGCACGAGGTCACTTTTAGATGCACAAGTGGACAACAAGGGTTTTGACAGTGCAGTAGGTGAAGAGAAAACCTCTGCACAACTCCCAATACAGACAAGCTGGGAAAGAGAAAATTGGCAGAAAACTTCCTCTATGGAAGGGGAATCAAATGGTGAGGGTTTGGGGGAAATCAAGCAGGTAGTTTAAAAGTTATGAGATTGAATTTTGGTCGACAGAACTGCCAGATTTCAGGAGTTCGGAAGAAGGAAGGAAGAAAAATGCATGCACAACTTTTAGATAGGAGAAACAGGGAACGCAATGACAAACCAAATATCTCAAGACATGAAAGAGGAATTCCCAGCCCAAATTTTAAGACATTAGCACACGGGAAACAGAAGTTTACACGGAGGGCACTTTTGGGACACAAACTGGAATTAGGTTAAAAATACAACCGGCAGCAACCAACAAGGACAACACTAATTCTCAAACAAACAAATGGAAGGATGACTATGTGATTTCCAAGCTTACCTTGACCCAAAACAAGTGTGGAGGAAGGTTGGAATAAAGGCTAAGTGGCTCTAGCAAGACACCAACGCCAAAGACAAAGAAAGATTATGGATATTACTCACCAAAATCTAATCTTGCCGTGAGAAAAGGGAAGGATTGAGAGAGCTTCAAGCTTCTGCAATTTACCAAATTCTTTTTCTGCCTTCATTAGACGTGGGAGGAGGGATTCATACCCCCTAGAACTTACACAAAAGACAAGAACAATTAAAAACCTAAATTTAGGACTAATGAGTGGCTAAGTAGGAGGTAGGTGGGAAAAATGGGCCCACCTTCAACTTGCCTCCCAACTCAAACACTCCCTAGACCTAAACCACGTCTAAAAGACTTTACAAACTTAAGTTTCATGGGAAATAATATTTCCCTTAAGCTCCAACATGATGGAGCATAAATTGGTCCAATCCGAACCAATTTCCAGTAAATTGATCGAAACCGAACCAACCTCTATACATCATTCAAGCTACTAGAATAATTACAATTTACAAGTACTCTAAACAAGCAAAAAATCTCCAAGTGGCGAACTAGCAAACCTCCATTGTTGGACCAACCTCTCCTTTGATTTATTGGGCTCCAATCCGTGCTCAAAGTGAAGAGGATTTTTGGCAAGGTTCAGTCCATCACTTGTCCATTGACAAATGGATATGATCACTTGCATCCTTCTTGGACCACACTTGAACAGCGTCCTCTCCCATGGTGGACAAAGTGAAGTCGGCTTTCCTTTCTTTTGGGGTTGGACATGGCCGAGGCTCGGATAGGTTGTCTCGGCAATAAGGGCTTTGGGCATCGGTTGTCAACTTCTCCTCTTCAAATTTCCAATGCAAACAATGTTTGGGAAGCTCTTTGTCAAGGGGTGAGGGATCATCTAAGAGGTCCATTAAAGGAAATGTCGCACCTGCAAAATCAGCAAACAAGTTAGCAAATTGTCTTGCACGGCCACGGGTTATCATGCCCTCCGGGTGGTGGTGGCTCTCGGGCATGTCATTCCCTCCGGGTGGTTGAGGATTTGTCCTCAAATCCAGGGGTTGCTCCTCTTCACCCTCTTCAATCTCCCCCAAATAAGGGGGAAAAGGTCTTGGACATGGAAAGAGGCGGATACTCCATAGTCTCCCGGAAGCTTCAACTTGTATGCATTTTTATTGATCTTCTCGGTGACTTCAAATGGTCCATCGGCTCTAGGAAGGATCTTGGATTTTCTTTGGTTAGGAAACCTCTCCTTTCTTAGTTGCAGCCACACAAGATCTCCAACCTTGAACTCCACATCTTTACGACCACGGTTGACAAACTTAGCATAAGCTTCATTCGTCTTGGCTATGGCCCTTTGCACTTTTGTATGCATGGCTTGGATTTGTTTAGCCTTTTGTACTCCATCGGGATTGGCTAATTCATGACTTGGCAAGGGGATCAAATCCAAGGGCGTTGAAGGGTTGAAGCCGTAAACAACCTCAAAAGGAGAAGCTTGAGTTGCACTATGCACACTTTGGTTATATGCAAGTGAGGCAATTGTGCATCTCAATCCGAGAGCCTCTTTCCCACAATACTCCTTAGCAAGGCCCCCAATGTTCGATTCACAACCTCCGTTTGGCCATCTGTTTGGGGATTGAAAGATGTGCTAAACATCAACTTAGTCCCGAGTTTCCTCCACAATGTCTTCCAAAAAGAGCTTAGGAATTTTGTATCCCGGTCCGAGAAAATTGTAGTGGGAATCCCATGTAGTCGGACAATTTCCTTGAAGAACAAATCGGCCACTTTGTTGGCATCATCGGTCTTGCGGCAAGCAACAAAATGTGTCATCTTGGAGAAACGATCAACAACTACCATAATCGCCTCTTTGCCTCTAGGGTTCCGAGGAAGTCCCAAAACAAAATCCACACTCACATCCACCCAAGGTTGAGAAGGCACCGGCAATGACATATACAATCCTTGGGGTAACACTCAGCTTTTAGCCTTCTTACACACTTTTCCCAATGCACCTCTCAATCCACTTGTGTACATCTTTAATCATGTGGGGCCAAAAGAAATGATCCTTAACTATCTCTAAGGTTTTGTTTTCACCGAAGTGACCGGCTAAGCCTCCACCGTGAGCTTCTTTCACTAAGGATTCCCGAAGACTACATTTAGAAATACAAAGTCGTCCCCCTTTGAATAGATATCCGTCCGCCAAATGATAGGCACTACTTTCTTTGTTCAAACACTTTTCATACCATTGTTGGAAGTCGGGGTCTTCTTTGTAGGAAGTATTGATCCACTCAAACCCCAAGATTCGGGAATTGAGTTCGGTGAGCAATACAATCCTTCTTGAGAGGGTATCCGCCACCGTATTTACTTCTCCTTTCTTGTACTTGATAATATAAGGAAACCTCTCAAGAAATTCCACCCACTTTGCATGCCTCTTGCTGAGTTTCCCTTGGCTTCTAATATGCTTCAAAGCTTGGTGGTCGGTTTGTATAATAAACTCTTTAGGGAGGAGGTAGTGCTGCCACACTTCAATTGTTCTCATCAAAGCATACGTCTCCTTGTCATAAGTGGAGTAATTCAAGGCTGCCGCTTTTAGCTTTTCACTAAAATAAGCCACGGGTCTTCCCTCTTGCATTAGAACAGCTCTTATGCCTAGTCCCGAGGCATCACAATCAATCTCAAACACCTTATTGAAATCCGGGAGCATGAGGAGGGGAGCATTGCAAAGAGCCTCCTTGATTCGATTGAAACTTTGTTGGCAAGCCGGGGTCCATTCAAACTCTTTCCCCTTTTTAGTGGAATCCGTGAGAGGGGCCACAATGGTATTAAACCCCTTTATAAACTTCCTATAAAATGAAGCCAATTCATGGAAACTTCTAATATCCGAAACACATTTTGGAATTGGCCATTCCCTTATTGCTTCTATTTTGCTTTGGTCTACCTCCATTCCTTCCTTAGAAAGTATGAATCCGAGGAAGTGCACCTTCTCTTGGACAAAGGAGCACTTCTTCAAATTGCCAAACAATTGTGCTCTTCTAAGTGTTTCAAATAGTGATCAAAGGTGTACCAAGTGTTCCAAATAACTTCCACTATAAACCAATATATCATCAAAGTAAACTATCACAAATTTATTCAAATATTCTTTCAGCACATGATTCATCAAACGCATAAAGGTACTAGGGGCATTAGATAGCCCAAATGACATAACTAACCATTCATATAGGCCATACTTGGTTTTGAAGGCCGTTTTCCATTCATCTCCTTCATGCATCTGTATTTGGTGATAGCCACTTTTTAGATGTATCTTTGAGAAGAATGCAGCCCCACTAAGTTCATCCAAAAGGTCCTCCAGTTTTGGTATAGGAAACCTATATTTAATAGTTATGTGGTTGATAGCACGACTGTCAATACACATCCGAGAGGAGCCATCCTTCTTTGGTACTAAGAGAGTAGGCACCGCACAAGGACTAAGTGACTCTCGGATGTATCCTTTCTCTAAGAGCTCCTGTACTTGATCATCAAGCTCTTTAGCTTCTTCGGGGTTCATTCTATATTCTGGCCGATTAGGAAGGACCACTCCCGGTTGAAGATCAATCCGGTGTTCTATCCCTCGGATTGGAGGTAGGCCGTTTGGTAGTTCCTCGGGGAAGCCATCCCCATACTCCTCAAGGAGAGCTAAAACTTCCTCCGGAGCTCCTCCGATTTCTTCCATCCTTTCCCGGAACAAGATCAACACAATGGGCCCCATTTGAAGTAACTCCCGAGTGAGCTCCTTCTTGTTGATGAGCAAAACTTTCTTGGAGGAGTTTTCTCTTCTCATCCTCTCATCTCTAGCTATGTCCTCAGGTGCTAGGGGTGCAAGTTTGATGTGCCGGTTCTCCCACTTGAATGAGTATTCTAAGCCTAAAGCCCTAAGCCCAAAGCCTTATGTCTTAAGCCCAAAGCCCGAAGCCCTTATCAATAAGTTAAACCCTAAACCTTAATCCCAAAGCCAAAGGTCATAAGCGCTAACCCCAAAGCAATTATTTTTTAGCCATAAGCTTTAAATCCTAAGTCATAAGTTGGATTCCCTAACCCCGAAGGCCTAAGCCAAATGCCCTAACCCAAAAGGCTTAATCGCTATGCCCTAAGCCCAAAGACCAAAACCTTAAGCCATAAGCCCTAAGCCCTAATCTCGTAGCCCTAATCCCAAATCCCTAATCGTTAAGAGCATAGCTATAATCCCTAAGCCGAAAGTACTAAGTCATAATCCTTAACCCCTTGGCCCAAAGCCTAAAACACCAATCCCTCACCGCTAAGTCCTAACACCCAAGGCTATAGCTATAATCCTAAAGTCCAAAGCCTTGAGCCCCAAGCTTACAACTATAGCCCTAAGCCTTAAGGTTAAAGTTTAATGCCTTAAGCCCTAAGCTTTTGCCCCAAAGCCAAAAGCCCTTGAAACTAAGCCCAAATCCCTAAGGCAAAAGCGCTTAGCCTATAAGCCTAAACAAAAAGCCCAAAGCCCTTAGCTCAAAGTCATTAGCTATAATCTCTAAGCCCTAAACCCTACGAGCAAAGCCCTAAGCTGTAAGCCTTCAGACCTTATTCCTAAGGCCAAAGATCTATACCTTAAGCCTTAAGGCCTAAGCTCTAAGATTATAACCCTAAGCCCTTTTCCAAAAGTTTGAATCCCTATGCGCAAAGCCAAAAGCAAGCCTTAAACCCTAGGTTCTAAAACCTAACATCTAAACCCAAAAACTCTTAGCCTACAAAGTTCAAAGCCCTAAGTTCTCAGCCTAAAGCTCAAATTCCTAAGCCCTCTGCCTAAAGCCCTAACACCTAAGCCCTCTTCCCAAAGCCCTAAGCATTAGGCCTTGTGCCTCGAGGCCTAATCTTTTAGCCCTAATCCTAAAGCTTGAAGCCATAATCCCGAAAGCCTAAGCAAAAAGCACTAAGCCTTACGCCCTAATCCCCAAGTCGTAACACTTAAACTTGAAGCCATAGGCCTAAAGCATTAAGCTCTAAGCCTAAATCTTGAAGCCCTAAACAAAATGATCTTAGGCTAAGTTCAGAGCCCGAAGCCTTGTTTCCAAATCCTAAACCCCAAAGCCACAATCATAACGTCGTAAGCCTTAGCCCTCAGCACTAAAACTTAAACCCTAAGCCCAAGGCCCAAACCTTAAACTCCAAATTTCAAATCCTAACGCCTTAAGCCTAAAGTTATAAGCTGTAAACCAAAGGCCCTAAACCATAAGCCAAAAGTTTTCACACCAAAGTTCTAAGCCTTGAGTCCTAAGCCCTACGCCCAAATCCCTAAGACCTAAGCTGAAAGTTCTGAGTCTAAAGTTCAAAGCCTAAGGCCTATGCATTTAGCCTTGAGCCGTAATCCTGAAGCCAGAAGGTCAAAACCTTAAACCTAGCCAAAGCCCAAAGTGTTAAGTGTTAAGTCCTAACACCTAACACCTAAGCCCAACGCCCAAAGCCCTATTCTCAAATGCTAAGCAAAGAGCACTAAGCTTTATGGCCTAAGCCCTAACACCTACATGTGAAGCCCCAAGCCTAAAGCAATAAACCCTAAGCCCTAATCCAAAATCCCTAAGAAAAAAGCTCTGAGAGAAAAGTTTATATCCCAAAGCCATAAGCCCTCAGCCCCAATCCCTAATCCCTAGTTCTGAAGCGTCAAGGCAAAATCCCTAAGATCAAAGTTCAAAGACGTAAGCAACAAGCCAAAAGACACACGCCCTAAGCCCAAAGACATAAGCTCAAAGCCCTAAGACCTAAGTCGTAAGCCCTAAGTCCTAAACCTTAACCCTAAGCCCAAAGTCGTAAGCTCTTATCCCAAAGCCCTAAACCCTAAGCCCGAATCCCTAATCCAAGATCCCTAAGCCCAAAACCATAATCTTTAACTCCCAAGCACGAAGACTTATGCCCTAACCATAACCCATAAAACCTAAGACTAAATCCCTACGCTTAAAGCCCTAAACCATACATCCGATAGAATAAGTCTTAAGCCCTAAGCCCTAAGCAAAAACATCTAAGCCTAAAGCCCCAAGTCGTAAGCCCTAACTCCTAAAACTAAGGATATAAGCTTAAAGCCCTAAGCCTTAAGTTCTAATCCCAAAGCCCTAAGCAACGACCAAAGTTTAATACCCTAAGCCCTCATCTGTGTACCTAATCCCAAAGCCCTTGTCCTGAAGACCAAAAAAAAGACCTAACAGCAAAGTTCAAAGCCCTAAGCTCTTAGCCCTTATCCCTAAGTCTAATGCCCTAAGCCCTAATCCCTTAGCTGAAAGCATACAACCCTAAGCCCTAAGCCCTAACCCTATGCCCAATGCTCTAAGCCACAATCCCTAATCCCAATGCCGTAAGCCTTAAAGCCTCAGCCCTAAGCCATATTACATAAGTCATAAGACCAAAACCCTACACCATAAGCCCTAACACCTAAGCCTGAAAACATAATCCAAAGCCCTAAGCCATAATTGTGAAGCCGTAAGAGTTACCTATGTCATACGCCCAATACTCTAGCCCCTTTACCCTAAGCCTTAATTCGTAAGCAGTATGCCTTAAGCAATTAGGCAAAACCCAAAGCCCTAAGCCTAATGCACTAACCCCTAATCCCAAAGCATTAAACCCTAAGCTCTATGCAAAAGGCATTAATCCCTTGGCAAGAAGACCTAAGTTCTATGTCATAAGCCATTTATTCTAAGTTGTAAGCCTAATGCCATAACTCGTAAGACCTAAGACGAAAGCCTAAACCCAATGATTAAAGCCTTAAGCCCTGAGACTTAAGTCAATGCCCTTAGCCTTAAGCCGAAGGCCAAAGCCCTAAGCCTTAATCCTTAAGATATAGCCATAAACACTTAGTTCAGAGCCCTATGCAGTAATACCTATCCCATAAGCCTAAAGCCTTAAGGCCAAAGCCCTAATCCGAAAGTCCAAAACATTAATCTCTAAGTCATAAGCGTTAATACCTTAGCCTTAAGCCCTCCTAAGCCTTAATCCTTGAGTCATTAGTCATAAGCCTTGGGCCCTAAACCCAAAGTCTAAAGCCCTAAGCAAGAAGCCCTAGACACTAACTCTCAGCTCTAAGTCCTAACATTTAAGTCCATAGCCATATTGCCCAAGTCCTATGCCCTAAGCTCTAATATTGAAACCATAAGCCTTATGCCATAAGTTGTAAGTCGTAAGCCCTAGGCCCTAAGCCAAAAGTCTAAAGTCCCAAGCCCAAACTTTAAAGCCTTAAACCTGCTCTAAAGCCCTAAGCCCAAAGCGCAAAGACTTAAGCTTTTAGCCCTATTCCCTGAATCCTAAGACGTAAGACGTTAACCATAAACTCTAAACCCAATTTCTAAAGCCCTATGCCTCAAGTTTGAAGCCCTAAGCCCTCTGCCCAAAGCCCAAAGCCATCTTGCCGAACCCTAAAGCCCTTAAGTTGAAAGTTCTAAGCTCTAAGGCATACGCCTTATGCCTTAAGCCCTAAGCCCTAAGCTCGAAGCCGTAAGTCATAATCTCAAAGCCCTAAGCCCTTTGCTAAAAGCGTTTAGCCGTAAGCCATAAGCCCGAAGCTCAGTATTTAAGCTCTAAGACCTAAGCCCTAAATCCTATGGTGTAAAAGCTAAACCATAAGCTTTAAGCCCTCGGCCTGATGCCCTAAGCCTTAATACAAAATCCTTAAACCTAAACATTACGGCCAAAAGCCTTAACGCCAAATCCCTAAACTGAAAAACTGAGGCAAAAGTCCTAAGCCTTTATCCCTAAGCCCTAAGGCCATAGACCTGAACTGGAAGCACTAAGGCAAAATCCCAAAGCCCTTATGACAGAAAATTGGATGGAGAAACGAACACTTTCTAGATTCGGGTGGAGAAGGGTGGAAATCCGGATGAGCAGAAAACAGAGGGAACTTGTGGATAGCAGATCTCAAAAACGGTGGTAGTATTTGGCTTGAAATTTTGAGGAGACGTAAATGGATGGGCTAAAAGGTGACCTCAAAATATGAAAGAAGTCTCACGAGTAGAATGGAAGATATGTAGACGGGAGTGAAAATGGACAGAAGGTAGTCGGAAAATGGTATGTACGGGTAGATTCGGAAAATATGGGCTTTCGAGATGAAGAATGGAAGGAAGAGCTAATGATCTACACACTCACCCTCAAGACCACGAGTGTGGCTGGAGATATGTAGTAAGGATAGGTCATCCTAGCTCGGAAGGATGACCAACTCTG
The DNA here is from genome assembly GCA_003255005.1 of Begonia fuchsioides. NCBI lineage: Eukaryota > Viridiplantae > Streptophyta > Magnoliopsida > Cucurbitales > Begoniaceae > Begonia > Begonia fuchsioides. Next base: position 21,731 of record QAOC01007217.1, on the reverse strand, counting down.
GGGTTGCTCTCGGTTGCCAGAAGTCCACCAGGAAGCCGAGTCTTGGGATCGGAAGATCGACAAGGAAATTGACAATGCAAAGCAAAGTTTTTCAAATTAACCAAAGAACTCCACAATGCTCAGGGAGTTGAGCTTAAAACATGCACAAAGCTGCATGGGAAAAGGACTCAAATCGGATGGCTCATGGAAGCTTACCTGATTTGACCACACACACAAAAAGGGAGGGAAAAGTGACCCCTTGACCAAATTGATTTGGGAAAACTCTAGGCCAGCATCCCCACCTGCGTGAGCCACCCTAGAGCCACCAAAATGCAGCCTAATTAATATGCAGCCTAATTAATAGGTCTGCCACTCCTAAGATGATACCCAAGGGAGTCAAAAGACTCTCATGAAAAGGAATGCAAAAACCAACGTTAAAGTTTGTGCACAAAAAGAAACACACAAAAACTTAAAGTAAAAATTCTCCCTCCTCCACTTCAATTGGTCTTGGACTTGCTTCCCATTGGGCTGGTCTCCTTATAATCCTCCTCAAAACTCCCTTGGAAGGTCCAACTTGGGTTCAGAATATTAACAACGTCCGCCGGCTTCCCTATGTAATTCACGGAGTGCTTGGACCTCTCTTGGTCCATTAGGGTTGGTTCCACAATTCTAAATCCTTGCATAAGCTTCCCTACAAAAAGAGCACACGTGTTAGAAAATTCCTGAGCTCGGGTAATGGCTCCGTGATGTTCGGTTAAGGGTGAGGTATTTCGGGGCATGTCGTTAACCCTAAGGATCAAGACAAAATCTCTAAGCCTAAAGTCCTAAGCCAAAATCCTCAAGACCTATGTCCTAAGCTAAAAGCCTCAAGCCATAACCCCCAAGCCCTTAGTCCTATGATCTAAGCTATATGTCTAAATCCCTAAGCCCTAAGCCATAAGTAGTAAGCTATAAGACCAAAGTTGTAATCCATAAACCCTCAGCCTTAAGCTTGAAGTTAAAAAACCTAACCTCAAATGTAAAGCCTTAAGCTCTAAACCCTAGGCTCGTACCCCTAGCCTAATGCCTTAAGTCCAAAGCCCTAAACCCTAAGCACTAAAGCCAAAGCCCTAAACCCTAAGCATTAAAGCCAAATCCCTAAACCCAACTAAGGCCAAAGCACTAAACCCTAAGCACTAAGGCCGAAGCCCTAAGCCTCAATCTTAAAGCCGAAAGCCCTTTGCCAAAAGTTTTAAGCCTGAATCCTTAAGCCATTGGACTAAAGAACTAATCATGATTAGTAAACATTAATTACCCTTTAGGACTTTGGGATTTTAGATTTAGGCACAATGGTTTGGGTTTTGGCCATTGCGCTTTTGGCTTTTGGCTTTGGGCTTAGGACCAATGTCATACATCTTTGGGCTAATGGGCTTAGGGTATAGGTCTTAGGTCTTAGGGCTTATGAATTTGGGCTTAAGGCTTAGGGCTTTGGGCTAAGGGCTTTGAGCTTAGAAATTGAAGGTTAGAAATTTTGGCTTCGGGCTTAGTGCTTAGGGCTCAGTGTTTAGGAATATTTTCTTAGGCTTTAGGGCTTAGATTTTAGGGCTTTAAACTTTTGGCTTCAGGCTTAGGGTTAAGGGCTTTGGGGTTAGAGCTAATAGCTTACGCGTTAGGGCTTCAGAGCTATGGCATAGGGGTTCCGGCTTAAGGCTTAAAAGGCTTTTGCGTTAAAGCTTAAGGATTAGAGCTTTGGGGTAAGTGCATAGGGCTTACGAGTTTGGCCTAGCCCTTGGGGCTTAGGGCTTATAGGGTTTTGCCTTATGGCTTATCGATTAGCATTCAGGGCTTTAGGCTTAGGGCTTAGTGCTTTGGGATTAGGTCTTAGGTCTTAGAACTTTAAGTTTTGGGCACTAGGCTTAGGGCTTAGTGCTTTGGGATTAGGTCTTAGGTCTTAGAACTTTAAGTTTTGGGCACTAGGCTTAGGGCTTATTACTTTAGGCTTTAGAGCTAAAAGCTTTAGTCTCAGGACTTAAGAGATTGTGCTTATCTCTTAGGGGTGGGGTTAGGACTTTACAATTTGGGCTTAGGACATATGACTTTGTGCTTAGGACTTAGGACTGAGGGATTGTGCCTAGGAATTAGGTATTACTACTTTTCCTTTTTTTTGTTAGATTTTTTGCTATCTTTTTTGTGTCTTGTTGGTTAATCTCGTGTCCATCTTTGTCAATTCAAATTTTGATATGCTTCACCAATATTTTTCTTCCAATTGATAATTTGGTTTTGACGTGAGAAGACTCTTTGTTAAGTTATTCAACTCTCGACATAATTTGAGCGAGTGAGGGGAAAATGGCAAGAGAGGTGAGATTATTAGAGGGTATAAGCCAATTGACAAGCGTGAAACACGAGTAACAAATTGGAGTAAAAAAAATTTCCGAGCAAAAAGCGTGAGTTAGTATAGTGAGGTCCATCTTATTACATGCTCTTCTCTAACATTTTCTTGCAGGTTTAACTTCTTACAAATGTCAAACTCTGATAACAGTGTCGTACCACAATTCAATGACAGCCATCAATTTAACGTCTTGATGGGTGAAGTGAGAAAACTAATGAAGACCAATTTGACCGTTTCAATGAGTGGTTGAATAACATTGAAAATTCTCAACAACAACATCAACAACAAAGCAATCGAAATAGAAATCCTCCTCAAAGAGGAAGGGATAACTCTGTAGATAATACTTTTTATAGTGAAAATGACGTTTCTATTATGATATTCAAAGGAATCGAAGAAATTCTAGAGACGCCCTTAAATAGACGCCCTTTAATAACATCAAGATGCAAATTTCATCTTTCTAAGGAAAGAATGATCCAGATACATATTTTGAGTGGGAAATGAAGCCTAGGGCTTAGGGTTTTTGGCTTAAAGCTTAGGGCTTAGGGTTTTTGGCATGAAACTTAGGAACTTGGGATACAAAATTTGGCTATTGGCTTTGGGCTTGGGGCTTAAGGGCTAATGCTTAGGGATATGAGATATGGGCTTAAGAATTTGGGCAAAGGGCTTTGCGCTTAGGGCTTTAGGCTTAAGGCTTAGGGCTTAGAGCCTAAGGGTTAGGGCTAAGGTCCTATGGCTTATGGCCTATCATTTTGGGCTTTGGTAATACGACTTAGGGCTAAGGACTCATGGCATAGGGAGGGCTTAGGGCTTTAGGCTTTAGGCTTCAGGCTAAGGCCTTAGGGCTTATGATAGAATATCCAGGGCAAGGGAAGGAAAAACCAGCACTCGAGTTAGGGGGAGTCAACCCGGATAGGCCAAATACAAGGGTATGGAGGAAGGATATCTCGGGATGCAAATGGGTTTCGGTAGGGTTATGGATGAAGGAGCTGATGGATTGCACTCTCACCCTCAAGGCCACGATGTGTGGTTGGAGAAATGCAGCACGGCTTAACCATTTTAGCTCAGAAAATAGTCAACACCTAAGGAGAGCTCTCGGTCGCCGGAATGATCGTCGGAGCACACCGAGTCTTGGAGGCAAAAAAACGTCCAAGGAGGAGAGAAATGCTAAGCACTCTATTGATTTTCGAACTGAACTGCCTTACAAAAACCAAGCAAAGAGCTTAAAACATCCACCAAGTTTCTTAGGCAGATTGCTAAAATCAGATGGCTCAAAAGAAGCTACCCGATTTGGCCAAGCAACCAAAAAGGAAGGGAAAGTTTCCCTTTGACCTAACC
>QAOC01007217.1:2542-17990 GCA_003255005.1 Begonia fuchsioides | reverse complement strand
GCTCTAGGTGCTAGCTTCGATCTTCTTTGCCTTGGAAACCTTTCTTTCCTTAGATGAAGCCAAACTAAATCTCCTACTTTGAAGTTGGTTTCCTTCCTTCCCCGATTCGCATACTTGGCATAACTCTCATTAGCTTTTTTGATAGACTTGCTCACTTGTTCGTGCATGCTCTTTACTAGCTCGGCCTTCTTGGCCCCATCCAGATTGGTCACCTCTATGGACGGAATTGGTAGTAAGTCAAGGGGAGTTAAGGGGTTAAACCCGTATACTACCTCGAAGGGAGTCATTTGGGTTGCGCTATGCATACTTCGGTTGTAAGCAAACTCTATGTATGGGAGTTGAATGTCCCAATCCGAGAGCTTTTTGCTAACCACACTTCTTAATAAACTTCCCAAAGTCCTGTTCACCACTTCTGTTTGCCCATCGGTTTGGAGATGAAAGGATGTGCTAAAGAGTAGTTTCGTCCCTACCCTCCTCCATAGTGTCTTCCAAAATGCACTTAAAAACTTAGTATCCCGATCCGACACTACGGTCCTCGGAATGCCATGCAAGCGCACTACTTCTTTGAAAAATAACTCGGCAACATGAGAAGCTTCATCGGTCTTAGAGCAAGCTAGGAAGTGAGACATCTTGGAGAACCGATCCACCACAACCATGATAGAATCCTTTGCTCTACAAGTCCTAGGGAGACCGAGGACAAAATCCATACTTACTTCCACCCAAGGATGGGTAGCCACGGGTAGGGGAAGGTAGAGTCCTTGAGGAAGCTTTCGACTCTTGGCCTTCTTGCAAATAATGCACTTTTCCACCACCCTATGGACATCCCGAAGCAAATGAGGCCAATAGAAGTGTTCTTTGAGAGCATCTAACGTCTTCTTTTCGCCGAAGTGGCTTGCTAATCCTCCACCATGGGCTTCCTTGATTAGTGATTCCCGGATTCCTCCACTTGGTATACAAAGCTTCCCTCCTTTAAACAAATAGCCGTCCACGATGTGATATCCACAATTCTCCTTCTTAAGACTCAAATAATACCATTTCCCAAAATCTTGATCATCCTTGTAGGCTTCCTTAATCCACTCAAAACCAAAGAAGTTAGTGGAAAGCTCGGTTAGGAGAACAAATCTCCTTGATAGGGCGTCGGCGACCACATTGCACTCACCCTTTTTGTACTTGATAATGTAGGGATATCTCTCGAGGAACTCCACCCACTTAACATGCCGCCTATTCAACTTTCCTTGGCTCTTGATGTGCTTGAGAGCCTGATGATCAGAATGGATGATAAATTCCTTAGACAAAAGATAATGTTGCCAAACTTCCAAAGCTCGAATAACCGCATATAATTCCTTGTCATATGTTGAATAGTTCAAAGCAGCACCTTTGAGCTTTTCACTAAAGTATGCTAGGGGTCGTCCCTCCTGCATAAGAACAGCACCTATTCCTACTCCGGAAGCATCGCATTCCACTTCAAAAACTTTTTGAAAGTCCGGAAGACTAAGAACGGGTGCATTGCAAAGCTTTCTCTTGATGAGCTCGAAACTCTCTTGACAATTTTGGGTCCATTCAAATTCTCTTCCCTTCTTGGTGCAATCGGTTAGAGGGGCCACAATAGAGCTAAAACCTTGAATAAACCTCCGATAAAAGGATGCAAGTCCGTGGAAGCTCCTCACATCTGAAACATTTCGAGGGGTTGGCCAATCCCGAATAGCTTCTATCTTGGCATCATCCACTTCCATTCCATCCCTTGAAATAATGAACCCTAAGAATTGAATTCTTTCTTGCACAAAAGCACACTTCTTCAAATTTCCAAAAAGTCTAGTATTTCGGAGTGTATCAAATAACAGTCTAAGATGCTCACGATGGCTAGATAAATCCAAGCTATAAACCAAGATGTCATCAAAATAAACAACCACAAATTTTCCCAAGAAATCCTTAAGCACGAAATGCATAAGTCTCATAAAAGTACTTGGAGCATTAGATAGCCCGAAAGGCATTACTAACCATTCGAAGAGTCCATACTTGGTTTTGAAGGCTGTCTTCCATTCATCCCCCTCCTTCATTCGAATTTGATGGTAGCCACTCTTCAAATCGACCTTGGAGAAGCAAGAGGCCCCACTAAGCTCATCCAACATGTCTTCAAGCCGTGGGATTGGAAATCTATACTTGATGGTAATTTGGTTGATGGCTCGGCTATCCACACACATCCGGAAACTCCCATCTTTCTTAGGAACCAAAAGTGCAGGGACGGAGCAAGGACTCAAAGATTCCCGAATGTACCCTTTTTCTAATAGCTCTTGGACTTGCCTTTGTAACTCCTTGGCCTCCTCGGGATTTAATCTATAAGAGGGTCGGTTAGGTAGTACCGCACCCGGTTGAAGATCTATTTGGTGTTCGATCCCTCGAAGTGGCGGCAATCCTTGTGGAAGTTCTTCCGGAAATACATCTTGATATTCTTCAAGGAGTTCTCGGATCACCATGGGGGTTTCTCCAATTTCTTCCATTCTCTCTCGGAACATTACAAGTACCATAGGTCCCCCTTCTAAGATGGTCTTCAATAACTCTTTCTTGGTCATAAAAAGGTTGGACTTAGCTGCACCCTCCTTCCTTGCAACTTCATCCTTTGCTACTTGATCCGGACCAAGGGGAGTGAGCTTGATTGACTTCCCCCCGAATTTGAAAGAGTAATGGTTGGTGAAACCATCATGAAATACCCTCCGATCGTATTGCCAAGGTCTTCCCAGTAGCAGGTGACTAGCACTCATTGGCACCACATCACACAAGACTCGATCTTTGTATCCTCCGATTGAGAACTCTAAGTGCACTTGTTTGGTCACCTTGATATCCTCCTTGTCATTCAACCACCTCAATTTATAGGGGCTCGGATGCAACAAGGTCTCTAACCCGAGCTTCTCCACAAGATCCCGAGAGGCTACATTGGTGCAACTACCGCCATCTATTATGAGGGAGCAAACCTTCCCTTGGATAAGACACCTACTATGGAATATGTTCTCCCTTTGAAAATCTTCATTTCGAACTTGGGATGTAAGAACTCTTCGGATCACCATTAAGAGGGGACCCTCTTGCGCGTGGCAAATCTCTTCCTCGGGCTCTTGGTTTTCACCTGCTTCTTCCATCACTTCATCCTCACTTACCACTTCATTAGAATCTTCTCGAAGGATCATGACTCTTCTGTTGGGGCATTGGGAGGCAATATGACCTAAGCCAAGACATTTGAAGCACTTTATCTCCCTTGCTCGGGACCGGGTATTATCAATGGCAGATTTGATCTCACCTTCTTTCTTTTGTGTCCACGGCTTCACATAAGGTGATTTTTCATCCACTTTCGGGGTTTGTTTGTAGGGAGGGGTGGTCTTGTTGACAAATCGGTTCACTACCCCCTTGTTTCTTCTCTTCACTTGCCTCTCTACTTTCATGGCAAGTTGTATTACTGCATCCATCGTATCGATCGGTTGGAGCTCCACTACATCACCAATATCCTTGTTCAAGCCCCTTAGAAACCTTGCTATTATTTGCTCCTCGGGTTCCTCAAGATCACATCGAATCCTAAGGGTCTCAAACTCGGTCAAATACTCCTCCACCGATAGGGATTCTTGTTTCAAAGTTTGTAGTTGGAGGAAAAGCTCTTGCTTATAGTGACTCGGCACAAACCGTCTTCTCATTAATAACTTCATAGCCCTCCAAGTGGGGACCTCATCCTCACCGTCACGTCTCCTTTGGGCTTTCAAACTATCCCACCAAAGGCTAGCATACCCGTTCATCTCCAAGGATACCAATTGCAATTTAAATTTCTCCGAGTAATTATAGCAATCAAACACTTTATCAACCTTTTCAACCCAATCAAGGAAAACATCTCCATTACAGGAACCATTGAAGGGTGGAATGGTTACCTTGATATTTCTCATTTCATCATCTCGGGGCTGTGGTTCATTGTGATCAAAGTCATCATCGGAATCATCAATTATTTGTCGCCGGAGTCGCCTTAAGCCATTTCCTGTTCTTCTTCTTGGAGCAGGAGTTGGAGGGGGCCTCATTGGCGGATTGGTTACCTCCAGCCTTTGGAGAAGCATGTCAAACTTTCTGTTAAGCTCATCTATCTGGCCTTGAAAGCTAGATTCCGCGGGGTCCAGACTTGGAGCTTGAGGAGATTGAAAACTCGGGTTGCTTGGTGGAATGGACTCTCGGTTGTGGTTAAAGTTTGCTCCACTTCGAGTCGTCATGCTCCAACTTTTAAACTAGCCGAAAAAAAAACACAGGAGAAGGGGAAGAGTGGAAGGAGATGTTTAGCTCTGATACCAGATGATAGAATATCAAGGGCAAGGGAAGGAAAAACCAGCACTCGAGTTATCAACCCGGATAGGCCAAATACAAGGGTATAATGGAGGAAGGATATCTCGGGATGCAAATGGGTTTCGGTAGGGTTATGGATGAAGGAGCTGATGGATTGCACTCTCACCCTCAAGGCCACGATGTGTGGTTGGAGAAATGCAGCACGGCTTAACTATTTTAGCTCGGACAATAGTCAACACCTAAGGAGAGCTCTCGGTCGCCGGAATGATCGTCGGAGCACACCGAGTCTTGGAGGCAAAAAAAACGTCCAAGGAGGAGAGAAATGCTAAGCACTCTATTGATTTTCGAACTGAACTGCCTTACAAAAACCAAGCAAAGAGCTTAAAACATCCACCAAGTTTCTTAGGCAGATTGCTAAAATCAGATGGCTCAAAAGAAGCTACCCGGTTTGGCCAAGCAACCAAAAAGGAAGGGAAAGTTTCCCTTTGACCTAACTGAAATAGGGAAACACTAGGGTGCAACCTCTACCTGCATGAGCCACCCTAGAGCCCACCAAAATAAAGCCTACATGAGGGTGCTGCAGCTCCTAAAGACTAACCTAAGAGAGCCTTTAATTCTCATGCAAACACACGATCAAGCTGGCTGGGTATTTTGGGCACAAAAATAAAATAAAAAAAACAAAACTAACACCCAAAATAAAAACAACTCTCTCTCCTTTAAGTGATCTTGGGCTGATTAAGTATTGGGCTCTTTCTTTCACAATCCATCTTCAAGGCTCCATGAATTGCCCCAACATGCATCGGCTCTCCCTTGCCGTCCATCGCCGAAATGTCGAAGCTCTCTTGCCAAGTTAGGAGATGCTTGGGTTTCTCTTGGTCCATTAAAGTTGGTTCCATGATGTTTAGTTCATGCAAAACATTTCCTGCAAAAAGAGAAAATTCGTTAGCAAGCTCCTTGGCTCGGGCTCGGGTGATGACTCCAGTAGGTTCAGGTTTTGTCAAGTGATCCCGAAGCATGTCAGCTTATGGCTTTGAGCTTAGGGTTTAGAGCTTTAAGCTTAGGGCTTAGGGCTTGGATTGTTTACCTTTGAGCGTTTTGCTTAGGGACTAAAGCTTAGAGTTTAGGGCCTAGGGAGTTAGGCTAACGGTTTAGACCTTAGGGCTTAGGGATTTAAGCTTCGGGCTCTTGACATAGGGATTAGGGATCAGAGTTTAGGGCTTCGGGTAGTCTTAAAGCTTAGAACTTTGGGGGTTTTTGCATAAGGCTTTGGGAGTTAGGCTTTAAACTTTTGCTTAGGGCGTTTTGCATATATATTTAGGCTTTGGGCTCGGATTAGGGCTTAGGCCTTTGGCCTGGCATTAGAGTTTAGGGTTTAGGGTTTAAGCCTTGGGGCTTAGGCCTTACGGTTTGCATTATAGGTTAGGGCTAAGGGTTTAGGCCTTTGGGCTTATGACTTAAGGATTAGGGTTAAAGGCTTTTGGGCTTTAGGGTTAGAGCTTGGGGTTAGGTCCATTGGGTTGGGCTTAGGGCTTAGACCTTAGACCTTAGAGCTTAAGGCTTAGCGTCTGGGCTTAGGCTTTGGGCCTATTGCATAAGGATTAGGACTTAAGGGTTAGCGCGTAGGACTAAAGATTGAGGGCTTCGGTATTAGGGCTTTGGGTTTTGACATAAGGCTTAAGGCTTTGGGTTTTAACATAAGGCTTAAGGCTTTGGGCTTAAGTTTAGGACTTTGGGCTTAGGGCTTGGGACTTATGGCTTCAAGTTTATAGCATAGGGCTTAGAGCTATAGGCTTAGGATAGAGGCTGAGCGATTGGTGCTTTTAAACTTTGGTCTGATGGCTTTGGCCTTGGGTTTAGGGCTTTAGGCATTAAGAGGGGGCTAAGTGTTTAGAACTAAGAGCTTAAAGACTTAGGGCTTGGGTCTAAGAACATAGGGTTTAGCGATTTAGGCTTTGGACTTTAGCATTAGGACTTTGGGCTTACGGTGTTGAATTTAGGTCTTAGCGATTTAGGCTTTGGACTTTGAGCTTTAGACCTATGGCTTAGGGCTTACGACATTGGACTTTGGGCTTAGGGCTTCAAAATATGAACTTAGGGCATTGGGCTTAGGGCTTTGTGCTTACGTTTTAGGACTTAGGTTTAAGGCTTTTTGGCTTAGCGCTCTTCGATTAGAGCTTCGGGCTTAGGGCTTTTAGTTTAGGGCTCTGGGCTTTCAGTTTACGTCTTTAGGCTTAGGGCTCTGAATTTACAGATTATTGCTTATGGCATACAATTTAGGGCTTTGGGCTTAGCGTTTAGGTCTGAAGGTTTATGGCTGAGAACTTAGGTGTTAGGCCTAAGTGCTTAGGGGTTAGGCCTAAGTGCTTAGGGGTTAGGGATTTGGACTTAGGGCTTATGGTTTAGGACTTAGGGGTTTGGGCTTAGGAGTTATGGCTTAGGGCTTAGGGCTTTTAGTTTAGGTCTTTGTCCTTAAGGATTTGGGAATTGGCCTTATGGATTTGGGTTTAATGCTTTGGGCTTCGGGCTCCGAGCTTATATGTTATGGCTTAGGGCTAAAGGGTTAAGGATTAGGACTCAGGACTTATTGTTTTGGGATTTAGGCTTAAGGCTTTGTTCTTTTTGCTTAGGGATTAAGACTTGGGGCTTTGGACTAAAGGCTTAAGGCCTTGGGTTTAGGGCTTAGGGCCTTGTGATGAGGATGTCACGAAGAGCAAAGTAAAAGAATTTAATGAAATCGGCGCAAGCGTGGATGAAAATATGACACGAGATCGACTAAAGAAGTTTGGTGAAAAACTAAACGTATATATCCAAGAACTTCTCAATTGTGTCAGCGTTATTGTTCCCGACAACATCAAATTTATATGCATGAGATGCATTCAAGTGCACATCGGAAAATATGACATTATTATGAATTAGACTATTATGTACTTACCTTATGTATTATAATGTATTATTTATAATCTATGTTACATGTCATAAGGGAAGTAGGTATGAAAGTTGGTAAGAAAGTCGGTGAGAAAGTGGGTGAAGTTGGAAGAAGAGAAATCAGGTGAAGATGAGTCCTATAAATATGTACTAGATTTATCATTTGAAATTAACTTAGTTTTGAGAATCATATGGTGAGAGAACTTCTCTTTTTCAACATGTTGTTCGGTATTTTATCGCAAGTCCAGCAGCGTTGTTTCTGACTTATCAAAAGAATCTCTTCATTTGGGGCATCTTTCTTATCCAATGTTATTAGTCACCTTATTATTGTTTTGGGTCTTAAGCTCTTTATAGCATAATGCTCTGGGCATCAGGATAAGAGAATCAGGTTAGGGCTACAGGCTAAAGGCTTTCGCCTTATGGCTTCTTATGTATGGTTTAGAACTTTTGGCTTAGGTTTTTGTGCTAGGAGTTTATGTCCTAGTGCTTAGGGTATCCTTTTTATTTGTTGATGAAGAGTTAAAAAATAATAAAATAAGAAATCAAATTTCTTTATTAGAAAAAAAAATTATTTTCTGAAATTTGTAGTGATATTCCTAATGCTTTTTGGAATAGAAAACAACATACTATTACTTTACCTTACAATGACGATTTTTTGGAAAAATTAATTCCAACAAAATCTAGACCAAGTCAAATGAAACCAGAACTTCTTTTTCTTTGTCAAAAAGAAATCAAAGATTTATTACATAAAGGATTAATAAACTACAAACCCCTAAATGATTGTTTAAAATGGATAAGATATCCAATCCCTAATAAAAAGGATTTATTAGATCGTCTATACGAAGCAAAAATCTTTTCAAAATTTGATTTAAAATCAGGATATTGGCAGATTCAAATTCATGAAACCTTTCATTCGAGATGGTGGTCTAAATATGACTCAATTGATGATAAGGTGACAGAAATCAATATGGTCGTCAATCAATTCAAAAATACAGAAGAGTCAATAAGTGCTCCTAATAAGACAAAGTTGTCTAATCCATTTGATGTAATTTGATCTATTAGATCTAAATATTCGGTTTGTTCATTAGTTAGAACATTTATTGATAAGCCATTCCTTTCAACAATAGCTTTGTAATAATCATTAGATTTTTCTAAACTGTTATTTTTGGAATTTATTATATTACAATTACAATCTTTTTTTATTAAAGATTCTGAATCAGATGAAGAAAATTCGTCTTCATCTTCTTCTGAAGAAGTGTTTAAAAATAATTTTGTTAATTGTAATTTTAAACCTTCATCTACATTGAGATTGTTTAATTTAATTTGAGTTTTACATTTATTCGAATAGTGGCTTATTTTACCACATTTATAACATTTAACAGATTTTTTACTAAAATCTTTATTTTTATAGTTTCTAGACCTTTTTGTTTTATAATTGGAATAAAATTTTTATTTGAAATTTTATGTCTTGGAACAATATCTTTATATTTTGTTCTCTTCTTATTATACTTTCTTTCTTTATGTGTTTTATTGGGATAATGAATTTTATCATTGTCAAAAGCAAACTGATCACAAAATTCTCCTAATTCATTTTTACCAAAGATAGTTTGTCTTTTCATTTGATTTCGTAATTTAATGTCATTACATAAAGATAATCCTTCTTGGATTATGGTTCCTATTAATTGACCATATGTATTTTGATGATATAAAATATTGATACTATCATTTTTATCTCTAAGAGTTTTTAACTCTTTCAGCAAATAGATTAGTTAAGCCATCAATAAATTTAGTTTTCCAATGGTCATTATTACCATCGGTTCTTTGCATAACTTTAGTAAGAAATACATCTTTATACCATCTAAAATGGGTTAAAGAATGGCATCTTAGATTTTGTAGTAATTGCCTACTTATTTTTTTTTTTTTTTGCCAATTTCTGACAAAATGTAATATTATGGTTTGAACCAAAGTGTAAACCACATCTTCTTGAATTGTAGTGGTTTGATCTTCTTGTTTTATTATTTTCTAAGCAGACAAAATTTTTGCTTTTTGTATTTCGCTAAGGATTTTATCCCACCATCTTTTAAGGGTTCCGGTGAAACCAGTAGTTATAAAAATAGCTACTTGTTTATCACTGTTTCCATATTGTTTACAGAAGGTACTGTACATCATCATTTGATGAATTAATTCAAAAATTTGATATTCTGATTTTCCATCGATATTCCATTCGTAAATTGTTTTAGCATGATATGATTTTTGTGATTGAAAAGAATCTTCTTCATATAAAATATCCATTGGAGTGGGACGTCGATAATAAAATTTACTATGCAATCCATCCCAATTTCTTTTAGATTCTTTAGAAAATCCGATTTTATTGATTTGGATTTCTTTATTATTTGAAGTATTAGTCTGCATTTCTTCAAACATTGTTTGAGTTTTTAAAATTTCTTTTTCTGTATCATCTTCGGAAGATGGAGATTCAACTTTACTGGAAGATGCTTTATTGATAGCATTAAGAGATTTTTTCTCTGAAATATCTATTTGATGAAGCTTTTTTCGAATTTCTTCTATAATATCATTTTTTGTATTAGCATTATTGGCTAATTTGAAGTTTTTTATTGTAAGTGGAGGTTTTATATTGGTTTCACTTTTGATTGGGTAATTTTTAGGTTTGGATATTATTTTTTAACATTGGTGTACGACTGCACATTGGTATCAGAGTCATTTCATGGTAGGCTAAGAGGTTAGGTGCGGTGAAGGTAGTTCTTCTTTAAACTTTAGTAATTTATATTGATTTTATTATGAGATAATTGAGTTAGATTTTCTGAATCTATATACCTGAAAGCAAATGTTTATCCGGTATAAGAGTCGTTTTTAATTTCTCATATTTGTCTGCAAATCTCTACAAGTCACGGTTGGAAATTAAGAAAAGCTAGGTGATCCATGATCTCTACAAGTCGCAAATGGGTAGTCGTTTAAGCCGGGTTGGCGTGTTAGAGCACTTTGCCCTTGCTATTGTTGACTCCGAGATCATAATCAATTAGTTTTCTTAAATGTCCAGTAATATTTCGTTGACTCTGAGATTTCCTTCAGCTATGTTTCATTAATACTCAACTCTTAGTTTGTATGGATCTAGATTTGTGTCAGTTATATAGTTTTAAAGAATTTATTTCAATTAGCCTTTCTACGGACTACCGCCTTTTTCAAGATTTGTTTGTGTGCGGACTACCGCCATATTCATAATCTTTCTCATAATTTTTTCAATATTTTGAGCTAAATTTTAAACTCAGGCTACCTGATCCTCATCTCTTTCTTTCTCCTACTGCTGATTATTTTTTGGCTTTAATATTTTAATGTCTTCAATTTCTTCGTCTTCTTTTAATATAAAGAATTCATCAATGGAAGAATATGAAATTCATAATCAATTAAACAAATGGCCAATTCCTACAATAAAACCTAAGACAATTTATAAAATTGGAATGTTTAATTTAAAAGCCAAAATGGTAATTAAATCAATGGAACAAACAATTTGTTTGGAAATCAATGATGGGATTTTAAATCTAATCAAAACTCAAGATTTAATATCTTATAAAAATAATTATAAATTTATGCATATCGGATGTGTGCAAATTGCATTTAAATCCTTAACTTTGTTAGGAATGAATGCGTGTATCCAAGCTACACTTATAGATGCTAGGTGTTTAGATTAGACCCCTTCATTAATGGGAGTAATAGAAACTAGTCTCTGTCATGGACCAGTTTACTTTAATCTTTATCTTAATTTAACTCTATCTTTTACCGATAGAAATCTAAATAAATCATTAAACCTTTGAATTCTAACTAAAGGTTATAATTTTGAATATGAATCAGAAACTGTAGCAATAATTTACAGAATTTATTATAAGGTAATGAACACCTTAGCTCCCCAAATAAGAGAAATAAGTCCTTTGGGAAAAATGGTATTAATTGATACCAATTTAACTACTTCAAATGTAGCAGCTCCTAGGTTAATAACTGGGATGAAATAGAATTTCCAGAAAACTGGATAATTAATAATGCGGTTCCTCTAAAACCCAAGTCAAATTTCTTAATAGAAAACATCCTCGAATCTTCTGATGGAAAAGTTAATATAAACTTTAATAGACCATTACAAAGATCTTATTCTTCGAATAAGTTACCTTATTCAATATCAATTCCCGAGTCATCTAGACATTCTACAAGTAAGATGACTAGTTCTACCCCTAATTTAAGAGGAAAAAGCATAAACAAAAATTTGCAAGACTTAGACGATTTAGAAGATAAGTCTTCAGAATTAGAAATAAATTTAGAAGGTATTGCAATATCAAAAAATCAAATACCTCAGGCCATTCCTTGATGGCTTGTACCTTTGCTTCATCCACGGCCAATCCATTCTTAGAAATAATAAAACCAAGGAAGTGTACCTCCTTTTGCAAGAATGTGCATTTCTTAAGATGTCCATAAAGTTTTGTTGCCCTTAAAGTATAAACAAGACACGAAGATGTTCTAAGTGTGACTCCAAGTTCAAGCTATATACCAAGATGTCGTCAAAATATACCACAATGAACTTACGCAAGTAGTCTTTAAGCACATAATGCATGAGGCGCATAAATGTCCTAAGCGCATTAGATAAACCGAATGGCATTACCATCCACTCGTATAGTCCATACTTGGTTTTAAATGCCGTCTTTCATTCATCGCCTTCTCTCATGCGGATTTGGTGATATCCGCTCTTTAAATCAACCTTCGAAAATAGTGAGGCTCCACTTAGCTCATCAAGCATGTCTTCAACTCTTTGAATTGGAAATCGGTACTTGATGGTTATTTGGTTGATGGCCCGGCTATCTATGCACATCCTCATAGATCCATCTTTCTTTGGGACAAGTAGGGAAGGAACCGCACATGGACTCAATCTTTCTCGAATGTATCCTTTATCCAAAAGATTGTGCACTTGTTTATGTAATTCCTTGACATCTTCATGATTCATCCGATAAGCGGGTCGATTAGGTAGTATAGCCCCTGGTTGGAGATCAATACCATGCTCAATTCCTCTAAGTGGACGTAAACCATGAGGCATCTCTTTCGGAAAAACATCATTAAACTCAGTAAGAAGTGTCAGCGCCTCTTCTGATATAAGGAAGCGAGTGTCCCAATAACAAGTGCACAAGTTCCATTGCCGCTGATCCCTCAAGATAGTGAACCTTCTTTCCAAGCGCAGATTGATGAATTGAATCAAAAGTTCAACACAATTCATAAACTTCTCTTGGAGGATAGGCTTGCTAATGCTAAAGCAACCGTAACTTCATCGTTAAAAAGAAATTCTCCAGCACCACCAAGGAGAGGCCATGGGGGTCTAAAGGGCCGAGGTGGACATTATGGTAATCATTCCCTCGAAACTGATTGAGATTATGACTCAGAGGTAATTCTCATGAGTTTGGCCAACCTAGGCACAACTATAACAATGAATTAAAGAATTTCAAGGTGAAGATGCCTTCTTTCAATGGTGTATGCAATGGTGATTTCTTTTTAGATTGGCTGGATAAAGTGGAACGAATTTTTGACTGCTATGAATACTCCGACCATGCTAAGATCCAACTTGTTACAATGGAATTCGAAGGGTATGCAAGCCTTTGGTGGGAAAGTCTGAAAGTACAACGAAGACGTGACAACTTAGGCGATGCGCTTAGTTGGCGAGAACTACGCAATATTATGGAAAAGCGATTTGTACCGAAGCACTATAAACAAGAGCTTTTTCTGCTCTTGCAAGGTTTGCAGCAAAATCAACTATCCGTAGAAGATTATGTAACCAAATTTGAATCGTTTCGCATTTGGTGTGGACTTGAAGAACCAGAGGAACAAATGATCGCATGCCTACATCAAGAGATCGGAGATACAGTGGAGTTGTATACATATGAGTCCATGGATGACGTAATACAATTAGCACTCAAAGTGGAGCGCCAAATTAAGAGGAAAAGCAAAGGAGTTAACTCTCGATTTACCCAAAAAACAATTCAAACTACTAAGCCATCACTGAAGATAGAAGACAGGAACTTACCTTCCAAAAGTTGGCCAAACAAAGCAACAGGTGAAAAGAACCCCAATCTCATTCCTAAACCAAGATCACGGGAGGTAAAATGTTTCAAGTGTTTAGGGTTGGGGCATATTGCTAATCAATGTCCTAACAAGAGAGTTATGCTTGTACAAGAGGAATCAGAAGAAATCATTAGCGATGATGAAGATCCAGATCAACAAATCGAGGAGGAGGTCATTCAAGAGGACGTTTTTCATGCCCACGAAGGGCCTTTGCTAATGATAATTCGAAGGACCTTGTCCTCTCATTTTGGAGGTATGAATCAACAAAGAGAAAACATTTTCTATTCTCGTTGCTTGATTAAGGGCAAAATTTGCTCCCTTATAATTGATGGAGGAAGTTGCACCAACGTGGCTTCTACCAATTTAGTGGAGAAACTTGGACTTCCAACTACCGTGCATCCTACACCTTATCGCCTAAATTGGTTGAATGATAAAAGCGATTTGAAGATAACCACTCAAGCAACCATTGATTTTTCTATTAGTGGGTATAAAGACTCGGTGTTGTGTGATATTGTGCCTATGAATGCTAGCCATCTTTTATTAGGCAAACCCTGGCAGTTTGACAACAAGGCCATGCAAGATGGTTTCACTAACTACTATTCTTTTATAGAGAATGACTGTTTGGTAAAATTGGCACCACTTCAACTCGAGCAAATTGTGAAAGACAACGAAGCCTGAAAATCTGTGAAAATCACAATCAACAACAATCACTCAATGTCTATTACAGATTGCAATGCCTTCTATATAAAGACCCCTAAAGGATAGTGGATATTTTAGTGGTGTGGACATAAACTTTTTGAAGGCGAATTTTGTTGTTGCTTTTGAGCATGCCAATTTTGGAGTTAACGAACTTTTCTTAGGAAATTATGCCCTTGTTTTGCCTAGTTGTGAAATTGAGAAATTAATGAGTGACAATGCATTTGAGATTAAACATGACAGAATCTACATGGATTCTTTGTGCATTATGACTAGGCAAATAACTTGGTATTATATGGACTCATTTACTATTATGGACTCCTTGCATGCCTTCGTAGATTTTTATGAAATTTTTGTATTGTTGTTTGACATGTATTGGATCGGTGACCTTATTGGAAATTTATGGGCACAAACTTTTTATTGGTGGTTAAAGGGAATGCAACACCACATTTTAATTGACGGTGGAAAGCTAAATGAGGTTTTGAGCTATGGAAATAATTCATTTGTTTTTACCAAGTGTTGCCTTTGTATTTTTGGAATTTCATTTTTCTTATCTCAAGTTTTTGGCATAATACCCCAGAGTATGTTTTTGGCACAAGCTTCATTTAAGATGTGGCTAATTGCTTGGCACCATCTAGAGATGGTTAACATGGATCCTAAGGGGAAAGACACTTTCAATAGTGGAGAAAAGAAACCAAGCAAGACGATTGTCATAGGATTGGAACAACTTACCACTTATGGTTGGAAGAGCATAACCAAGCCAAAGGATATAAAGAATGGGACAGTTACAGAGCATCCTAAGGAGGGGAGATGACACGCTCGGGGTTATGAGAAGTGTCGGGAGAAAGAAGACACAAGGGTAATCTGCCAAGGAGAAAGTCCAAGACAGAAACAGTGAGGTGTAACGGTTAATATTCCAAATGCATACAAGATTAAGTCAAATAAACTCAGCCAAATAAAACTTTAGGAAGTGGACTAACTGTGACCCGAATTTCAGCTTACAAGCACGTGCGGAACATTAAAATACGCGGAGACACTTTCAGATGCACAAACAGACCAACAGGAAGAAAACAGTGCAGGGGTGATGGAGAAACTTCTACACAACTTCCAATGCAGGGAGCCTGGGATCGTAAAAATAAGCAGAAAACAACTTCAATCAAAGGGGAAGACAATGCAAGCCGTTTCACAGAAAAATCATGAGTAGGCTAGGAGTTATGCTGGATAGAAACTTAATGGACAGAGTTGCCCAATTTCAGGAACTCGGGTAGGAAGCAGTGAGAAAACACAAGCATAACTTTTAAAGGGAGGTGGCTATGGCTAAACGGAAAGAACAGTTATTTCAAGCCATGAAAGAGGAACTCACAGCCATAAAATTGGGGACTTTTGTTCACGGAAAACAGAAATGGCACGAATT
>QAOC01007207.1:0-10064 GCA_003255005.1 Begonia fuchsioides | reverse complement strand
AAAAATAGCTCCGAGTTGCTCTCGTGGCGAGAGTTGGTTGTCACCTTCTGGCAGGGGGACAAATTGGGAAAAGCTTCATTTGGGGCCTTCCCTGGCATCAAACAATTAACTTAGAACTGGTACGAACAAGGGGAATCCAATAGTTTAATTAAAAAAAGCATTGCGATGGTCATTGTGGATGCTCATGCTATTTGATTTGTGCCTAATGCTCTGATTTTCAAAGTGAATTCAACCGAGCACGTGTAAATGGCGGGCGTAAGTATGACACACTCTTTTTGGCGGCGTGTAAATGGTGGAAGACATTGTCACGTGTGGAGTTTGACTAGGGCGGCACATCTGTTAAAAGATAATGCAAGTATGTTAAGATGCGCTAAACGAGAATAGAAATCTCATGTGGAACAAAAGGGTAAAAGCTAGTTTGATTTTGATTTCCAGTACAAATACTAACAGTAAAATCGTGGCCTAACGATTCTTTAGAAAAGTTACCACAGAGCTAACTGGCTTGTGGCAACCAAGCATTCATAGCGACATTGCTTTTTTGTCCTTTGATGTCGGCTCTTCCTATCATTGTGAGGCAGAATTCACCAAGAGTTGAATTGTTCACCCACCAATAAGAAACGTGTGCTTTGTTTATACTATCATGAAATATATTAGTATTAGCCTATTGATGACAGTATCGCAATAGTAATTCCACCTATCAATCAAAAACGTGAGTTGGGTTTAGACTATCATGATCATGTTAGTTTTACCCTACTGATGACAACGTTGCAATTGCATTTCAACCTTGTACGAAAGAAACCGTTGATCTGCACAATTGGTGATTGCTCTTGGCTGAAAAGTTAGCATCGCAAAGCTACCCTGCATTGGATTATGACTAAACAACTCTAAGTCAGAATCAAGGCTAAAAGCGATGCACGCGCCCGTTTCCTGATCACCAACAAGCAATGGGGGCCTTTGGCCTCCAAAGGCACTTGTCGTTGGCCAAGCCCTTGCAAACAAGCTGCCGTGCAGGTCGCCTTAAAGTGTTATTTCAACCGAGCGGCAAGCACTTGACCAGGCAATAGTTGGGTTGTATTTCCCTAAATGAAAAGATTGGCAAATCTGAGTGATTTTAAGGCATATGGAGGCTTTGAAAATTAAATATTGAGATCCAAAAGCATTCCACCCCTTGCAAGATGGATCTGATAAGCTTAGCTCTTCCAGCATATGAGAGAGTGACGACAGTCCAAGTATCAGTGTAATTTTTGAGCTTACAAGTAAGGCTATCATAATTATTTAGGTTGAGCTTCTTTGCAGCGAGGGGAATGCCAAGATAGCGGAAAGGCATTTAACCCAAGTCGAGGTTGGTGGAGCTGAGGATTTCTCAAAGATCACGATCAAGTATCAGTGTAAATGGGTAGGTTCATCTGAATGCCAGAGGTTGTGCTGAATTCTGCAAGGCAGAGAGGAGAAATTTGATGGAGAATGGATCTCCCTAAAAAGGAAAAGGAGGTAATTGGCAAATGTTAGATTTGTGACAAGCTTCAAGTATGGGAAGGGAAATAAAATGGGCTTCGGTGAGAAAGAAGGGAAGAAATGGGCCGGAAATGGGTGGTATTAAGGAAGGGAGTTCTCGGGTTGCATACAGAGTTTGCAACCGAGATTTGAAGGGAGATGTGAGGATGCGGGGAGAAGAGCTTAACCTAAAAAAAATGGGGGCTAACTCGACGGGAAACAGATTTTATGCAGATGGCTTTCCGTGTGGTTTGCGGGTGATCGGAAAATGGAGAAAAGGGGAGGTCCGGTGAAAAGGGAGGTGAAGAGAGGTTGAACGGAGGAAGGACCTCGGGGATTACACGCTCACCTTGAGGTCCACGTTGAACGGAGGAAGGACCTCGGGGATTACACGCTCACCTTGAGGTCCACGTTGTGGTTGGAGAGTGTAGCACGGTTTAGCCTTCTATCTCAGAAGAAGACCAACACCAAGCTAGTCACGAAAACCGGATTTGACTCACCGAAAAGGCTACCTTTTCCAAAACTCCCTTTCCAAATGCCTCAAATGAGGTCTTAAACACACAATCAACAGCCAAGAAAAAGGGACCAATCGGATGGCGACAAGTTGACTTACTCGAAATGGACAAAACACAAAAGTGCATGGGAGGTGACTATTCCTAGACTTTACCCGATTTGGGTAGGGTTTGTCTTTCATAAATCTAAGAATTTCACCTGTGACTATGAAATGCAAATGTTCCTGACTGTCCTTGTTAATTATTACTCCGATCCTGAAGGCCTGCAGAATAGGATCAAAATCCTATTACGTTATCGCTTGTTAATGTGTACAGAGCAAAGTCTTGATTTGAGCACTTTGATTTCGTCAAACTAACAGCGCCAGAGGAACGATTCGCCTAATTAAGGCTAGGAACGCATCGTTGGAAGAAAAGACGCGACTGATGGTGCACACCATAAGGCGGACCGATAGACATATCCTGAGATCCAACTACAAGCTTTTTAACTGCAACAACTTAAATATAGGCTATTGGAGCTGGAATTACCGTAGCTGCTGGCACCAGGTTTTCCCAGTGAATCTTGGTTAAGGGATTTAGATTGTACTCAATCCCGTGTACAGATTGGGTAATTTGAACGTATGCTGCCTTCCTTGGATGTGGTAGCCGTTTCTCAAGCTCCCTCTATGGAATCGAACCATAATTCTCCAACACCCGTTACAACTATAGTAGGCCACTATCCTACCATCGAAAGTTGATAGGGCAAAAATTTGAATGATCCATCGCCGGCACAAAAACTGTGCGATCTGTCAAGTTATCAAGAATAATCAGAGCATTGGACTAGGTCCGCTTTGACCTTTTATCTAGTAAATGTTTATCTTCCACAAGTTGGGGTTTGTTGCATGTATTACCCTAGAATTACTACAGTTATCCGAGTAGCAAGTACCATCAAATTAAATAACTTATTTAATGAGCCATTAGCTGTTTCACAGTTCAAATTAGTTCATACTTACAAATGCATGGCTTAATCTTTTAGACAAGCATATGACTATTAGCAGGATCAACTAGGTAGCAATCCTTCTATGCTTCTGGATCACATCCTCGTTTAAGCCGCCAAATGCGACGTCAACATGCAAAGAAAGCAATTACAGACAATCTTCGTGCCAACATGGGGTAACATGAAAACTAAATTTACTTAAAACATATTTACAACATGTTAGGTCCCTTAAACTATTTACAAGTTATATATACGTGGTTGAAAACTTCTTTTCCTAAATATTATTTATAATTCTTTACCCAAAGGTAAAAATCTGCTCAAACAATGACAACCACCCCCATGAACAAGGCAATTCATCTCGTACAACTCTCCTTGCATGTTTTTCTTACCTACATAATAAACTCATCTATGAGCATCAGGCTCAGCAAGTAGTATAAGATATGATGAACATGTAAAAATTTTGCTTTTCTTTTTATTTTTGGATCTTTCTTTCGATTTCTATACTTCCTCATCATTAGGGCTTCCTGGAAACAACCCAAAAACATAACTTTCTCTTTCTTTCTTTTATCTTTCTCTTTCGTTGGTTATCTTAGCACAACCCGAAACAACCATTTTCATATTATGTTTCATATGAATTCTCATGCATGTAAATAGCTCGCAACTTTCTAGAAAACATGATGCATGAGATGCTAGTGAACATGCTTGGCATGAATGTATCAAGTAGTTAAATAAGGTTTATAACTCTAAAACAACAATTCATCATATCATAAACCAAATCATGATTTTCTACATTGTTTTATATGTGCATTTCACCTATACATACAAAGCATAAAACAACATAGAAAACAAATTCCTATTGTTCTATGATGTAGACCCAATTAAGGGCAAAACACACACAATACTACTTACCTTGATTATCCTTAGCAAGTCTTTCTAGTAGTAGGTACACTTGTGAATCACTTTCACCTTAATTATCTAGGATCATTTACAATTTTTGGAATCAATACTATATTTTGGGGTAGCTTTAAAATATCATAACTTTTTCTCTACATCATTAAAACTATGATTCCAAAGCTCATATGTCACTTAAGGTGTCTTATTCAACGTACTAAAAGTTCTAAGACATTGGATTAGTCTAGCATTATTTTCAACCTAGAAACATGAAAATACACAGAATTGATAGTTTTGTGGCAACTTCGATGACAAATGTCAAATTTATATCATTGATAATTTTTGTGTACTACTTACAGCTAACTTACAAAACTATTGATAATTCCATAATTCTCATTTATCCTTAATGTATTCATGTGAATAACCATAATTAAGTTAAACTACATAATATAAGGTCATATTTCTTGATTAGCTCAATAGATTCATCTTGATGAAAGGAACACTTGTTCTCAAAAGATTCAAAGCCAATTTTACTTCTTCCACCTCNAACAATCCTCCTTGAGAGGGCATCGGCCACAACATTGGTTTCTCCCCTATGTAATCGTCGCCAGAAATCAACTTTGTTTTGGCTGTTCTGTGAGATGGACTCAAGTTTGTGGTCTCTCAACCCTTGGAATCGAGTTGGTTGTCTCCTTAGGTAGACTCAAGTTTGTGGACTCTCGTTCCTTGCAAGGAAGCCCCAATTATAAGGAAGTTAGAAATTAAAGGAAAGAGAGACCCAAAATAAAAAGAAAAGAAAAGTTTTACTTATGCATATCATGTACATGTTCATTCATATCTTATACTGCTTGTTGAGCCTTATGCTCATCGATGAGTTTTATGATGTAGTTACCTACATCATAAACTTATACGAGATGGATTGCTTAGAAGACGTGCACTGACAGGTGTACGAGATGGATTGCTTTCTTAATGTGGGTGGTTGATGTTGTTTGAGAAGATTTGGACCCGTGTGCAAGGATTTTGAAGAATTATAAATAATGGCTAGGAAAAGAAGTTTTCAACTTCGTATATATAGCTTGTAAATAGTTTAAGGGACCTAACATGTTGTAAATATGTTTTAAGTAAATTTATTTCTCATGTATGCCTTAAAAAAAATTTATGAGAAAATGATTTCCGCTACAAGTAAAAAAAACCCAAGAACATATTTCGAGCTAGAAATGATGTTACAAACTTATAGTATTAGTAAACCCAAGAACATAGTTTGAGCTAGAAAGGATGTTACAAACTTATACTATTAGTGCCTAGGTCAAAATCGCAATGTTGACAGCTTTACAACACAATTATCATCATGAATGAGCTTAAATATTAGTAAGTTTTCCTATGAAAATTGAATGAGTATACGCTTATATATTATTGCTCAGTGTAGGATAAGTACAAATTGGTCAAAGGAAATAATGCAAGAGATGAGGCCGTTAATCGGCTATCAGAAATCGTTTATCGGCAATTCCAATAATATGAAAGATTAATGGCTCGAGAAGAACAAGCAAGTTCCCTAATTGTTGGGACGTGAGATCTTAGTTGTGAAAGGTTTTCCTGCCTCACCCTCCAAGTTTTGATGGACAATCAATGGACCCAGCATATGTTGAAGAGTGAGTTTGTACACTTGAAGATATGTGTGATTATGCCAAAATTGAGGAAGAGGAGAAAGTTAGTGGTGCAGCATATATGTTAGCAAAAGATGCACGACATGGGTGGAACACTCCGAAGGCCACCAATATTGTCCAAACTATGACATGGGAGCAATTCAAAAAAGTGTTTTACGAGAAGTATTTTAGCCACAAAGTCAAGACTAATAAGTAGAGTTTGTACAACAGCGCCAAACTATAAGTGTGGCCAAATATGTACAGAAATTCGAGGCCATAGCTCATTTGGCTAGCCATTTGGTTAGAAACAATGAGCATAAAGTGCATCGATTCACCCAATACATTAAAGCTGAAATTTATATGGGTGTTAAAATTTTAGGTATGCATGATTTATTGTACTCATCAGTTGGAACTAAAGCATTCAAAGTAGTAGAAACTAAGGCTAAATTTCAGCAATATCGAGAAAATGTTCAAAAGTATTACACTAAAGGCATTCATCGGGAGATAAGAGATGTCAAACTCAGAAGAAAGGTAGAAGACAAGGAGAACAATTACAAAACCAAGGCAAAGAAACGAAAATTCAAAAGTCTTCTCAACCACAACAATGTCCCAAATGTAAAAAGGTACATCCAGGAAAATGCATTAAAGGCAATGGACAATGTTATAGATGCAAGCAACCTGGGCACATCTCCAAATTTGGCCCAATGCTGGACAAGGAGAAATTGAATATACACTAAGTGTTTTCGTAATGATAGAGCCAGGAGAGGCAGATGAATCTGCAGTTGTGTAGGTACCATTTATATTATGGATATGCATGCTTATACCTTGATTGATTGAAGTGAAACTCACTCGTTTATTTCAATTGAGTTTATATCTATATTATTTGCTACCCTCAAAAAGCAGAGTATGAGTATGATGTGATCCTACCTTCAGGTGAGCATTTACATTTAATCCATGTGTTACAGGAGTGCATGGTTAAGGTAGATGATAGGATACTGTATGCTGATTTCATATGAAGGGTTATGATGTAATTCTGGGAATGGATTGGCTACATCGACATTATGCAACAGTTAACTGTAGGATCATGATTGTTTATTTTCATCCTCTGGGTACAAAACTTTATTCTTTTCAACCAGTTAAATGTGCAAGAAAATACCGATTAAATCAGCTCTTAATGCTCAACTATTACTAAAAAGTTGGTTTGAAGGATTCTTAGCAACTATCATTGATACTTGGAAACAACTGAGTGTCCAACTAAAGGAGATGCCAATAGTGCAAAATTTTATAAAGGTTTTCTAGATGATGTTCAAGGTTTGCCACTAGACTGAGAGATTGAATTCGTAATTAAAGTATACCCTGGCACATATACTATATATAAAAACCCGTATAGGATGGCCCTAGGTGAATTAAAGGAGCTAAAAAGTCAATTGGAAGAATTGATGAGCCAAGGGTTCATTCGGCCAAGCTTTCCACCTTCGGGAGCAACAGTGTTATTTGTAAATAAGAATGATGTAATAATTAGAATGTACATTGATTATAGAGAGTTGAATAAGCTAACGGTAAAGAATAAGTACCCTTTACCACGAATAAATGATTTATTAGATCAACTCATAAGTGTATGGATTTTCTCAAAGATAGACTTATGTTCTTATCAAATTAAATTGAAGTCTAAGGATATTCGAAAGACAACATTTCATACGAGGTATGGGCATTATGAGTTTTTGGTAATGTCTT
Organism: Begonia fuchsioides; assembly: GCA_003255005.1. NCBI lineage: Eukaryota > Viridiplantae > Streptophyta > Magnoliopsida > Cucurbitales > Begoniaceae > Begonia > Begonia fuchsioides. The sequence goes on along the minus strand of QAOC01007207.1, from coordinate 2,817 downwards.
TTGCATTAACAAATGCGACTACAACATTTATGGATTCAATAAATTGAATGTTTCAAGAATATTTTGATAAATTTGTAATCATCTTTATTGATGATATCTTCATCTACTCTAGAAGAAAATAAGAACATGGAAAGCATTTGGAGATTGTTTTATATAAATTGAGGCAGCACAAGTTATATGTACAATTTTCCAAACGCAAATTTTGGCAATATCGAGTGAATTTTCTCGGCCATGTTATCTCCGGAGATGGTGTTTCTGTGGATCCAGCAAATATTCAAATCAAAGACTAGCCACAACCAAGGAATGTGGGAGATGTACAGAGTTTCTTGGGCTTGCAGGCTATTATCAAAAATTCATAGAAGAATTTTCAAAAATTGCTACGCCTTTAACTTGATTAACCAAGAAGAACATGAAATTTTGGTGGTCAGTTGATTGTGAACAAAGTTTTCAGGAATTAAAAGACAAACTGACTAGAGCCTCATTATTAAAACTTCCAAATAAAGATGGTCATTTCAGTATTTACTATGATGCATCAAAGATAAGAGTTAGATGTGTATTTAGCAAGAGAGGAAAGTGATTGCATATGCATTAAGGCAATTGAAAGAATATGAGAAAAACTACCCAACACATGATTTAGAGCTTCCTGCTATAGTTTTTTCTCTTAAGATATGGAGGCACTATCTATATGGAAAGTTATGTGAAGTATATTCTGACCATAAAAATTTGAAGTATATTTTTACACAGAAAGAGCTTAATATGCGACAACAGAGGTGCTTGGAATTTGTCAAGGATTATGACTTTAAAATTAAGTATCATTCAGGAAAAGCCAACGTTGTTGCCAATGTATTAAGTAGAATAAAAATCTTTAAGAAACCAACATCATCGGCTTTATCCAAGGTATTTGGATTATAAGTCAAAAAAGTATCATGATGAATTTTCTGAATTTCATTGTTCAAAAGATGGTATTTTAAAATTCAAAACCGATGGTATGTGCCACAAGATTTAGATTTACGAAGAAAGTTCGTATCTAAAGCACATTCCTCTATGTTCTCAATACATCTTAGAACTACTAAAATGTATTGAGATTTGAAGTTACACTTTTGGTGGCCGAATATGAAAGAAGACATTGCAAATTATGTTAAATTGTGAAGGCAGAACACCAACGTCCAGTAGGAACTCTCCAATCCTTGCCTATCCCAGAGTTCAAATGGGAACATATTTCAATGGATTTTATTTTCGGACTACCCAAAACTGATGGCATATGGGTAATTATAGATCGGTTACTTAAAAATCATTTACTTATAAAAATCATTTGAGGCAAACATGCAAACTTAATTTACTTAAAACACATTTATAATATGTTAGGCCCAGTAAACTATTTAGAAGCTAATATATACAAAGTTGAAAACTTTTTTTCCTAACCATTATTTACACCATGAAATATTATTGTTCCAAAGCCCATATGTCACTCAAGGTGTCTAATTTCACTAATTATGCTTTAATCATGATAAGGCACTAATCCTATAGTGACATCTGTCATATTCTAATTTGCCTCTCTTTCCTATCTTAATTCAACATATGTCACTTCAAGAAATTTCTAATTACATCATTTGACAAGTTTACATATCTTCATTATTATCACTTAAATCATACTTAGCTTAACTGATTAATTCACATTAACTCTATGTTAATCCTCAAGATTAACTTAATTAATCAATGACTAGTAAACCATAATTATCACTAATTATGCCTTAATCATGATTAGGAACTAATCCTACAGTGACATATGCGATATTCCAATTTTCTTTTCTTTCCTACTTCTAATTCAGCATGTATCGCATATAACCAATTTCTAATTATGTCATTCAATAGCTTAAAGTACTTAATATGTACTAGTCCTGAATTTTTCCTCACACTCTTGGACCTCAGGAACAGTATGACCTGATAATGCAAAGCAGAAAAATGTTTCTACCAGCATAAGGCAAAATGCAAATACTTGAGAGTGATCAACCCACAAAATTCTTTCACTCTCTCGTCAAAAGAAATGCCAAGAAAAACTTCATAACTTTCCTTACGAAACTAAACGGTTAATCTACCTTTTTGTTGGCCTAGGTTTTGGAAGAGCTGATTAGTTACTTCAAAAATCTATTGGGAGTTCCAAATTGTACCACTCCTCTAAATCCGAGAGACCGATAGCAAACAATTATCTTTTGAGAAAAGAGTTGACATGCCAGTGGATGCCTTGCATAGAGCCATGCCTCAAGGAGCCATCACTCGAGCCCGAGCTAAGGAGTTTTTTTAACCTGTTTACTCTTTTTGTAGGAAATGATGAGCACGGAATAATGATGGAGGAACCTTCCCCGAATGACTTGGAGCAATCCAAACATCTCCTCATATGGGAAGCTAGTTCGAAACCTTTGGAAATGGAGGCCGAGATCGAGTCGGCTACAAGCTTGGAACGCCAAGGAGGGAAGTACAAGGCCGATGCAAAGGAGGAGGCTGAACCAGGTTCAAGTCGGGTACAATTCGGGTATAGGTCGGAGCCCATAGAGCAAGGCACAAATCCGAGTTCAAGGTGGGGAGAGAGAATGAGATCTCTCTCTCTAGTTTTATTTCATACTCTTTTACTTTTTGCAGAAACAATTCTCTAGGGTTTTATGGGTTTGAAGTGGGTTTCTATGGGTTTTTACTTTTGCATGAGTTAAACTTTCGAGGGTTTGTCTCAAAAGTAACCGGTTGCGGGGACCACAATTCGATGCCACCAATCCTTATCCACCGCCAAATCCAGTAAGTGTTCTATGGTCCTTTCCACCCTTC
>QAOC01007178.1:149343-169926 GCA_003255005.1 Begonia fuchsioides | reverse complement strand
TTGATCCCACCATGTACTTGCATAGTCCATGAATTCCATTAAAGCCAACTTGATTTTCTTTTCTTCGGAATAATTGTGACAATCATATATATGATCTACCTTTCTTACCCATTCCAAATATGATTCGGGATCACTTTTACCATGAAAAGAAGGAATCGTCATCTTGATGTTGCTAAGGTTGCCATCTTCTCGGTTTTTTTTTGGATACCGCTCCTTTTTGTAACTGTTGCTCTCATTCTCGGACTCAACTTCTTGCTCTATTTCTTTAATATTTCCTCTTGCAAGGCTACTAGTTTGAGCCTCTAACATATTCAATCTCATTTCAATTTTTTTTATCTGTCCTTGTATGGCTTTGGCGTATGCCTCTGGATCAACAATAATTCGACTTTCATCCATACTCATTTCTCAATATAAGAAACAAAAGAAACCGTTAGCGAAAAAAATAAATGGACCTCACTCACTCCCTCACGTGTTGACACTCAATGAATGTCACTCACACTCGTATTTCTCTCAATTAATGGCTTTTTATAAAATAGTCTCACACTCTTGCCTTTTTCCTCTCAATTTTCTCTTTTAGTTCTTTATGTAAGAACCCAATTCAGGAGAAATATTCAGCAAGTAAAAGCAATCAAGATCAAACTTTTAAGCCAAAAATTCAAACTTCCAAAATCGTCAAAGTCAAACTATTTTGAAAGAAATAATGCGATCCAAGGAAAACGTATGTATAATGACGAATGATGATAATGAAGTATTGCTCTAATGATGTCAGAGCAATAGAGGCAATCAAAAGAACTAACTTTGAAACAAATATTGATGACGACAAATAGTAAGCACTATTTGAAATAATAAGATTTTTTTTATAACGGTAGCAACAAAAAGAATAAGCCAAAAATCGTTCTTTTGTTTTTTGCTTGTGCTTTTCCTTTTTTTTTTTCACAATGATTTTTTTTTTTTCACGTTTTTTTTTTACCACGATTTTTTTTTTGCTTTTTTTTTTTAAGAAGATGGAAAGATAGGACATAGGGAAGAATAAGAAAACTAAATTAAAGATAGAAACTTGAATAAAGGAACCAAAGCTCTGATACCAAATGATGAGAACCACGGGTATATCAAACCCGAGACCCTTCAACAATGCGGAAAAAGATACCTGGATCGCCTTTGAATCAAGTACGAGGAACTTGACCCCAATCGAACCTTGCCGACGGAACCTAAGTTATCAAACAAGGAGCTTGACCCAGACCAAACTTGTCGGTAAGAACCAAAGCTATCAAATTTGATCTATCAAGAATTAACTTGATGAAGATCGAGTTCTTCGCAAAGAACCAAAGAGAAAATCTCTCCAAAACACTCAAGGTGAATTAATCATAAAAGTTGTGTTTTTCACAATAACTTGGATGCCTTTAAATAGGCTACATAAACCTAACTAAAATAGGAAATAAAAAGATATTAGAAAACTAAAATATCTTTAAGAAGATTTTTCTCAAATCTATTAAGATTTTCTCCCATCAAAGATTTATTTGTTGGTAAAGTTATCTTGTAGTGGGCTTGAGCTCTTGGGCTTGTATTCTTGACCACCTTGCATGAAATCAATATTTTCTTCAACACTTAACATAATAAACGTTTTGTTTTGATGTTGAATAGATTCTTTCATTTGATTTTCTTCCACTAAATCACATAACGCTTCATGCATTTTCTTGGTTCTTGACCTTGTCATTGGGCCTCCAATTCCTTGCAATTGGTCTTTCTTATTGGGATTGATATGTGTTATCACTTGATCCACATCAGAGACCCTTCAAAAATGCAAAAAAAAAAAAGATATGTGAATTGCCTTTGAATCAAGTACGAGGAACTTGACCCCAATCGAACCTTGCCAGCGGAACCTAAGTTATCAAACAAGAAGCTGAACCCAGACCAAACTTGTCAGTAAGAACCAAAGCTATCAAAGATGATCTATCAAGATTAACTTGATGAAGATCGAGTTCTTCGAAAACAACCAAAAAGAAAATTCTCTCAAAACATTCAAGTTGAATTAATCATAAGAGTTGTGTCTTTCACAATAACTTATATGCCTTTAAGCACTTTGTAGACTTGGCTACACCATTTCTAAGTAGATTTGGAATTAGAAGATACTAGAAAACTAAAATATCTTTGGGAAGATTTTCTGTTAAGATTCTCGAATCTGATAAAAAATTTACTTGTTGGTCATGTAAAATTTAATTTACTTGTTGGTCAAGTAATCTAGTAGTAGACTTGGGCTCTTGGGCTTGTATTCTTGACCACCTTGCATGATATCAATATCTTCTTCAGCACTTAATAAACTTTTTATTTTGATGTTAAATAAATTCTTTCATTTGATTTTCCTCCACTAAACCACATAGTGCTTCATGCATTTTCTTGGTACTTAACCTTGTCATTGGGCCTCCAATTCCTTGTAATCGGTCTTTCTCACTGGGATTGATTTGTGTCATCACTGGATCCACGTGATTAAAGACTTAAGCGTAAAGCTTAGAGCGCTAAGGGCTTTGGGCTTAGGGTGTAGGGATTTGCACTTAGGGTGTAGGGCTTTGGGATTAGGGCTTTGGGATTTTAGCTTGGAGCTTAGGGCTTAGTGCTTTGAGCTTGGGGCTTAGGGTGTAATGCTTAAGGTTTGAGTTATGGCTTAGGGCTTAGCACTTAAGGTAGAGGGCTTAGCAGTCAAGGCAGAGGGCTTAGCACTTAAGGCAAATGGCTTGCACTTAAGGCAGAGGCCTAAGCACTTAAGGCTGATTGCTTAGGCCTTAGGACTTAAGGCTTAGCAGTGACTTAGGGCTTAGGGCTTAGAGCTTAGGTTAAGGGCTTAGGGCTTCGGGCTTTAGTCTTAGGGCTTAGGTTAAGGGTTTTTGGTATGGAGCTTTAGGCTTAGGGTTTTGGGCTTAAGGCTTCAAGCTTAGGGCTTTGGGGTTCAAGCTTAGGGCTTTGGGGTTAGGTCTTAGGTCTTTGAGCTTTGGGCTTAAGCCTTAGGGCTTAGAGCAAATGGCTTTGAGCTTAGAGTTTAGGGCTTGGGGAATAGGAATTATAGCTTTGGGATTAGGCCTTAAGGCTTAGAGCTTTTGGTTTCGGGCTTAAGTGTTAATGCTTAAGGCTAAGGGCTAAGGGATTGAAGCTCATCTTAGGATTTTGGGCTTTGCTCTTAGGGCTTTGGCGTTATGTGTTAGGTCTTAGGGCTTAAAGCTTATGGGTTTTAACTAAGAGTTTAGCGGTTTGGGCTTATGGCTCGGGGCTTATGGCCTAGGGCTTTAGGCTTATGGGTTACAACTGAGGGCTTAGTGCTCAAAACTTAGGGTGAAGGGCTTAGAGCTTACGTCATCTGGGTTAGGACTTTTGGCTTAGAGCATTGGTGTTAGGTCTTAGTCTTAAAGCTTAAGGCTAAGAGCTTAGGACTGGCGAGTTAAGACTTTTGGATTCGGCCTTTGCCTTTACTACTTTATGCTTAGCATTAAAGGTTAGGGTTTTAGCTTAGAGCTTTTGGATTAAAGCTTGAGGATTATGTCTTACAGCTTACATCTTAAGCCTTTGAGCTATGTGCTTACGACTTTGGAATTTGGACTTTGAACTTAGGGCTTAGGGCTTAGGGCTTTGGACTTAGGGCTTAAGGTTCAGGGCATAAGGCTTGTGGCTTAAGGCTTATGAAATAGGGATTGAGGCTTATGGCTTAGGAATTATGGCTTTGGACTTGGTGCTTAAGCCTTAGGCCATAGGGTCTAGAGCTTATGGCTTAGGGCTTAGGGTTTAGGGCAGGGGCATAAGGCTTTGGGCTTAGGACTTAAGGCTTTTGGCTTACTGCTTACAACTTATAGACTACGACTTAGGACTTAGGTGATAGGGATTAGTGTTTAGAGCTTTGGGTTATGGCTTACACATTATAGATTATGACTTAGGACTTAGGTCTTAGGGATTAGTGGTTAGAGCTTTGGGTTTGACTTAGGGCTTAGAATTTAGGGTTTTATGTCTACGACTTTGGGCTTAAAGCTTAGAGCTTTGGGCTTAGGGCTTAGGGCTTAAGGTTATTGGCGTTGGCATAGGGCTTAGGGCTTAAGGTTTTGGGCTTCAACATAGGGCTTAGGGTTTATGGTTTTGCGCTTGGGCCTTAAGGCTTAAAAGTTAGAACTTTGAGCTTAGCTTTAAGGGCTTAAAGATTATGGCACATGGCTTAAGATTTGAGCTTAGGGCTTTTAGTTGATGGTTTTAGGTTTAGTTGTTAGGGCTTATGGCTTATGGCTTAGGGTTTAGGACTTTGAGATTCGGGCTTCAGGCTTCAGGCTTAGGGCTTAAGGCTTTGAGTTTAGAGCTTAGGGATTTGGGGATAAGGGCTTCGTGGTTAGGGAATTTGGCTTAGGGTGTAAGGTTTAGGGCTCAAGGTTTAGGTCTTTTGGCTTAGGGCTCATGGCTCAAGGCTTATGGCATAGGGATTTTAGGCTCACAGCTTAATGCTTTAGGCTTAGTGCTTATGGCTTAAGGGTTAGGGCTTAGGGCTTAGGCCATAACACTTAGGGCTTAAGGCTTTCATTTTGGGCTGAGGGCTTAGTGCTTCTAATGTTTGCCTTAGGGATTGTGATTTGGGCTTAGGGCATTATGCTTAAGGCTATAGGATTAGAGATTAGAGTTTTGGGCTTAAGCCTTTGGTCTTTGGTGTTAGGGCTTAAGGCTTAGGACTTAGGGCTTAGTGGTTAGAGCTTAGGGCTTTGGACTACAAGCTTAGAGCTTTTGTCCGAGGGCTTAGTTGTTAGGGCTTTGAGCTTATAGATTTGGGCTTAAGGATTTGGGCCTATAGCTTTGGTTTAAGTTCATATAGCGTAGGGCTTTTGGCTTATGGATGAGGCTATGGGGCTTAGAACTGAGGGCTTTGGGACTTGGAATTTTGACATAGCGTTTTGGGCCTAGGGCTTAAAGCTTAGAGATTACGCTTACGACTTTTGTCTAGGGGTATAGGGTTTCAGGCTTAGGGCTTTGGGCCTACAGCATAGGGGTTAGAAGTTTAGGCTTATTTCCTAGGGTCAATTCTTTGGCTTAGGGTTTGGGAAAAGGGCTTTGAGCTTAGCATTTATGCTTAAGGGCTTAGGGCTTATAACTTTGGGATTTTGCTTAGGGCTTTGGGTTAAGGGCTTTAGCTTAAATGTTTGGCTTAGGGATTAGGGCTTAAGGTTTAAAGCATAGGGCTTACGGCTTAGTGCTTAGGACGTAGGGCATTGGGCTAATTGCTTAGTACATAGAGTTTAGTGCTTAGGGCTTTGGGCTTAGGCCTTATGGCTTAAGGCTTAGGGCTCAATGCTTTGGGCATAGGGTTAAGGATTAGGGCTTATGGCTTTGGGCTTATGGCTTTGGGCATGGGCCTTTGGGCTTCGGGATTTTGGCTTAGGGCATAAGGCTTATGTAGGATCGAGATTAACCTAGGGGGGGGTGAATTAGGTTAACTAAACTTTTTAATTACTAAGTCAAATTCGTGTGAATTGTTTAGATATTTCAAAACTCTAGTGCGGAATTCTTAAACAAATAGCTAAGAGTTTAGAGTAAAGAGAATGACACCGGTTTGGTAACGCGGTTCGGCCAACCTTACCTACGTCCGCGCTTCAAGGTACCTCCTTGAAGATCTTTCCCGCTCAAACCTTGAGCTTCAATGATTGACTTACGGGTGTCAATCAAACCTTTGACTCTTTTCTTGAAAGAGTGTCACCCCTTTTACAATGATCGTTCAAAGAGAACAAATACAATTTGTACGGTTATAAAAATCGACTCACTCAATCTCAAGAATGATATACAGGTGTAGTAATAGGATTTGAGAGAGTAAAAAGTTCTGTGAAGAATTTGGCAGCACTTCGGCGTAGTTTTCTCTCGTCAAAATCTTGTACTCAAAATAAGCTTGCTTCATCTATTTATTAGTTTGCTTCTGAGCTGCCGAAATGGGTCGACACACGCTGTTGGGGTCAACACATGCACTAGCCGGTAGACACATAAAAAATATAGCCGTTGGAAGCTTATGGTCAGTTGGGTCGACATAACTTTTTGTGCGGTCGACATATATCTGAAGGATCCGTCTCTAGAAAATCTGGGGTCGACACGTGTAGGTTGCGGTCGACATCTGAAGGATCCGTCTCTAGAAAATCTGGGGTCGACACGTGTAGGTTGGGGTCGACACAATTTGACCGTTGGAGTTGACATGTAAAGTGAAGGCTCAGCTTTGAGGGGTCGACACATAGAATATGGTAAGGTCGACACAATGTCTTTTTTAGGGTCGACACATACAATTTGGATGGGTCGACACAATTTGAACGTAAAGGTCGACATAAGTAATTTAGTTGGGTCGACACATTTTTGTACGTTGGGTTGATTTTCTTGTCGACACAAGGAATGAAAGACTCGCCCTCTGTTTTGAACAGGGGTCGACACAATACACTGTGGGTCGACACAAAGTATGTATGGTTAAGCTTCTGAATTTTACAAGGGTCGACACAAGGTATTATGGGTCGACACAAAACACTGCATAGACTTGAAATTTCTGCAGCACTTAAACAAATTGTTAGACTTTAATTGTACCCTTCAAAGAGGGTATTTCTCATGAATGGTTAAGTCTAATTTAAACATTGTAAAGTAGTTTATTTTATCTTTCATGCTTATCTTACATAGTTATCATAAAAAATAATTGATTGCTTTAAGAACACTTTTAAAGCCAACAGTTAGAGATTTTATCTTAAGGCATACGACTAAGAGCTTAGGGATAAGAGGTTTGGCCTAAGGGCTTAAGTGATGCGGATCAAGTGGTGATACAAGACCAATCGTAAAGAATTAGAGGCCCAATAACAAAGTCAAGAACCAAGAAAATGCATGAAGTGTTATGTGGTTTATTTGAGGAAATCTAAATGAAAGAATATATTCAGCATCAAAACAGAATGCTTACCTTGTTCTATGATGTAGACCCAATTAAGGGCAAAACACACACAATACAACTTACCTTGTCTATCCTTAGCAAGTCTTTCTAGTAGTCGGTACTTTTGTGAATCACATTCACCTCAATAACCTAATATCATTGACAATTTTTGGAATCAATGTCCTTTTTCTGATAACTTCGAAATATCATAACTTCTTCTAGACACCATGAAATACTATGATTCTATAGTCTTTGCGTCACTCAAGGTGTCTAATTCAAGGTGCTGAAACATCTAGGGCGTGGGTCTAGACTATCATTGGTTTCAGATACAAAATATTAATTTGTACAGAATTGATAGTTTTGTGGTAACTTTGGTAAATTATACACAACCTCTACCAATTCCAAATTTCCATCATTCATAAACATTTATATGTAACTCCAACATGATTGGTTAACTAATAAAAAGAACCATAGATCAAACTTTTAATTTTCGTGTATTACTGATAACTAACTTACATAGTCAATTATAATATCATAATTTTTACTTATCCTTAATGTAATCATGTGAATAATCATAATCACTCTAAATCACGTAACATATGGTCATACCTCTTGATTTTTAGCTCAATAGATTGTATGATCGAGATTAACNTCTCATACCAATTGTAGGATCGAGATTAACCTAAGTGAAGGGGGGGGTCAATTAGGTTAACTAAACTTTTTGATTACTAAGTCAAATTTGTGCGAATTGTTTAGTTATTTCCAAACTCTAGTGCGGAATTCTTAAACAAATAACTAAGAGTTTAGAGTAAAGAGAATGACACCAGTGTGGTAACGCGGTTCGGCCAACCTTGCCTACGTCTGCGCTTCAAGGTACCTCCTTGAAGATCTTTCCCGCTCAAACCTTGAGCTTCACTACGATTGACTTACGGGTGTCAATCAAACCTTTGACTCTTTTCTTGAAGGAGCGTCACCCATTTTACAATGATCGTTCAAAGAGAACAAATACAATTTGTACGGTTATAAAAATCGACTCACTCAATCTCAAGAATGATATTGGTGTAGTATTAGGATTTGAGAGAGTAAAAAGATCTGGGAAGAATTTGGCAGCACTTAGGCGTAGTTTTCTCTCGTCAAAATCTTATCTTCAAAATGAGTTTGCTTCATCTATTTATAGTCTAAACTGCCAAAATGGGTCGACACACGCTGTTGAGGTCGACACATGCACTAGCCGGTAGACACATCGAAAATATAGTCGTTGGAAGCTTATGGTCAGTTGGGTCGACATAACTTTTTGTGCGGTTGACATAACTTTGAAGGATCTGTCTCTGGAAAATCTGGGGTCAACACATGTAGGTTGGGGTCGACACATTTTGAACGTTGGAGTCGACATGTAAAATACAGGCTCAGCTTTGAGGGGTCGAGACATGGAATATTGTAAGGTCAACACAATGTCTTTTCTAGGGTCGACACAGACAGTTTGGATGGGTGGACACGATTTGAACAAAGGTCGACACAATACACTGTGGGTCAACACAAAGTATGTATGGTTAAGCTTCTGAATTTTACAAGGGTCGACATAAGGTATTATGGGTTGACACAAAACACTACACATACATGAAATTTTGGCAGCACTTAAACAAATTGTTAGACTTTAATTGTACCCTTCAAAGAGGCACATACTTGTAAAGTAGTTTATTTTATCTTTCATGCTTATCTTATATAGTTATCATAAAAAACAATTGATTTCTTTAAGAACACTTTTAAAACCAACATAGATTCCTCTTGATGAGAGGAAAACTTCTCTTCAAATGATTGGAGGCCAATTTCAACTTCTTTCCTTTAAACCTTAACTTTCTCTCTCTAAACTCTTTTCTGTAAAGTTCTCTCTCTCTTTCACCCCTTCTCTCTCCGCAGAACAAAAAATGGCTAATAATCAGCCATCCTCCGATATTTCTAGATTGTTCATGGGGTGAAATAACTATTTTGCCAAATTTATCCATTTACTTTTACTATTTTACCATAACATGCTCTATTAATTACTGAAATACCTCTATTATCATTATTTAAATCATACTTAGCTTAACTGATAAATTCACATTAGTTCTAAGTTAATCCTCAAGGTTAAGTTAATTAATCAAGATTAGTAAATCTTAATTACCCCATAATTTTCACTAATTATGTCCTAATCATGATTTGGTACTAATCCTATACTGATATATGTCACACTTTGATTCACCTTCCTTTCTTACTCCTAATTTAGTATGTATCACTTCAAACAAATTTATAATTGAACCATCTGATGGCGTAAAAGCACTTAACTTGTGGGTATTACATTCAACCCTCCTTACAAAAAAATTTCTTCTTAAAATTTCAAACACAAAATATTTGAGGTGACACAAAAATGAAAATTGAAGGATGGTTTTGGTGAAGGTTGGCTGATTTTATGGACGTCGGAATGTGTTTGGGGATGGGGAATTCATGGCTGATTTTCTGAGAGTTTGATGGAGGATAATGATCATGAAACGGAGGAAAGAGCTAAATAGAACTTGCTACTAACCTTTCTTCTTTGCAAGGATGATGGAAAGGAGCAAGAAAAACTCAACTCACTAGCTTGGAAGTGAGATGAATTGGGTTCTTCTCGGACGGTCGGATATGACTCACCGGAGGTCGATCGAAAGGGAGCTTAGTAAATGAATTCCAGAGAAATGTCAATGCACTCTAATTTTCAAGATCACAAAGCTGCTTACAATCATCCTCAAGTGAGGTATTTATCGACTCTATGTAGGCTGAAATTATAGCCACATTCAGTTGAATGAATCAACCCAAATATAGTGACTACATTCAACTTGAAAAAAAAAAAGAAAACTAAATTCTAGCAATTTGTTAGCAGCTAACTGAGGAGAATAAACTCCCTCAACATGAAAGGAGAGAGTTGGTTGCTAATAAAAAAGTAGAAACCCATAAAACCCATAAGAAACCCATAAAATCCATAAGAAACCCATAAAAACCCATGTCATTCCATGTGCACGAAATTAGACATGAAATGAGCTAATACTAAAGATGAAGTTTGTAAATGAAATAGTATTGCATGGGCCATGCAATGCTAGAAACTGGGTGCACTATCTTCTCGGGCTACAAAGCTGGGTGCACTATCTTCTCGGGACCAAGCTGGGTGCACTATCTTCTCGGGACCATTTTACTTCTTCTCCTTGATCCATCCATGAAATAAGATGTTCTGGCTACTCTTGATCATTAGAAGAAGGCTCCATGAATGATATTCCATTAGATAGGATCCCTGTAAAATGAACAAACAAATTAGGAAATCTTTTGGCTCGACTTTGGGTGATGGCTCTCTGAGGCAACGTATTCGGTGGCATGTCATCCTCCCCATGTTTTTGAGGATTTGACTTCAAATCAAGTGGCAGAACTTCCTCATTAGCCTACCATTTGCCCCCACAATAAGGAGATAGGTCTTGAACATTGAAGGTAGCCAACACTCCATAATCTTTGGGTAATTCAAGCTTGTAAGCATTTTGATTTACTTTCTCCAAAATTTTGAAAGGACCGTTAGCTCTAGGTGCAAGTTTAGAATCTCTTTGCTTAGGAAATCTCTCTTTTCGAAGGTGCAACCAAACCAAGTCTCCCACCTTGAAATTCACTTCCTTTCTTCCACGATTTGCATACTTATCTTAAGAACCATTTGCCTTTTGAATAGCACGACTAACTTTTTCATGCATATTCTTCACTAGTTCGGCTTTTTTAGCCCCATTCGGATTGATAATCCCATTAGTTGGCAAAGGAATTAAATCAAGAGGAGTTAAAGGATTAAACCCATACACTACCTCGGATGGAGTCTGTTGAGTAGCACTGTGAACACTTCGGTTATAAGCAAATTTGATGTATGGGAGTTGGATATCCCAATCTGTGAGCTTCTTACATACAATGCTTTCTTAATAAGCTTCCCAAGGTGTGATTGACAACCTCGGTTCGCCCATCGGTTTGTGGATAATAAGAGGTGCTAAAAAGCAATTTGGTACCCACCCTCCTCCATAGGGTCTTTCAAAATCAACTTAAGAACTTAGTATCCCGATCCGATACAATAGATCTCAGAATGCCATGAAGACGCACCACTTCTTTGAAGAATAATTCTGACACATGATTAGCTTCATCGGTCTTAGAACAAGCCACAAGTGAGCCATTTTAGAAAAATGATCAACAACTACCATAATTGAATATTTTGCTCTACAAGTAATTGGAAGACCTAGAACAAAATCCATGCTTACCTCTACCCAAGGATGGCTAGGAATGGGTAGTGGCATGTAAAGCCCTTGAGGAAGCACTCTACTCTTTGCTTTCTTGCAAATAATACATTTCTCCACCACCTTGTGTACATCTCGAAACAAATATGACCAATAAAAGTGTTCTTTGACTGCCTCTAAAGTTTTTTTCTCACCAAAATGACTAGCTAGGCCACCACTATGTGCTTCCTTAATGAGAGACTCTCGGATGCCCCCTTTAGGAATGCAAAGTCTACTCCCTTTGAATAAAAAACCATCCATCAAATGATAACCACAATCTTCCTTCTTCAAGCTCAATTCATACCATTTGACAAAATCTTGATCATCCTTATAAGCTTCCTTGATCCAATCAAAACCAATGAAGTTAATAGATAATTCGGTTAAAAGAACACACCTTCTAGATACTGCATTGGCCACCACGTTGCATTCACCCTTCTTGTACTTGATAATGTAACGGTATCTTTCAAGAAATTCCACCCATTTGGCATGCCTTCGATTAAGCTTGCCTTGGCTTTTAATATGCTTAAGAGCTTGATCATCGGTGTGAATAATAAAATCCTTAGATAAGAGATAATGTTGCCATACTTCCAAAGCTCTAATAACTGCATAGAACTCCTTATCATACGTAGAATAGTTGATGGATGCACCCTTGAGCTTTTCACTGAAATAAGCAATTGATCTCCCCTCCTGCAATAAAACAGCTACAATCCCAAGCCCGGATGCATTACATTCAACTTCAAAAACTTTGTTGAAATCGAGTAACATTAGAATAGGTGCTTCACAAAGCTTGAGTTTGATCAACTCAAAGCTTCCTTGACAGCTGGGAGTCCATTCAAATTCATTTCCCTTCTTGGTACAAACAGTTAAACGAGCAACAATCGAGCTAAAACTTTTAATAAATCTTCGATAAAAGGAAGTAAGGCCATGAAAACTTCTAACCTCCAAAACATTCTTGGGAGTAGGCCAGGCTTTAATGGCTTCAATCTTTGAATCATCAACCTCAATTCCATCCTTAGAGATGATGAAACCTAGAAAATGGACCCTCTTTTGCACAAAAGCACATTTCACCAAATTACCAAATAGTTTAGTGGCCCGGAGTGTTTCAAACAACATTCTAAGATGCTTAAGATGAGTATCCAAGTCCGCACTATACACCAAAATATCATCAAAAATTTTCCCAAGAAATCCTTAAGCACAAAATGCATTAATCTCATAAATGTGCTAGGAGCATTAGATAAACCGAAAGGCATCACTAACCATTCAAAGAGGTCGTACTTGGTCTTGAATGCAGTTTTCCATTCATCTCCCTCCTTCATTCTTATTTGATGATAGCCACTTTTCAAGTCCACCTTAGAGAAGCAAGATGCCCCACTGAGTTCATCCAATAAGTCTTCAAGTCGTGGAATATGATATATATACTTGATAGTAATTTGATTAATGGCCCGGCTATCCACACACATTCGGAAACTTCCATCTTTCTTGGGCACTAAGAGAGCGGGAACAACACAAGGGCTTAAAGATTCTCGAATATAACCCTTAGTAGTAAGAAGTTCTTGTACTTGCCTTTGAAGCTCTGTAGTTTCCTCAGGATTCAGTTGATAAGAAGGCTGATTGGGTAATACTACACCCGATTGTAGGTCAATTTGATGCTCAATGCCTCGGAAGGGTGGTAACCCATGAGGTAAATCTTTTGGGAATACATCTTGATATTCTTCAAGCAAGGTCATAACCTCCTTAGGCATTTCACCTATTTCTTTAAGCGTTTTACAGAACATCAACAAAATAATAGGTCCACCCTCTCGGATTGACCTTATCAATTCTTTCTTAGATAATAGAAAGTTAGATTTAGACATACCTTTCTTCCTAGCTGCTTCATCCTTAGCAACTTGCTCCAGTTCAAGGGTGGCTAATTTGATGCCCTTTTCTCAACACTTAAAGGAATAATGGTTTGTGTAACCATCATGAACAACTCTTCGAACATATTGCCAAGGTCTTCCCAATAATATACGACTAGAACTCATGGGAACAACATCACATAACACCCTGTCTATATATCCGCCAATGGAAAATCCCAAGTTTACTTGCTTTGTCACCTTTATATCTTCTTTGTCATTCAGCCACTTCAGTTTACAAGGATTCAGATGCAAGGTAGTTTCTAGTCCCAATTTATCAACAAGTTCACAAGAAGCAACTTTAGTACAACTACCCCCATCAATAATTAAAGAACATACCTTCCCTTGAATAAGGCCATGGCTATGGAAGATATTTTTCCTTTGAACATCTTCATTTCGGGTTTGAGTAGTCAACACCCGATGAATCACCATCAATAATTGTCCTTCTTGTGCATAACAACTCTCTTCTTTAATTTCATGTTCTTCTTTAGTTTCTTCTAACATTTCATCCTCACTCACAACTTCATTAGTGTCCTCTCTAAGAACCATCACTCTACGATTAGGACATTGGGAAGCAATGTGTCCTAAACCAAGACACTTGAACCATTTGATTTCTCTTGATTGGGGTTGGCTTACTTCAACAATTGGTTTGATGGCTCCTTCTTTCTTTTGTAGCCATGGTTTTGTAGATTGAAGCTTGTCTTCCTCTTTTGGAATGAGCTTGTAAGGAGTGGTGGTCTTGGTCGGATATCGGTTGAATACTCATTTTCCCTTTCTTTTTACTTGTCTCTCCACCTTCATGGCAAGTTGAATAACCATATCTATAGTATCCACGGGTTGTAACTCTACTATATCATTCCTCTAGTTCTTCAAGATCACAACGAATCTGATAAGTCTCAAACTCAGTTAGATAGTCTTCTACCGAGAGATTGCCTTGTTTCAAGGATTGGAGTTGAAGAAATAACTCTTGTTTGTAATCGATTGGAACAAACTGTTTTCCATTAATAACTTTATAGCTCTCCAAGAGAGAATTTCATCATTAGCATAATGTCTTCTTTGTGCCTTTATACTATCCCACCATAAACTGGCATACCCGGTTAATTCTAGAGAAACTAATCTTAATTTCATCTTCTCCGAATAATTATAGCAATAAAAAATCTTGTATACTTTTTCAACCCAATCCAGAAATGAATCTTCGTTGCAAGAACCATTAAAGGAAGGGATTGATACCTTAATGTTTATCATGTCATCATCACAGTTGAAATGCTCATGCGCATCAAGTCTCCCTCGGATTCATCGATAGCTGGACGTTTTGAATCAAATAAGCCACCTCTGAGTTTTCTCTTTGGAAACGGGGTTGGAGGAACTTTCATAGGAGGTGGATTAGCATCCAACATTTGCAGCAATAACTCAAGCTTCTTATTACTATCATCAACTTGGCCTTGAACACTAGACTTAGCTTGATCACGATATGGGGTGGCCAGGGGTGCATTTTGGAGCACTGATTCCCGGTTGTTGTGGTGTGAAGCTCCACTTCTAGTATTCATCACTTAATTGCAAGAAAATTAGATAATCATAGTAGAAATGGAAGTGTGGGAATGGATTTTAGGCCGTGATACCAAATGACACGAAATTGAAAATGGAAGGATGATTTTGGTGAAGGTTGGCTGATTTTATGGAGGTCGGAATGTGTTTAGGGATGAAAAATTTATGGCTGATTTTTGGAGAGTTTGATGGAGGATAATGATCACGAAACAGAGTGAAGAGCTAAATGGAACTTGCTACTAGCCTTTCTTCCTTGCAAGGATGATGGAAAGCAGGAAGAAAAACTCAACTCACTAGCTCGAAAGTAAGCTGAATTGGGTTCTTCTCGGACGGCCGGATATGACTCACCGGAGGTCAATCGAAAGGGAGCTTAGTAAATGAATTCCAGAGAAATGTCAATGCACTCTAATTTTCAAGATCACAAAGCTGCTTACAATCATCCTCAAGTGAGGTATTTATCGACTCTATGTAGGCTGAAATTATAGCCACATTCAGTTGAATGAATCAACCCAAATATAATGACTACATTCAACTTGAAAAAAAAAAGAAAACTAAATTCTAGAAATTTGTTAGCAGCTAACTAACATCACATTGAGGAGAGTTTGCTGCTAATAAAAAGTAAAAACCCATAAGAAACCCACAAAACCCATAAGAAACCCATAAAACCCCATGTCATTCCATGTGCACGAAATTAGACATGAAATGAGCTAATACTAAAGATAAAGTTTGTAAATGAAATAGTATTGCATGGGCCATGCAATGCTAGAAACAGGGTGCACTATCTTCTCGGGCTAGAAAGCTGGGTGCACTATCTTCTCAGGTCCATTTCACTTCTTTTACTTGATCCATCCATGAAATAAGATGTTTGGGCTGCTCTTGATCAATTAGAAGAAGGCTCCATGAATGATATTCCATTAGATAGGATCTCTACAAAATGAACAAACAAATTAGGAAATCTTTTGGCTTGACTTTGGGTGATGGCTCCTTGAGGCAACGTATCCCGTGGCATGTCATGAGGATATTGACTTCTCATATCGTCTTAACTTGCTACATGTAGTATTAACCTAATTACTATCAAGTATATGTAACCGATTCCTAGACTTGAAGACTTGTTAGATGAAATTAGTGGAGCAGCTTGCTTCTCTAAGGTGGACTTGAAGAGTGGTTACCATCAAATACTAATGATGGAATGAGACGAGTGGATAACTGTATTCAAAACAAATTATGGACTCTTTCAATGGTTAGTTATGGCTTTTGGACTATCTAATGCTCCTAATACTTTCATGAGATTGATGCATTTCGTACTTCAAGATTTCTTGGGAAAATTTTTGGTGGTATATTTTAATAATATCTTAGTTTATAGTTCAGATTTGAATAATCATATTGATCATCTTAGAATGTTGTTCAATATTCTTCGGGCTACTAAGTTATTTGGAAATTTTAAGAAGTGTGCCTGTGCGAGAGAAGATTCACTTTCTAGGGTTCATCATCTCTAAAGAAGGTATGGAGGTGGGTGATTCAAAAATTGAAGCTATCAAAGCTTGGCCTACTCCCAAGAGCATCACCAAGGTTAGAAGTTTTCATGGTCTTGCTTCATTTTGTAGAAGATTTATCAAGGGCTTTAGCTTTATTGTCGCCTCTTTCACCGATTGCACTAAGAAGGGAAAGGAGATTGCATGGACTCCTAGTTGTCAAGAAAGTATTGAGTAATTCAAACTCAAGCTTTGTGAATCCCATATTCTCATGTTACTCAATTTCAACAAAGTTTTTGAAGTAGAATGTGATGCATCCGGACTTGGGATTGGAGCTATTTTATTGCAAGAGGGGAGATCAATTGCTTATTTCAGTGAAAAGCTCAAGGGTGCAGCCCTCAATTACTTTACATATGACAAATAGTTTTATGCGGTAATTAGAGCTTTGGAGGTACGCCAACACTATCTCTTATCTAAAGAATTTATCATACACACCGATCACCAAGCTCTCAAGCACATCAAGAGGCAAGGCAAGATGAATAGGAGACATGCCAAGTGGGTGAATTTCTTAGAAAGATATCTATACATCATCAAATACAAGAATGGTGAAAGTAATATGGTAGCCGATGCACTTTAAATAAGGTGTGTTCCTTTTACAGAATTGACTACTAAATTTTTTGGTTTTGATTGGATAAAAGAAGCTTACAAAGGAGATCCAGATTTTAGACATTGGTATGAGTAAGTTTGAAGAATGAAATTTGCGGTTTTTATTTGACGGATGGCTACCTATTCAAGGATGGCAAGCTTTGTTTTCCTCATGGGGGAATCCCTGAATCCCTCATCAGGGAAGCACATGGTGGTAGACTAGCTAGCCACTTTGTTGAGAACAAAACCTTGGAAGCACTCAAGGAGCATTTCTATTGGCCTCATTTGTTGCGGGACATGCATAAAGTTGTGGAGAAATGCATCATCTGCAAGAAGGCCATCCATGGGTGGAGGTTAGTATGGATTTTATACTTGGTTTACAAATTACTAGTAGGGCCAAAGATTCTATTATGGTTCTAGTAGATCGTTTTTCCAAGATGGCTCACTTTTTAGCATGTAATAAAACCAATGAGGTTATCCATCTGGCTGAATTCTTCTTTAAGGAGGTGGTGTGCCTTCACGGTATTCCAAGGTTCATAGTTTTGTATTGAGATACCAAATTCTTAAGATGTTTTTGGAAGACACTTTGGAAAAGAGTAGGTAAAAAATTGCTCTTTAGTACATCTTTCACCCTCAAATAGATGGACAAACCGAAGTAGTAAACTGCAGTTTGGGAAATTTGTTGAGAAGCATTGTGAGTAAGAAACACACAGATTAGGACATACAACTCCCTTACATTGAATTTGCATACAACCGAAGTGTTCATCAATTGACTCAAATGACTCCTTTTGAGGTAGATTATGGTTTCAATCATTTAACTCTTCTTGATTTATTGTCTTTGCCTAACAATGAAGTGACCATTCCGAATGGAGCCAAGAAGGCCGAATTAGTAAAGAACTTGCATGAAAGGGTTAGTCGATCCATAAAAAAGGCTAACCGAGGAAGAAAAGCAATGAATTTTCAAGATGGTGCACCCGAGAATATAGCATTTGGCGCACCTGGTTTATAGCATTCCATGACCCATGCAGTATTATTCATTTACAAACTTTGTTTATTCAGCTCATTTCATGCTTAATTTCGTGCACATGGGAATGACATGGGTATGACATGGGTTTTATGGATTTCTTATGGGTTTTATGGTTTTTACTTTTTTATTAGTAGCCAACTGTCTCTCTTTATGTTGAAGAAGTTAATTTTTCTCCATGTAATTTAGTTAGCTGATAAGAAGTCTCTAGATTTAGTTTCCCTCTTTTTTTATTTTCCAGATGAATGTAGTCACACAGCTTGGGTTGATTTATTCAAGTGAATGTGGCTATAATTTCAGCTACTTCGAGTCTATAAATACCTCACTTGAGGATAGTTGTAATCAGCTTTGTGATATTGGAAATTAGAGTGCATTAGCATTTCTTTGGAATTCATTTCCTAAGCTCCCTTCCGATCAAACTCTAGTGATTCATATCTGGCCGTCCGAGAAAAACCTTTAATTCAGCTACTTACCTTGTCTATCCTTAGCAAGTCTTTCATAACCTAGTATCATTCACAATTTTCACAATTAATGTCATGTTTTATGATAACTTTGAAATATCATAACTTCTTCTATACACCATGAAATGCTACGATTCCAAAGCCTATATGTCACTCAACGTGTCTAATTCAACATGCCAAAAACATCTAGGGCGTGGTATGGTCTATCATTGGTTTCAGATAAGAAATCATAATTTGTACGAATTGACAAATTTTGGTAACTTTGATAAAATATGCAAAACCTCTGCCAATTCCAAATTTCCATCATTCATAAACATATATATGTTATTCCAACATGATTTGTTAATCACTAAACAGAACCATGGATCAAAAATTTTAATTTTCGTGTATCACTCATAACCACTTACAAAGTATTTGATAATATCATAATTCTCACTTATCTTTAATGTAATCATGTGAATAATCATAATCACTCTAAACTACGTAACATACGGTCATACCTCTTGATTTTTAGCACAATAGATTCCTCTGGATGAGAGGAACACTTCTCCTCAGAAGATTGGAGGCTAATTTCAGCTTCTTCCCTTTCAACTTTCACTTTCTCTCTCTAAACTCTTTTTTGTCAAGTCTCCCTCTCTTTCACCAGTTCTCTCTCTTTCGAACAAAAATGGCTGATTATCAGCCATCCTCCAATATTTCTAGATGTTCATGGGGTAAAATTACTATTTTGGCCAAATTTATCCATTCCCATTTTTCCATAACTTGTTCTATTAATTGATAAAATACCTCTATTATTATTATTTGAATCATACTTAGCTTAACTAATTAATTCACATTAGTTCTAATGATGTGAAACCACGGGTATATCAAACCCGAGACCCTTCAAAAATGCGGAAAAAGATACATGGATTGCTTTTGAATCAAGTATGAGGAACTTGACCTCAATCGAACCTTGCCGACAAAACCTAAGTTATCAAACAATGAGCTTCACCCAGACCTAATGAGAATCACAGATATATCAAACCTGAGACCCTTTAACAATACAAAAAAATATATTTGGATCGTCATTGAATCAAGTACGAAGAACTTGACCCCAATCGAATCTTGCCGACGGAACCTAAGTTATCAAACAAGGAGCTTGACCCAGACCGAACTTGTCGGTAAGAACTAAATCTATCAAAATTTGATCTATCAAGAATTAACTTGATGAAAATCGAGTTTTTCACAAAGAACCAAAGAGAAAATTCTCTCCAAAATACTCAAGGTGAATTAATCATAAAAGTTGTGTCTTTCACAATAACTTTGATGCCTTTAAATAAGCTACATAATTTCTAAGTAAATTAGGAAATAGAAAGATTTTAGAAAACTAAAATATCTTTGGGAATATTTTTTTTAAATCTGTTAAGATTCTCGATTCTGCCAAAAGATTTACTTATTGGTCAAGTTAAATTTAATTTACTTGCTAGTCAAAAAATCTTGAGTGGGCTTGGGCTCTTGGACTTCTATTCTTGAACATCTTGCATGATATCTATTCTTAAATATTTGGTTTTGGTCTTTGGGATTTAAGCTTACTATTTAAGGATTTTGACTTTTTGCTTAGGGATATTCGACTTGGACTTTTGGGCATTAGGCTAAGGACTTGGCTTGGGGCTTTGGACCCAGGCATTTATGTTAGTGTTTTGGACTTTGTGCTTTTGGCTTTTAGCGGTGGGCTTTAGGCTTTGGTCTTAGGGATTTGTGATATAGGCTTATGGCTCTGTGCTTGTGTTTGGGCTTTAGACTTTTTGCGTTGATCTTAATGTTCAAGGCCTTAGGATTTAAGCACTATGATTTGGCTTGAGCCTTAGGAATTTGGGCTTTAGGCTTAAGAATTCGGGCTTAGGGGTTTTTGGTTCGGGCTTTTGGCTTTGGGCTATGACTTTGTATTTTTAGCTTTAGGTTTGGCCTTTGGGTTTATACCTTTAGGCTTTTAGGGTAAGGTTTCGTGATAGGACTTATGACTTTGGACATAGTGGTTTGGAATGTGGCTTAGGGAATTAGGCTTTGGGCTTTGAGCTTTTGGCTCTACACTTTGGTTATAGTTTTTTGGATTTTGGGTTTGTGCTATGGCCTTTCGGTTTTTAGCTTTTGGCATTGGGATTTTGCTTCAAGCTT
Source organism: Begonia fuchsioides (assembly GCA_003255005.1). Classification (NCBI taxonomy): domain Eukaryota; kingdom Viridiplantae; phylum Streptophyta; class Magnoliopsida; order Cucurbitales; family Begoniaceae; genus Begonia; species Begonia fuchsioides. Next base: position 149,531 of record QAOC01007178.1, on the reverse strand, counting down.
CAAGCTTGAAACTTAAGCCTTTGGGCTCGTGGCTTAGGCTTAGAGCTTTCAGCTTTCGTATTGGGGCTTTGGTTTTGGTCTTTGGATTTTGGACTTTAGGCTTATACCTTTGGGCTTTAAGCTTGAAGCATTGGAAATCGAGGTTTGGGATTAAGGTTTTCCACTTCGAGCTTAGGGCTTTGCGATTA
>QAOC01007178.1:54524-148558 GCA_003255005.1 Begonia fuchsioides | reverse complement strand
CTTTAAACTATGTTTTTTCTGCTTTGAGGTGTACTTTCTGGACTAAGGGCATAAAGTTTATGACTTTGGGCTTTGAGCATTAGGCATAAGACTTTAGTCTTTGTGCTTTGGGGTTAGGGATTAGAACTTTGTCCTTTTGGGGTTTGAGTTTAGGGAATATGGCTTTTTGCTTTGTGTTTAGGCTTAGTGTTTAGGGTTTAGGCTTTGGGCTTTGGGGTTAAGGTTTTTTTGGTTAGGACGTTTGGCAAAGTTATGGGCTTTCTGGTTTTAGCTTTGGTGTTTAGGTTTCGGCCTTAGGGCTTTGGGCTTAAAACTTAGAACTTAGTGTAAGGCATAGAAGGTTTATCTTTGAGCCTTGATTTTGAGGATTTTTGTTTTTCCTCTAAACTTTGGGCATAGGTGTTGGGACATGGCTTAGGGCTTTGAGCTTTGGGCTGTATGCTTTAGGATTTTGTCTAATGGTTTAGAGCACTGGGCTTAGATCTTTCAGCACTGAGCTAACTGCTATGGGCTTTTGGTTTTGGCTTTAATGCTTTTGTGCTATGTAGGCCATGGGTTGGGGCTTTGGGGTTTGGGCATTTGGCTTATTGCTTTGGGCAGAACTTTGAGCTTCGATAAAGGCTTGGGCCTTTAGACTTTGGGTTAAATACTTATGTCATTGGTCCACATATTATAGCTTTCTTTTTGAGCAATGAGCTTTGAGATTACATAATTTTGCTTGGCCTTTGTACCTTTTTCTTTAGATTTAGGGCTTTGGCCTCTAGCTTTCGGCAAAATATTTAAGAGCTTTTGGTTATTGTTTTGTGCTTTTACCGTTGGGCTTTGGGATTTGGGCATAAGGTCTAGGGCTTTAGGGTTTGGGCTTAGTATTTTAAGCTTTAGACATTGTGTTTTTAGTTTTGTGCTCTAGGATTGGGGTTTGGCCTCTATCTTTGAGCACAATTTTTAGGATCTTTTGCTTCGAGTTTTCTATTTTTAGCATTGGGCTTTGCATTTTTGCCATAGGATATAGGGCTTTAGGCTTTGGTCTTTGATCTTAGGTGCAAGTACTTACTACTTAGGCTTTCGGCCAAGGGCTCTAGGCATTGAGTTTAGGGCTAGGGCGTTTTTGCTCTTGGCTTTGGGCTTAGTGTTTAAGGCTTTGGACACTAAGCAACTTTTGGTTTTAGTTTAGGCATAGGCCTTTGCGCATAAGACTTTCGGCTTTGAGCATAGGGCTTTGACTTCTTCCATCAAATAGTTAGTTTGTCTCATATCTGTCCGTTTTGTAAAGCGCTTCTTTATTTCAACATGCTACCACCTGAATCTAGGTGGGAGGATGACAATAACTCAGAGAACTTCTTCCTTGAGATTATTACATTGTTGATTTTAGTCTTTGAAAGGGGTTTGATGACTCCAACGCCTGGTCATAAATATCTCTTCAAAACAAATAAATAGGTAAGATCATTATGAGTTTTGGCTTTGTGCTTCAGTGTAGGGTTTAAAGCCTTTGGGATGGGTTTTGACTTTGGGCTTTGGGCATAGGGCACGAGGCTTAATCCTAGGCTTTGGACTCTAAGCTTAGTTATTAAGGCTTAAAGCTTTTGACGATGGGGGTTTAGGCTTTGGGCTTTAAATTTTAGGCTTGGACCTTGGGGACTTCCTTTTGAGGTTTTAGATTTAGGCTTAGGGCCATGAGCTTTGGGTGTTCAGCTTTAGCCTTTAGGCATTTGCTTTTGGACTTAAGGCTTAGGGCCTATGGCTTAAGGCTTTCTCTTTGGGGATTAGGGTTAGTGTTAGGGCTTAGGGCTTAGGGCTTTAGGGTATGCACATAGAAATCTGGCTTAAGGCTTCTGGCATAAAGCTTTTGATGCGGATCAAGTTGTGATGACTAATTGTAAGGAATTAGAGGCCAAATGACAAAGTCAAGAACCAAGAAAATGCAAGAAGCGTTATGTCGTCTTGTGGAGGAAATTGAAATGAAAGAATCTATTAAACATAAAAAAATTCTTATTATGTTAAGTGATGAAGAAAATATTAATATCAAGCAAGGTGGTCAAGAACACAAGCCCAAGAGCCCAAGCCTAATACAAGATATTGAAGGGACAAAGGAAATAGGAAAGTACATGCAACTTTCCTTAAATCAAACTTTTACTTGACCAGCAAGAATATATTGGCAGATTCGACAGTCGTCCCGAAGTTATTTCAAAAAGTGTTCTTCTTCAAAGTTGTAGCTTTCTTCAAAACATGCAAACAAGTTTGTCGATTTGCGAGTCTGGCTCCTTGTGATGATTCTTCTAGTGTCATCTTCAATTTGTGCCAACAGTGGCACATCAGTTTCACTTTGGAAAAACTGACTACACAGGCATAATTTTGGACTTTTAAACATCTAGAACTTCTGGATTTTCATTCCATTTTTATTGCTCCACCTTGAATTTGGTGTTTGCAATTATTAAATGGATGACTTAGATAAGCAAAGTGTTGTAAATTTGCGTAGGAATCTTGTCATTTTGCAAACGAATTACACACTTGTAGAGGTTGAGAGATCTTCTTTAAATGAAGAATTTTCATGGATGCCATGATATGATGTATTTTTTTAGAGAAAATGTATTTTTCTATTTTTGAAAAAAAAAAGCCAAACCAAAAACATTTTTGGTCTTGTTGTCACAACAACTGCAATTTCACACGGTCTTTGATTTTGATTTTTGGACCAAAGACCAACTAAGTTGGTGCTTGTCTGTCTCTAGTGCTTAGGGCCTTTGCCTTTAAAATTTGGGTTTTGGGATTAGGGTTTTCAGTGTAGGGCATTTGGGCTTCGGACTTAGGAGATGGCTTTGGGCTTTGAGCCCTTGATTTAGGTTAGTGTTCATGAATTTTTTTCTTTGTTATTTGAGCTTTAGCATTTAGACTTATTGTTTAAGATTTTTTTTCTTTGTGCTTTGAACTTTTAGTATTTAGTTTTGGCCTTTGTACCTTCAACTCTAAGCTTTGGCCCTAGTGTTTAGACTTTAGAGCCTTATGCTTTAACCTTTGACCTTAAAGTTTTGTACTTTGGGCTTTTAGGTTAGGGCTTTTTGTTTTGCGCTATGTCCTTTGGGTTTTTGGCTCTAAGCTTTGAGCTTAGGGCCTCGTGCTTAGGACTTACGAATTTGAGCATAGTGATTTAGAATTTGGCTTAAGGCTTTCAACTTTGTGCGCTCGGCTTAGAGCTTTGTTCTTTGGGATTTGGGCAGAGCTTTTGTCTTTGGGAGTTGGGCTTTCAACTTTTTGCACAGGTCTTTAGATTGTGGGCCTTAGGCTTTTTCATATGGGGATTTTACTTTGGGGTTAGGGCTTTGAGTTTATAGCTTTACGCTTTAGGCGTTAGGCTTTGGCTTAGGCCTAAGGATTTTGGCATTAGCTTCTGACCTTTTGGCTTTAGGTTTAGAGCTTATAGTTTTGACCTTTGGGCTTAAGGGTTTTGGCTTTGGGCATTTGGCTTTTTATTAGCGCTTTGAGATTTGGGCATTGGCCTTTGTGCTAAGCCTTTGGCCTTTAGTCGTTAGGTATTAGGCTATAGGAGGGCTTATGCCTTAAGGCTTTGGGCTTGATGCTTTGGGTTTTAGTCTTTTGGCTTATGGCTTTATGTTTTGAGGACACAACTTAGGTCTTATACTCTATGCATCGGTTTAGTTTTGAGTGATATGAACTTAGTGTTTTGGCTTTTGGGGTTGGGCTTTTGGCTTTTGGCTTTGTATTGTGGAAAAGGTTGTGGGCTTGTAGGTTTAGGCTTTATAGTTTGGGATTAGGGCTTTGGACTTTTGGCTTTGGGAATGGTATGGACTTACGGCTTTAGGCTTTTATCATTAGATTTAGATCTTTGGGCTTTTGGCTATGACCTTTAGCATTTTTTCGTAAGTCATTGGGCTTATGACTTTTGGCTTATGTTTTAGGGCTTAGGGCTTTACGATTTGAGTATAGGGCTTTGGGCATTAACATTTGGGCTTTGGAGTTTGGTGTTTGAGCTTTCAATTTTCTTGTAGGGTTTATGGCTTATGGCTTTGTGCTTTGGGTTTTTGGCTTAGAGTTTATGACTTTGGGTTTTAAGCTTAGAGGTTTAGCATGTGGACTTAGCATTGACAACTCAGGATTTTTTATTTTCGGCCAAGAGCTTTTGGCTTTGTGCTTTCCGCTAAACTTTTACGACTTTGACTTTGAAGCATGTGGCTTCAGTGTTTTGCTTTGGGCTTCTAGCTTTAAGGACTTGTGCTATGGGCTTTTGTTATTAAGGTCTTTGGGTTTATGGCTTTAGGCTTATGGCTTTGGGCTTAGAAATTTGAGCTTAGAGAGTTAGGCTTTGGATTTATGACTTGGGATTTGAGCCTAGTGCTTTCAGCTTTGGGCATAGAGTTTTAGGAATTGAGCTTTCCCCTTTGGCTTTGCTATTCGTGGTTTACACTTAAGTAAAGCGTAAGACATTGGGGATTGGGCTTTGGATTTTATACTTAATTCTTGGGAACTAGGCCTTTGGCTTTTGGGCTTACTTTATAAGGATTTGGGATTTTCGTTTTTGACATTGTGGTTAGGCTTATTAGATAGGTTTTACGATGAATTTACCTTTTAATCAAACTTATTCTATTATTTTTACAATTTTGACCTTCTTTATCTATTTAATTGCTAAAATACCTTGATTATTGTCTTGAAAACATACTCAGCTTAACTAATCAATTCACATTAGTTCTGAGCTAATCCTCAGGGTAAACTTACTTAATGATGATTAGTAAGCCTTAATGATCACATAATTTTCACTAATTTTGCTTTAATCATGATTATGCACTAATCTTATTGTGAAATATTCCAATTCGTTTTCCTTTCCTATATCTAATTCAGCATGTGTCACATTAAACAAATTTCTAATTACACCATTCAATAGCTTAAAACACTTAATATGTGCACTGGTATTACACAATGCTTTAGGCTTTGGGCGTCAGGCTTAGGGGTTAGGGCTTAAGGCTTTGAGTGGTGGACTATTAGCGTTACTCAATGGAATTATGGTTTAGAGCTTTTGGATTTTGGGTGTAGGCTTTAGGCTTTGGGCTAGGGTTCTAGGGATTTGGCATGTCAATGTTAAAGTTTGGCTTTAGAATTTGAGAATTGGCTTTGGCCATATCTAAATTTAATCTTTAGCTCTAGTGATTGGGCTTTGGGATTTTGATTTTTTGCTTATGGTTTTGAACTTTGGGCTAGTGGGTTTAGGCATAGGTGGCTTAAAGGTAGGATATGGGATTTAGGACTTGCAGATTGGGCTTTGAGCTTAGGGATTAAAGCTTTGGGCTTAAGCCTTGAGTATTTACGTTTTGGGTTTTTGGCTTTATACTTTTAGCTTCGAGTTTAGGGCTTTAAGCTTTGGGCCTAATGCTAAGGGCTTTGGGCTTGAGGCTTTAGGCTAAAGCTCAATGCTTTAGAATGTCAGCTTTGGGATTAGGGGTTAGGGCATAAAGTTTTGACTTTTGAACTTTAGGATTTACACCATGGACTTGTAATTCAGAAGTTTAGGATTTGGGCTTAGGTCTTTTAGGCTTTAAGCTAACAGCTTTGGGCTTGGGCTTTGGCTTTAGAATTTTGGCTTTGGCTTTCGGATTTGGGATTTGGGCTTTTGCTATAGGTCTTTAGATTTATCCTTTGGCCTTAGGGAGTTAGCTTTTGGCATTGCAATATAGGATTTTTCCTTAAGGCATTTGGCTTTGGGCTTAAGGCAATGAGATTGGAAGTTTGGGCTTGAGCCTTAGTGATCAGAGCATACAATTTTTGTGTTGCGGCTTTGGGCCTAGTGCTTTGAGCTTTGGACTTTGGGTTTTGCGCTCTGTGCCCTAGGGTTTGGGCTTTGTGCTTTGGAGTTTCACTTAGGGTTTAGGGCTTTGAGCTAAGGGGTTTAGGATTAGTTCTTTGGGCTTACTATTTAAAATTATAGGCTTTAAACTTAGGGATTTAGTCTTTGGGCTTTTGGGTAAGGCTCTAGCTTTGTGCGAAAGGTTTAGAGATTAGGACTTTAGGATTAGACATTTAGCTATTGGCTTTGTGTTTTTAGCTTTGAGCTTAGCCTTTAGGTTGATGGGCTTGGAGCTTAGAACTTTGGCATTATGGCTAAGGTCTTACAACTTTGGGCTTTAAGCTTTGGAAACTGGGGTTTTTTGCTTTACACTTTGAGCTCTAGACTTTATGCTTGGGACATTAGGCTTTAGGCATAGGGTTTAGACCATAGGCCTTTGAGCTTTGCTCTTAAGGCCTACAACTTTTGGATTATAGCTTAGAGCATTCAGCTTTGGGTTAGGGATTTAAGCTTTAGGTTTGGACTTAGTTTTAAGGACTTTGTTTAATTGGGCTTTGCCCTTTTAGCATTGGGGAGTGGTATTTGGGACAAAGGTTTAAGGTTGAGTGCTTAGTGCTTTGGGATCTGTGTTTATGATATGGGCTTAACACTTTGGGCCTTTGGCTTTATGCTTTGGCTTTTGGGTATTAGCTTTGGGTTCTTTGGTTAGTACTTTGGGATTTAGGCCTTGGAAAGTGGGCTTTGGCTTTAAACTATGTTTTTTCTGCTTTGAGGTGTACTTTCTGGACTAAGGGCATAAAGTTTATGACTTTGGGCTTTGAGCATTAGGCATAAGACTTTAGTCTTTGTGCTTTGGGGGTTAGGGATTAGAACTTAGTCCTTTGGGGTTTGAGTTTAGGGAATATGACTTTTTGCTTTGTGTTAGGCTTAGTGTTTAGGGCTTTAGGCTTTGGGCTTTGAGGTTAAGGTTTTTTGGTTAGGACATTTGGCAAAGTTATGGGCTTGATGGTTTTAGCTTTGGTGTTTAGGTTTCAGCCTAAGGGCTTTGGGCTTAAAACTTAGAACTTAGTGTAAGGCATAGAACGTTTATCTTTGAGCCTTGATTTTGAGAATTTTTGTTTTTCCTCTAAACTTTGGGCATAGGTGTTGGGACATGGCTTAGGGCTTTGAGCTTTGGACTGTAGGCTTTGGGATTTGGGCTAATGGTTTAGAGAACTGGGCTTAGATCTTTCAGCACTGAGCTAAGTGCCATGGGCTTTTGGCTTTGGCTTTAATGCTTTTGTGCTATGTAGGCCATGGGTTGGGGCTTTGGGATTTGGGCTTTTGGCTTATTGCTTTGGGCAGAACTTTGAGCTTCAATAAAGGCTTAGGCCTTTAGACTTTCGGTTAAATGCTTATGTCATTGGTCCACAAATTGTAGCTTTCTTTTTGAGCAATGAGCTTTGAGATTACAAAATTTTGCTTGGCCTTTGTACCTTTTTCTTTAGATTTAGAGCTTTGGCCTCTAGCTTTGGGCAAAATATTTAAGAGCTTTTGGTTATTATTTTGTGCTTTTACCATTGGGCTTTGGGACTTGCACATAAGGTCTAGGGCTTTAGGGTTTGGGCTTAGTATTTTAGGCTTTAGACATTGTGTTTTTAGCTTTGTGCTTTAGGATTGGGCTTTGGCCTCTATCTTTGAGCACAATTTTTAGGATCTTTTGCTTAGAGTTTTCTATTTTTAGCATTGAGCTTTGTGTTTTTGCCATAGGATATAGGGCTTTAGGCTTTGGTCTTTGGTCTTAGGGGCCAGTACTTACTACTTAGGCTTTCGGCCAAGGGCTCTAGGCATTGGGTTTAGGGCTAGGGCATTTTTGCTCGGCTTTGGGCTTAGTGTTTAAGGCTATGGACACTAAGCAACTTTTGGTTTTAGTTTAGGCTTAGGTCTTTGCACATAAGACTTTCGGCTTTGAGCATAGGGCTTTGACTTGTTCCATCAAATATGTTAGTTTGTCTCATATCTTCCCGTTTTGTCAAGCCCTTCTTTATTTCAACATGCTACCACCTGAATATAGGTGGGAGGATGACAATAACTCAGAGAACTTCTTCATTGCATGTTGCGCTTAAAATAAAGTAGTTGGGCCAAACTAAACGTAAGCCTTTGTTGAGAGTTGCCAATTGAGATTATTGCATTGTTAATTTTAGTCTTTGAAAGAGGTTTGATTACTCCAACGCCTGGTCATAAATATCTCTTCAAAATAAATAAATAAGTAAGATCATTATGAGTTTTGGCTTTGTGCTTCAAGTGTAGGGTTTAGGCATTTGGGGTGGGTTTTGACTTTGGGCTTTGGGCATAGGGCATGAGGCTTAATCCTAGGCTTTGGGCTTTATATTTTAGGCTTGGACCTTGGGGACTTCCTTTTGAGGTTTTAGATTTAGGCTTAGGGCCATGAGCTTTGGCTGTTCAACTTTAGCCTTTAGGCATTTGCTTTTGGACTTAAGGCTTATGGCCTATGGCTTAAGGCTTTCTCTTTGTGGATTAGGGTTAGTGTTAGGGCTTACGGCTTTAGGGTATGCACATAGAAATCTGGCTTAAGGCTTCTGGCATAAAGCTTTTGATGTGGATCAAGTGGTGATGACCAATTGCAAGGAATTGGAGGCAAAATGACAAAGTTAAGAACCAAGAAAATGCAAGAAGCGTTATGTCGTCTTGTGGAGGAAATTAAAATAAAAGAATATATTCAACATCAAAACAAAATGCTTATTATGTTAAGTGTTGAAGAAGATATTGATATCAAGCAAGGTGGTCAAAGACACAAGCCCAAGAGCCCAAGTCTAATAAAAGATATTGAAAGGACAAAGGAAATAGGAAAGTACATGGAACTTTCCTTAAATCAAACTTTTACTTGACCAGCAAGAATATATTGGCAGATTTGACAGTCGTCCCGAAGTTATTTCAAACAGTGTTCTTCTTCAAAGTTATAGCTATCTTCAAGACCTTTTTCAGAATAAGCTAGATCATAAAAATTGAACGTTGTTTGACTGGTCAAATGCACAATTTACAGAAACAGATGTGCCCTGCAACAATTCCGAAAATTCTTTATTTTATTTTCTTATTTAGTTAAGTTTTCTAATTACTTTCTATTTCCTAATTTACTTGTTGTTAGTTTACAAAGTGTGTACCCTATTTAAAGGCATTCAAGCTATTGTAATAAAGGATAACTTTTATGATTAATTCACCTTGAGTGTTTTGGAGAGATTCTCTTTGGTTCTTTGCAAATAACTCGATCTTCATCAAGTTAATTCTTGATAGATCAATTTTGATAGCTTTGGTTCTTACCAACAAGTTCGGTCTGGGTCAAGCTCCTTGTTTGATAACTTAGGTTCCGTCAGCAAGGTTCGATTGGGGTCAAGTTCCTCATACTTGATTCAAAGGCGATCCAAGTATCTTTTTCCGCATTGTTGAAGGGTCTCGGGTTTGATATACCTGTGGTTCTCATCAGCTTTAAGCTTTTGGATTTGAGTTTTAGCCTTATAATTCAGGGCTTTTGGACTAAGGCTTAAGACTTACTTGTTTGAGCTTAGGGCTTTAGCCTTTAAACATAGGGATTTGGCCTTTGCGATTTCTACTTATTTATTTGTGCTTTTGGTTTTTGTATTTGGTTTTTGTGCTTAGGACTTAGGGCTTTGAGTTTTTGACTTTATGGTTTGGGCTTTCATTTTAAGCTCAAGATTTAGGCCTTTAGCCTTTGGTCACAAAGCTTTGAGCTTTGGGCTTTGTCCTTAGTGTTTATGGATTAGGCATAGCGCTTAGGGCTTTGGGCTTTGGGCTTTGGGCTTAGGGCTTAGGGTTTTTTTCTTAATGCTTAAGGCTTACGGCTTTGGGGTTAGAGCTTAAGGCGGTTTTGCAATTAGGCTTTTAATTTTCATTATATTTTGCTTTTACAAACTTGTCCAGCAATTCAAGGTAAGTGTGCCATCAGTATAGCTCATTCTTCATCCTCATATTTAGTCCATTTTATAATCATCCATAATTCCTCCTTTAATGATCACTGCATACACTTCCCTGCATATCTTCGATTTCCCCAAGCTATAACTCTCCAAATTAAGAAGCCCTTAACCGATTAACAACCCCTCAAAATTCCACTCTTCAACTCAAAGTTAAGGGCTGCGGGCTTTGGAGGTTTGGACTTAGGAGTTAGGGCTTACAACTTTCTCCAATGAGATTTTGGGTTTATGCTTCGACTTAGAGCTTTAGGATACTATAACTTGTCACGACCTTTTAACTTGTTGTGACCTGATCCATTTTCTATAAATCACTAATATTTGAAATCTTTTGCATCATTTTCAGTGGAAGACTCTTATATGCGACAAAACTCATATTGTGGAACATATGTGTAACGTACTTCCTAGCTTAAAATTTGTTCATTTTTTTTACTTGCAGCGAAAAAAATTTTCTCGTAAACATATTTACAAAATGTTAGGTTTCTTAAATTGTTTACAAGTTATATATACAACGTTGAAAACTTTTTTACCCTTTCCACTTTGATTACGACTTTTGGCTTAGGGTTTAGGGCTTATAACTTTTTGTTTATAGTTTGAAATATGGGATTTTAGGGTTAGGGCATTATGACTAGAGCTAACGTCATGTGGCATAAGGCTTACAACTTTGGAATTTCAAATTTAGACTTAGGGCTTTTGGATTAGAACTAAGGGCATGTGGCTTAGGCTTAAGGCTTTTTTGGCTTTTGTTTGGGCTTTGGCCTTTCGACTATTGGCTTTTGGGCTTTCGGCTTTGGTCTTTAGGCTACCAGCTTTTTACTTACGGTTTAGGTATTAAAGCTTAGGTTGTGGGCTTTAGACATAAGGCTTTGTACTTATTTCTAGTGGATTTGGCTTTGGCTTAAGGCTTAAGGCTTTAAACTTTATGCTTTTGGCATATGGCTTTGGTTTAAAAGCTTTGGGCTTTAGGATTATGCATCAGAGATGATGGCTTTGAACTTTAGTTTTTGGGCATAGGTCTTAGATTGTGTGGTTTGGCCTTTAGGCTTGTAATTCTGACTTAGGTCTTTGAGCTTAGAGCTTTAAGCTTTGGTTGGTTGCTTTACTCTTTGCACTTTGGGAATAAGGCTTTGGTATTTGGTTTAGTGCTTAGGCTTTTTCCTTTGGTCTTTGGAACTTTTGGTTAGGGCTTTAAGCATTCGGCATAGGCCTTTTGGCTTTGGGTTTAGGGCTTTCATAGCAGAACTTTGGGCAATTGGAAAATGGCTTTGGGCTTCCTAGTTTTGGTGTAGCAAGTAGAGGTTTAGGCTTTTAGATTTGGCTTTGGACACTGGGCCTTTGGCTTTGGGCTTAGGCATTTCTGCTTTGGGCTTCTAACTTTGGTCGTTGGATGTTGAGATTTTTGCATGTTGGGCATTAGCTCTAACCATTGGATTTTGTTTTAGGGCTTTCAATTTTTGGCTTTGGACATTAGCCTCTTTGCCTAAGACTGCACCTTTGAAATTGAAGCTTTGAGATTAGAGCATTAGACTTTAGTTTTTTGTTTTTGGGCTTTAGGCTTATGAGTTAGGCTTTGGGCTTTGGACTTTGAGCTTAGGTTTTTATGCTTTTGGCTTCAAGTGTTGGGCTTCAAAATTTAGATTTAGTAATGATGGCTCCGAGCCTAGGCTTACAACATTGGGCTTTGGGCTTTAGGTCTTCAGCTTTGATCTTTAAGGTTTCGATTTGACTGCAGCTTTTGGTTTAAAACTTACGGCTTTGGCTTTGTGATTTGGCTTTTCACGCTTGTCTCTTTTATCATATGGTTAGAGCTTAGGAATTTAATCTTTGTGTGTTAGCCGTTTACTGCTATTGCCTTTGCCATCTAGTACCCGCACATTTATAGTTTATGGCTTTGGGATTTTGGCTAAGGACTTATGTATCTAAGCTTAGGGCTTTAGCCTTTAGACATAGGGATTTAGCTTACAGTGTTTTGGCTTATTTATTTTGGCTTTTTGTTTTTGTATTTGGACTTTTTTCTTAGGACTTAGGACTGAGTTTTTGATATTTTTGGGCTGGGCTTTAATTTTAAACACATGGTTTATGGCTTTAGGCTTTGGTAATAGAGCTTTGAGCTTTAGGCTCCATGCTTAGGATTTTTCTTAGGGCATAGCGCTTAGGGCTTTGAGCTTATGATTTAGGGCATAGGGCTTAAGGCTTTACTTAGGGTTTATGACACGCAATTGAGGAGAATAAGTGGGAAGTTACGTAAGGAGTGAAAAGATCCCGAAAATCAGGAAAGGGAGTTGAGATAGGAAAGCGGATATCTCGGGATTACGATTGAATTTGGAGCTAACATTTTGAGGGATTGGAGATGAATAAGGTAATAAAATATCCTCTAAATTTTAAGGGATTCTCACGGATGACATGAGAGATGTTTGGGATTGAGTAACCGAAGGTGGTCATAGGAAATTAGGGTTTTTGTAGGAATAACCAAGAAAATAGGGTGAACTTTGGACGGATGTAAATCGGAAAAGCAAATGAGTTAGGGGCTGAAAATTTGAGGTTTTTTTATGGATAAATGTATGAGATATCTTCCAAAATTGAAAAGATTCTCACGTAGGGTTTCGGATTTATGGCGATGGGATGAATGCGGGATAGAGTTTGATCGAAAATGAAGAACATCGGAAATTGGACTTCACTTCACGTAAAAAAATGGATGTTTGAGCTGATGATCCACACTCTCACCCTTAGACCATGAATATGGCTGGAGAAATATTGTAAGGATAGGTCGTCCTAGCTCAGAAGGATGACCAACTCCGGTTGTCTCTCGGTGGCCTGAATATGGGTTCCAGAGACCGAGTCTTTGGAGGAAAAACTCCAAAGGGGAAGATTCAAAATTTGAAAAGAAAAATCTTCTAAATTCAAATATGAGATTACAAGCTAGGATGGGGGGATTTAACAAGCCAACAAGGGAGGGAAATTCGTGATCTCATTCAGTTGGTTAAGATCCACCGAATATTCAATCTGTCGCACAAAAATGAAAGGATAATGTGGACCAATGAGGAGACTTGTTTTGAAACAAGATAAACTCCACTTTGAACCCTTCATTTTGTGCCCAAAAGACTCTCTTATCAGCCAAAGAAAAACCTCCATGCAAATCCATGCAACTCATGCAAAAAGTTCATGCAAATAAAAACTAACCGGGAAACCCTAACCCTAATCTGAAACCCTAATATTCAGTGTGCCCAAAAGACTCTCTTTGATTCGGGATTGGTTGTCTTGGAAGATTTCTCCTCTTCTTCATGCGCCTTCATAGAGATCGGTTGCAGTATTGAATTAAATCCTTCCACCGATACTTCTTCTTGCCAAGTTAATGTATAGATCTGCTTCTCCTTATTCATTATCATGGGTTCCAATATTTTGAAATCATTTGAGCTTCTCCTACAAAAAGAACGAACTTGTTAGAAATATCCCGAGCTCGGGCTCGAGTGATGGCTCCTTTAGGTTTAATGTCGGATAGGATATCCCGAGGCATGTCAGTTTAAGGTATAGAAACTGGGAGGGCTTATGGCTTATATCTTAGGCTTAAGGCTTAGGGCTTATGGCGTAATGCTATGGGGATAAAACATAGGTCTTTTTGGCTTAGGGATTTGTGTATATGGCTATTGGATTTAACTTCAGGCTTTGAACTTTGTGCTTTGGTATTATGGCTTTGATTTTTTGGCATTGGTATGCATGCTTGTTAGTTAGGGCTAAGGTCCTTTGGCTTTGGGCTTAAAGCTTTAAGCTTTGGGCTTCAAGCTTAAGCTTTAAACATAGTTCTTCAGATTGCGGGCATTGGCCTTAGGGATTTCACTTTAGCTTTTAGGTTAAGGCTTTGAAATCTAAAAAGATTTTCATTTCGATCATATGGCTTTGATCTTAGTGCTTTTGGCTTTTGACTTTGATCTTTGTCTTTTGGGCTTATGGATTTTAGCTTTAAACATTGGGCTTTAGGCTTTGGCGTTTGGTAATAAGACTAAAGGCTTTGGGCTTTAAGTTTAACGCCTTCGGTTTTGAGCTTAAGGCTTTGAGATTATGACTTTAGGCTTTGGGCATACAACTGTGAGCTTTGAGCTTTATAATTAGGCAAAGTTCTGTGGGCTTGAGGGTTTAAGCACTTAAGCATTAATTATTTGGACTTTAAGCATTGGGATTATGGGTGGGTCTTATGACTTTGATCTTTGGACTTTGGGCTGAAATCTTTGGGTTTAATTTTTAGGGCTTTGGGATTTTGGCTTTGGGATTTGGGAATAACGCTTAAGTTTTTAGTTTATCAGCTTTAAATTATGTGTTTTTGGCTTTGGACTATGGCCATAGGTCTTTGGTTTTAAACTTTGTCCCTTGAGATTTTTCTTTTTGATATGAGATTTATGCTTTAGGTTTTGGGTTATTGCCTTTGAACCTTATATTTTAGGGCTTATAGCTTTACGCTATGGGAATTTACGTTTGGCTTTTGGGCTTAGAACTCTGGGACTTTGGCTTCGCGCTTAGCTCTTTGAGATTTGATCTTTGGGCTTTTGCTTTGGGCTTTGGGTTGTGTGTGTTGGGCTTAGGGCTTGAGGCTTTTTGCTTTGAGCTTTGGGCTTTCAACTTTTGTCATTGGGCTTACTCCTTTTATTTTAGGCTTTAGTGCTTAGGACTTTAGACTTTCGTCTTAGGGCTTTGGGATTTTGAATTTAGGCTATAGGATTTGCTTGGCATTTAGAGCTTTAGTGTTTGGGCTTTGAGCTTAAGGCTTTTGGGTTATGGGTAAGGGCTTTTGGCTTTGGCTACGGGCTTCAGGCTTTACGCATAGGTTTTTACATTGTGGGCTTGGGTCGTATGGATTTCCCTTTGGGGTTTTAGGTTTACACTTTAGAATTTGAGCCTAGAAATTTAGCGTTGGACTTAGTTATTTGAGCTTCGATCTCTATGCTTCAGCATAGAGCTTTCGGTTATGGGCTTTGGCATTGAGCTTTGGGTTTTGGGCTTCGGCTTTTAGGCTTTGGGAATTCAATTTTGTGCTTAGAGCATGTTGCTGATGTCTTTGGGCTTTGACGCTGAAGCTTTATTTTTTGGGCTTGAAATTTTGGCTTTGGTGTTGTAATGCTAGGAACATTAAGGAGGAAGAACTCGTGGCATGACCATGAGTTAAGGCTGAAATTGCACATTAAATGTGCGAGTGAAGCGTTGCACAACACAACCAATGGCCTCATCCAAATAATGGTGAGTCGACAGGGCAACTCGTACTTATGACAAGATTGGCTGTTTGTGAAGCACATCGGCAACAACCATCCCATGCCCGCACACACAAACCTCTTTCTCGGATCACACCTGCCTGCACCATCTATGCTCTAGGCATGGAAGGCATATCTGCGTCGATCGTCGCATGCATTTTGGATTGGGATTAAGTGCATTAGTCTAGGTTCATCTTTTATTCGTTATGTCCTCTTAGGATTATATTCATTCTTATTAGGGTTTATGCATTTAGATTAGGCTCATTATAATTAAAGAGTCATATCTCTTCATTTTATGCTCTTTCATTTTTTATCATTAATTTCAATCCTTAGGACCCTATAAAAATGAAGACAATTATCTTGTAAAATCTCAAACAATTTGCAATTGTAGATTGTTTCCAAGTCCAGGTCTCACATCTTGCTCGAGTAGAAATCACGGCTATCGGTCACCAGTCTCCACAGAGACTAATGTAATGGCCCGATTCCCAGGACGCCGCTTACTGTTGTTCTTACTTACTTACTTACTTTCTTTCTTTATGTTGGCGACCCAAGAACCGGTTTGTTACTGCTTTTCTTATTTACTTACTTACATTACTTTGGTGGAAAAACTCGTTACTTTAATTTAAAAAAAAACTACTATCTTTAGTTCATAAAATGGTTTACAAGGAAACCGTCAAATGATAAAAACATACATTTGAATTCCACCTTTAAATAAAATACATAAGCATTTAATAACTTAAAACTACAGCGGAATACAATTACTTTAACTAAAATACATTCATTTTCAAAAGCTTTGTATATCCATCACACCAAAATAAGGGTATACATCTTAATTACATCTTCAAAACATTCAAAACATTTTATATTCTAACTGTGTGTGTCATACATCACTCCTCGTCGGTCATCACTCAATAAACCATATCATTTTGAACACTCATCTGCTCTAACTCCTTGATCAGTCATTTGCACTCATTCTTCCATTACATCCCCTACATTGCAAAGCCTAAACTATGAGCCTAAAGCTCAGTAAGAAGCATAACTATAAAATGCAATACATGAGTATGCTATGTCGTTAAAACAATGCACATTTTCATTTCGTTCCTTATTTCATTATTCTTACTTATCGATCCAGCTCTCCACCTCGTGGTTCCACCCAGTCCTCGAGACCGAGCTCTGCACCTCGTGGTTCCACCGGTCGTTTACATGTTCTGATATTGAAGTTCTTAATTCATCAGAGACGAAACATAATCAGCATCCTATTCCACCAATCATATCTCGTTTACCTCCAACTACGTTGTAAAACCATGCATGAAAATAGTTCGTAGACATTTTGTAAAACTATGATGCATGACCATGTGACTATGAAAACATCATTTAAATTACATCACATAACATGAAAACAAACATGCAGCACACATCAAACATAATCCTAATCTTTGCAATGTAGTCCCACTTAAGGGCCAAACCATCTTAATGCAAAGTTACCTTAGCTACTTTTCTTGAATCAATCCACTTGAGCCCCTTTTTAATCCAATAAATGAACTAAATATATAAATCATATATGAATCAGAATTTACATACAGTCTTAACTTTCTATTCCAAATTCAAATGACTATAACTTCCTCGTTAATGATCTATTCCTAATGATTAAGGTGTCAAATTGTTTCTTAAGGAGTCTACTATAACTTCTTAGAAGACACCAAATTCAGAAAATTAACGAATGTCAACTATGTGGACAAAACAGAGGGCATTCACTGTTTGAACCCCGATTGGGTCAACCCAAACTGTAAGGGGTCGACCCATGTCACATCCTCCTTACGTAAGTAATAAAATAGTAATCTTAAGAGGAAAATCATATGTAATATTTGGTCACTTACTTTACTTCATAAAATGCATACAAAACTTAAACTATGTACTTAAAACGTAAATCGTAGTGGTCAATAATATTAAGTTATACAACATACATTGCAAAACATTTCTTACATAACATTGTATTCAGCAAAACTAAGTACTTAAAACGTTTTATTTACACATATATAAACTTTTCAAAACATGTACTTGTTCATTTTCATACATCTCCCACGGGTCGACACTTAACGATTCAAACCTTCAGCGTGGAATGCCTTCATCCCGATCTCAAAATTCTACATTAAACATGGAGGGTTATCACCCTCAACTTCTTATTCATCACCTACATCACAAAGCTTAAACAATGAGCCTAAAGCTCAGTAAGAAATCAGGTGATCCTACATGCCTAACATGATCATGAACTTTTCATAAAACATGCATATTCATTTATTTCTTAACATTTCATTGACATTTTCTTAACTTTTATCCGTTTGGGCGTTACGTATCGCCATCCCCTCACAGATCCATTTCATAACACTTGTCCGCTTGGGCGTTACGTATCGCCATCCCCTCACGGAGGTGTTTCGTAGCATTTCTTAATTTCTGTCCGTTCAGGCGTTACGTATCGCCATCCCCTCATGGATTTGTTTCTTAACCTTTATGTACAATTCATGCATGAATGATGAGAGTGTTCCATACCACGCTCATCAATCGTTGGGTGACATTTGAAAACCATGCTTGAAAACATTTTCGTATTCTTTATAAAACATGATGCATGATACTTTCGTGCAATGCTTAATAACATTTCATGCTGTATTTGTAAACATATCTCTCTATAGCATGCTTAACTTAAAAACAATCAACATAGCACATTCGTCTCCAAAGGTAAGTCCATTGACTTCTATAGCTATTTTTTTATTCTTTACGTACTTAAGCGATACATAAATACATACATCCACAATTCAATGGCAATCATACACCAATCAAACCCATATTATTGGGTCAGTGCACGGTGTGATGCACCCCAAACAGAATCAATACATAATATCCTACATTTTTATCTTACGTAACTCTTTACTATCTACCAAACAAACCCTAACACTCTCTTTGTGATGTAGTCCCACTTAAGGGCCAAACAAGAGTGAGATTCACTTACATGTCTTCCTTGCTTAAGTTTGTCGTGTCAAAGTCTTCAAAGCTCCAATGGGTAACTTTAATCACCTAAACATAACAAAGGTTGACAATCTTAGTCAAACTCGTAATGTTCTGCTTTTGACCTAAATGCCGACGTATATAACTTTTTCTGTATAAATCCAAATTGCATCATTAAGCTATCATTCTCATCCTTAAGATGTCTACTACAATTAATTAGAAGACATCAAGATGAAATTCGGACTTAAGAATCTCATATCACTCACCTCTTTAAAATCGGGCAGAATGCACCGAAAATGTTTATGCATGAACTTGTCTTGACTAATTAATGCATTTAATCTATAAAACGTCCAATTCAACCTTCATAACTTATTTCAAACTAAATTTAATCATTAAAAGAGTGGTTTGAATGATTCTTACCTCAAAAGATCCGAATTGAAGAGAGGAACACTTTCCTCCAAAGGGTTGAGGGTTAAACCTTGTTCTAGATTGATCGGTTTTCACTTCTTTCTTAGAAACCCTAAGTTTACTCTGAAATTTGAGAGAAAACAGGAGAGGGAAGAGGTTTCGTGGCTGAATGAATAACTTCAGAGCATTACAAGGCACTTAATCGGTTTTGTCTCATTGTGGAAGTTGAAAGGTTAGCATGAGGTGGCTTTCAAGCATGAGGTGTCAACCGCAAGTTAAAAGTTTCATAACATTTTCTACAAAACTCGGATTTTCATGATTCAAACGTCATTCTATTCCTTATTGAGTCTTGTTGAACTTTTTAGAAGACATAAACTTCAAATTGTAAGTTTAAGATTATCAAATGTACGAAATACAAAACATCGTCCAAAAGTTCACATTTCCTTAGTTCAGTTTTCATTCATCAACTTCTAAAATGCATAAATTTTTCACCAAAACTCCTATTGAGTTGTTCAACCTATGAATATTCTCCTTTTGATGTCTTCAACAATTTCTTAAAATACCACTTTGTCAATTAAGCTCATTGGTTGCATGATAAAATGGGAAAACCGAAACTATCTCATTATCGATCTTTAACCCGGTTGTTGTTACCAATCTGTAAGTTTCCGAAACTCATAACTTTCTCTACGAACCTCCAAATCAAGAAATTCTTGTTGCTATAGTTTCATCAACGAATCTACTTAATTTCATTCGAAGGACTTAAACTTATTTAAAGAACTTATCTCCTTTAAAATCAGATAACTTTGTTCATCATTCAACATTGATAGAACTTACAGTACTTGGAAAAGTCGGGTGTTACAACCCATGTCGACAAAACATAGAGCTTGCCTTTCTAAATTTGAGAATCGGTCGACCTAAACAATAAGGGGTCGACCCAAACTCTCCCCAGTTCTATACGGTGACTTTCGACGTCCATAACTTTTTCTACATAGCTCCGAATTGAGTGATTCTAATGGCTATAAATCACTATAAGAGTTTTCTTTAACTCTTATAAATGACATAAACTCTAATTAGTAACACATATTGACCAAATCTCCAAAACTCTAACTTTGTACATAATTGACTGATTTCACAGCAATTAACATGAAATCATTCATATTTATCCATCAGTTCATCCAATACAATCATATTATTCTTACTGAAACTAAAAGAAACTCAGAGGACAGAAAATTACCTTGATCCTCAGCCTCCACAAAAACTCCAGAGTTTTCTTCTTCCCCTCGGGATAACTCACTTCCTCAATCTCACTCTCCTCTCATCAAGACTGAGAACTTAAAGTAAAATAGGGAGAAGGGTCGTGCTGGTAAAGAAATAGCAGACCATGCCTTCTTGTCTCCTTAATTAAACAAAAATCGATCTTTCTTTTATATCAATCAATCAGGATTCTCCACGTTTTGGCTGACTTTTCAACTCAAATCGAGAATGTGTCGACCGCTTGTACAATTGTGTCGACCGAAAGATTTCCTGAGGGTTATTTGTGTCGACCGCTCGTCTGTTGTGTCGACCAAAGGAAGTTCCCGAGAGCGACTTTTGTTGACCGCTCGTCCATTGTGTTGACGAAGGAAGTTCCCGACAGTGACTTTTGTCGACCGCTCGGTCCTGGGGTCGACCTGAAACATACTAAAGGACTATTTTGTGTCGACCCCTCTTCGATGCTGGGGTTGACCGAAATCGTTCCGGATCGTCCTATTTGTGTCGACCCCTCCTAAATCCTGGGGTCGACCGGTAAACAAAGTGTCGACCCCTCTTCGATCCTGGGGTCGACCGAAATCATTCATTGTGTCGACCCCTCTTCCATTCTGGGGTCGACCGAAACTTCCATTTGTGTTGACCCCTCCTAAATCCTGAGGTCGACCGGATATTACTTGAAGGTAATTCTTTAGTGTATTTAACCCAACTTACATCATTACTTTACTTAAACCTAGCAACCATCAAACAATGGACTTCAAACAAACACCAATCAAACCCAAACACTTGGGCTGGTGCACGGTGTGATACACCCCAGACAGAGTATTCTTCTTCCAATTATTCATAATCACAACCAACATTCATAAAGAAAAGCGAATTATATAATCCAAATATATTACAAAAACGATCTTTCTCTTACATCCATCAATCAGGATTCTCCATGTTTTGGCTGACTTTTCAACTCAGATCGGGAATGTGTCGACCGCTTGTACAATTGTGTCGACCGAAAGATTTCTTGACGGTTACTTATGTCGACCGGTCGTCCATTGTGTCGACCAAAGGAAGTTCCCGAGAGTGACTTGTGTCGACCGCTCGTCTGTTGTGTCGACCGAAGGAAGTTCCCGAGAGCGACTTGTGTCGACCGCTCGTCCGTTGTGTCGACCGAAGGAAGTTCCTAAGAGCGACTTGTGTCGACCGCTCGGTCCTGGGGTCGATCGGAAACATACTAAAGGACTATTTTGTGTCGACCCCTCTTTGATCCTGGGGTCGACCAAAATCGTTCCGGATGGTCCTATTATGTCGACCCCTCCTAAAGCCTGGGGTCGACACGTAAACAAAGTGTCGACCCCTCTTCAATCCTGGGGTCGACCGAAAGCATTATAATTGTGTCGACCCCTCTTTGATCCTGGGGTCGACCGAAATCATTCAATGTGTCGACCCCTCTTCCATCCTGGGGTCGACCGAAACTTCCATTTGTGTCGACCCCTCCTAAATCCTGGGGTCAACCGGATCTTACTTGAAGGTAATTCTTTAGTGTATTTAACCCAACTTACTTCATTACTTTACTTAAACCTAGCAACCATCAAACAATGGACTTCAAACAAACACCAATCAAACTCAAACACTTGGGCCGGTGCACGGTGTGATACACCCCAGACAGAGTATTCTTCTTCTAATTATTCATAATCATAACCAACATTCATAAAGAAAAATCTTAAACACTTTCATTTTAAAATCATAATTCTTAAAATAAACAAGGGTTGTTACAACTAAGGTATCAAAAAAGGGCTCTAACGATTGAGAGGAGTCGGAGTTTGGTGCTGTCTATTCTCGCTCCCTTTCAAAAAAACATCGTATGCTTGTTAGTTGAAGTATAGTTCTCTAACCCTACTTGGTTTGTGGAGCAATAGGCAAACCACCCATCATCCACAATTGCACTAATCATGCGCATGCACATTGACCATTCAGTGTAACGTGAACGTAGGCTCTCCAGAACACCACCCTCGATCAGTGCATCTCCCCTTGTTCATTCGGTGCACCACCACTTCGTCTACCTTTCTAGTGGGTCTTGGCACCGGCATCAAGTGATATGATCCTTCCCATAATAGGATTGATCAGTGATCAGATATTAAGTTGAAATAAAGAAAAGATAAGTATGAAACTTTGACCCAAAGCCGACGAGTATTTGAACCTTAGCTTAGAAAAGCTACAGACCCAAAACAACGACGCGACGAAGAACCTTGGTTGGGGAAGACACAACATACGGAGGAATTCTGCTTGATAAGTCAGAAAATAACGTTGTTGGACTTACCGATGAAAGACCGAACAACGCTTGTTAATCGGGAGGAGATCTCACACAAAAGATAACACTTTCATTCAATTCAAGTTGTCTCAAATGTACAAGTTCACCTCCTTTTATACTACAACATACCTACCAAAAGTGTAAGGTGTTCAAGTCATTACCTCATACTCTACCTACCCAAAATGAGTGATGTGTACAAGTTTCTAATCTTGTAAACTCCCACCTACCCTACCTACCACAAATGAGTTAGGTGTACAAGTTTACAACCTCAGCTCCTACCTCCTTTCACTAGTGGAACTTGTAACATAATTCACATATTAAAATATAAATATTAATAGAAGTTAATTAGTTGTGTAGTTCAATGTGACAAACTCTATCTTGATGGTGGGTAGATCATGTGCGGGCTGACAACTGAGAAAATCCATAGTATATAAACTTATTTGATCTTTCAATTTCTTTTCCCAAGCCTTAGTCATTAGCTGTAACAACCCTCGTTTATTTTAAGAATTTATGATTTTAAGACGAAAGCGTTTAAGATTTTTTTTATGAATATTGCTTAAATGTTAGAGTGTTAAGGTATTTTTGATATTAGTAAATTAGTAGGTCGAAGGTGGTGAAGAAAATAAGGTTTAAGGGAGTATAAGTAATGACGTTATTCGGAAAAGTTAGAAAATCTTCTAAGTATTTTGGAACACTTTCGGTCGACCACAGAATTTAGGAGGGGCCGATACAATTGAATATTTCGGTCGACCCCAGAATTTAGGAGGGGTCGACACAATTGAATATTTCGGTCGACCCTAGGATTTAGAAGGGGTCGACACAATTGAATACTTTGGGTCGACCCCAGGAACAAGAAGGGGTCGACATAAAATAGTCCTTTAGTATGCTTTCGGTCGACCACAACATCGCACGGTTGACACAATATAACCCTCCGGAACACTTTCGGTCGACCCAAGGATCAAAGAGGGGTCAACATAATTGGACTACTTCGGTTGACACCTTAAGTAACGGTCGGCACAAGCCACTCTCGGGAACACTTTCGATTGACCCCAGGACCGAGCGGTCGACACAAATAACGCTCAGGAAATCTTTTGGTCGACACAACGCATAAGCAGTCGACACAAATAACGTTCGGGAAATCTTTCGGTCGACACAATTGGACGAGCGGTCGACACTTTCCCGATTTAAGTTGAAAAAGTCAACAAAAACGTGGAGAATCTGATCGGTGGACGTACAGGAAAGGTTGATTTTATTTAATTAAGAGATAAAAAGGCATGGTCTGCCATTTCTCTACCAGTATGGCTTCTTCTCCCTATTTACTCATAGTTAGAGTTCTCACGTCTTGATTAAGGGAAAATAATGAGAAAGTGAGTTATCTCAGAGGAGAGGAGGAAAACTCTCAAGTTTTCGTAGAAGCTGAAGTTCAATGTAATTATTCTATCCTCTGAGTTTCTTTTAGGTTTAGTAAGAATAATATGATAGTGTTGTTTGAATTGGTGGATAAAAACGAGTGATTTCATGCTAAGAGATAAGAAAGGAGTTAAGTATGAACAAAGTTAGAGTTTTGGAGATTCGGTCGATAAGTAGTAGGAATTAGAGTTTGTTTCCTTCATAAGAGTTAAAGTAGACTCTTATAGTAATTTATAGCCATAAGAATCACTCAATTTGAAGCTATGTACGAAAAGTTATGGACGTCGCAAGTCAGTGTACGAAAATTAGGGAGAGCTGCGGTCGACCCCTTATAGGTTGGGTCGACCGATTCCCGATTTTAGACACGCATACTCTCTATTTTTTTGAACATGGTTCGACCCCTCCAAGGTTGGGTCGACCGGTCCTTGATTTCCAGTGTTGCATACTCACTGTTATGTCAACATTGATCAGCACTTTATGCTACGATAGTTTTATGAACTTGGTGTCTTCTAAGAAGTTATAGTAGACTCATTAAGGAATAATTTGACACTCGTAGCATTAAAAATAGATCAATATAGAGGAAGTTATGAATTTTGGAAGTTATAGTGAAAATAATTACTTATGGTATAAAAACTTATTTGAATGGTTTGGCAATATAGGTTCTCAAGCTTCTAGTGTGCATTGCCAAGTTGAAACAAAGGACATCAGAAATCAAGGTAAGTATCTGATGTATGTGTTTGGCCTATTAGAGGTCTACATTGCAAAGGTTATGTATTTCTATGATTTTGATTGATCATGATCTGGTTGGGGTGTAATGCACAATACACCGACCTCAAGTCATTTGAGGATTGTTTGTGTGCCTTGTATTGATTGATTGATAGGTTTCTATGAGATTTCTTTATTGACATGTTATGGACATCATGCATCATGTTTTCTACGAATGACAACGAAAATGAATTTCTATGCATGGAAACTACGAATTATAATAAGTGAGTCACAGGGGGATGGCGGATTGGGTTTTAGGTTGCCCATGGGGGTGATGCCTACATTCATCCCTGCAATATCTATATTGATTCGATGAAGACATCTACGATACAGGAGAATAAAGACGCCCTCGACAATGGCTATCGGTTCATGTTACCGTGAGCCCAATGAGGTTGTGCGGTAGGTTGTTATATTTTCTAATGATATAAATTATGTACAGGAGAATAAAGACGCCCTCGGCAATGGCTATGGATTCATGTTACCGTGAGACCAATGAGGTTGTGCGGTAGGTTGTTATATCTCCTAATGATATAAATTATGTAAAGGAGAATAAAGACGTCCTCGGCAATGGCTATGGGTCCAGGTTACCGTGAGCCCAATGGGGTTGTGCGGTAGGTTGTTATATCTCCTAATGATATATACGATATGTAAACCCAAAAGAGAAATCAAGTTTTGTGGATGGTCGTCATATGGAGGGTGGGGGATCCACACCACGAAAATGAAATAATTTGCATTGTTTTAAATTAAATCATTCATTATATCATGCATGTTTTATTTGCACTACTTACTGAGCTTTAAGCTCATTAGTTAGACTTTGCAATGTAAGTGATGATTTGAATGTTGAAGAAATATCACCTGAGGATTAAATATGAAGGAGGAGGAGAGTTTCTCCCATGGAGCCTTGTCGTTGTTAAGCGACCGGTGGAGTAAGCTCACCAAAATACACATGTTTTGAAAAGAACTTGTAAAAAAGTTATTTTGAATTATAAACATGTAGTGTTTGTAAAGTTTTATATTTTTAGAATGTGACCTATGTTTAATTACTTATAAGTATGATTTGAAATGTTAGCTTCCGCTTTGTATGTACAAAAATAAGTATAAGTTTGATAAAAGAATTTTCAATGAAAGCTTTTTAAATAAAAGTTTGTAAAAAAAAAAAACGGGATGTTACATTGGCCCTCTCATAGCTTTGCTTTCCTCCGTCATCTCTTTTAAAACTTGCTTGATGTCCACATCATCAAGCCTATCCAGAAAGAAGACACAAGTGTAAGTTGTTAACACGAGCCTTGGTTCGTGGCCTTTTCGGCAATCACTTGTCCAAGCCATGGCCGCTCGCCCACACATATCCCCTTGCCCAGCGCATTGTGCCCGCACGCGCGCCTTGCCTAAGCCTAGTGTGCCTCTTCTCTGCACCTTCCGTATCCCGACTATGTGCGGATGCACCCAATCATCTCGTGCACAAGCCACCAACCAGCTACTCCCTAGACACCACTTGTTCATCCCCTTTGTACATCTGGTACCCATGACCCACGACTACTATAACCGCCTGACCACTTTGCATGTTAACTCCTCCCGACCCACTTTGCACGGGACTCTTTAGTTGTTTACAAGTGTTTGTCCCACCCCTTCACCCCATTAACCCTTGTTTAATCTCTTCATAAACCCACGCAGTACCCCTTCATTTGATTAAACCCTTCTAACAGATCTTTGACCTTCATACATTCATCCTAACCGACCCTATCAGTAAATCCTTTGCTCCTTCTCCTTCTTGCCAGCACATAGCAACCAATCACACCCTTTCTTCTGCCCATTGACCTTAACCTTCGTACATGCCACCTAGACCTCGTGAGAGTGTACGATCATCCAACTATCTGACCCTCCACCTCCCGTTGTCGCATCTAACCTCCTCCAGTATTAAAGCCCCATTTAACCTTTATTCACTCATTCCACCTAGCCCAATACCCACCAACGTTCAACCTAGCTCCCTCACCCGACTTAGCCATTATCAGCTATGTATTAAACTCTCCAATACTTTCAATATTTCCAGCTAAGTGTCCTGATTGCCTGATGTGCCACCGGTAGGGTTAGCACGTCGTGGGTCAGACTGATGTGCGCACGCGGGGCTCGGGTGAGGCGGATGTGCGGCGCACGGGAAAATGGGCTCGGGCTAATGTTGGATTTAGAATGGGAGATCTAAATGGAAGGGAAATGTGTGAGAATGTTGTGGAAAATAATGAAATGGCTCGAAGAAATGGAAAGGTGGCTCGAGTTGTCGAGGGATGGACGTATTCAGACAAGGAAGATAAATGATAGCTCGGGGAAGGTAATGTGCTCTGGAGAGCTTTAGACTATAAGGGGAGATCGAGCAAGTCGAACACTTGAGCAATCAAAGTGTTTGCCTTGGTAGACCTTGATCGCACTTGGATGTGACGCACCGATCGTACGCGCAAGGGTTGACGCTTTTGACCGGATATGACTCACCGGAGAAGTCTACGTCGGAAAGAGCTTCAACCAAAGGAAGAAGGTGTGTTTGCACAATTTTTATTCAAATTCTCTCTGCCTTCTAAGTGGAAGGCCGATACACTTAAATAACAATTAAACTAAAAATGAGAAAGAAAAAGTCTAAGCCTTTGGATTCGGTGGACGCCTTGGATCAACCGGGAGAAGATCTTCTTTGACCGAGATGAGACCAAAGACGCTCCTCTTCAGTTGAAGGTTCAAACAAACATGGATATGTGCGGCTAAATTCGAATGGAGACCATGGTGGACCGGGGAAGACCTTCGGTTGACCGAGGAAGTGCGCGCGTGACTCTTTCAAAATGGACGCCGAGGCTTGACCAAGTTCCGGGCATCAAGGGATTTGATGCGTGCCAATTTGAAATGGAAGGTCCTCATGCTTCCCTCTTTAGCTGAAAATTCAAACCATCATGGATATGCGCTACTGAATTTGAATGGAGACCGTGGTGGACCGGCGAAGATCTTCGGTTGACCAAGTGGGTGCGCGTGCTGCTCTTTCAAAATGGATCATGCTCCGGGCATCGGGGAGCTTTGCTCGGGCAATTTGAAATGGATATTCCGGTTGTCTTGGGTTGACCGAATGAAGGTGCGCGCCCGGCTAATTTAATGAAGATTCGCCATTACTCATGGGTGCGCGTAGGCTCGTTCAAATCGGCGACCTCGGGTTGACCGAGCTCCGGACATCTTGGGATTGCCGCAGGCCAATTTGAAACGGAGACTCCAGACGTCCTTGGTTGACTAAGTTTTGGCGTGCGCGTGGTCAATTTGGAAGAAGGCCT
Source organism: Begonia fuchsioides (assembly GCA_003255005.1). Lineage (NCBI taxonomy): Eukaryota > Viridiplantae > Streptophyta > Magnoliopsida > Cucurbitales > Begoniaceae > Begonia > Begonia fuchsioides. The sequence goes on along the minus strand of QAOC01007178.1, from coordinate 121,121 downwards.
GTTGGGCTCATAGGTGTGCTCGGGCTCATTCACAATAGCGTCCTTGGGTTGACCATGCTTTGGACACCGGGGAATTGGCTCAGTCCAATTTGAACCGCGACCTTCCCTTGACCAAATAATCTGATTACTCAGATAAATAAGTTAAGTGGTCGATAAAATCTGGCCTAAGACCTTAAGTTGACCGAAGCTTCCTCTTGGTTGACCGAGGTCTCCAACCATGCGCATTCCACACTTAGCCAAATTCTCCCATCCTTCCTCTTTGGGCTTGTCTCTTATCCTTCTCTTAAATATTATTTGCTGATAAAAATAAATGTGACTGAAAGTTGGCCCAAGGTGGCCGAAGACTCGGTCTTCATGGGTGAGCACTCGATCCGTGAGAATTGGATCAAGCGTTCTCCCATGTCGGTCACTTATTTCATTGGGCCAAAATCCTCGCTGGTCGTCGGGTCATGGTCGTGGGGGTGGGCACCGGGCATGTTGTTGCCGGAAGTGTTCAGACACCAATTAAGCACAACCTTTGGTCACTCCCGATCAGCCTCGGTGGGTGTTTTTGAGGCTAAGTTCCCTGCAAAATGAGCAACTAGGTTAGTAAAACTCTCCACGCTCATCAGAGTTGGCTAGGTATTAAGTGAATATTTTTGCTACATTTCTATTTGATCTCTAAATTCTCGATTTCTTGCAAATGCCACTCAATCTTTAGCCAATGTGCATCATCTAGCATCCGAGCTCACTCTTTCTACCTTGTGTGACATGATAAAATGGGAAAACCGAAACTACCTCGTTATCGATCTTCAACCCGGTGGTTGTTACCAATTGTAAGTTTCCAAAATTCATAACTTTCTCTAGAAATCTCCAAATCGAGTAATTTTTGTTGCTATAGTTCCATCAACTAATTTACTTAATTTCATTAGATGGACTTAAACTCATTTAAAGAACTTATCTCTTCGAAAATCAGATAACTTTGTTCATCATTTAACATTGATAGGACTTACAGTACTTGGAAAAAGTCGGGTGTTACATTAAGATTGGAAATTTAAGCTTTGAGCTTTGAGCTTAAGGCTTAGAACTTAGCCTTAGAGCTTTGAGAATATGATGCCTTGATCTTTAGGCTAATGAGTAAGGCTTTGGGTTCTCACCTTTGGGCTTTGGGCTTTGAGTTTTAGGCATTAGGATTTGGGCATATGGCTTTGAGGTTAGGGCTTTAGGCTTTTGGCATACAACTTTGTGCTTATGGTGTAAGGATTATGACTTTGGGCTTGGGGATTTGCACTTTGGGTGTTGGGCTTTCAGCTTAGGGCTTAAGCCTTTGGGGTTTTAGTTAAATGGTGTTGGGATGTAAGGGCTTTGAACTTTGGGCTAAGGGCTTTGGCTTTGGGATTTAACACTTAATGTCCTAGGCTTTGGATTTAAAGGTTAGGGCTAACAGGTTTGAGCTTTGGTCTTGGTGATTTGAGCTTTGGAATTTCGGCTTAGGCTTTAGGCTTTGCCCTAAGGCTTTCTGCTTAGGGCTTTGCTCTTTAATTGTTTAGCTTTTGGGCTTTGGGCTTTGACCATAAGGTTTTAGATTTAATCTTTAGACCTTTGGGCTTAGGGCTTACGACTTCGAACTTAAGGCTTTGTGTTAAAGCTTTTGAGCTTTAAAATTAGGGTTACCCTTTGGGCATATGGCTGTATGCTTTCTAGGCTTTGGGGCTTTGGTCTTTGAACTTTGGGTGTTGGGCTTTAGTCTTTTGGGCTTAGGATTTAGCGCTTATGTCACTGAGCTTTAAAATTTTGATGGCCTTTGGGCTTTTAGAGCTTACGCCTATGGGCATATTGCCTTAGGATTCGAGCTTTAAGTTTTATGACACTCTTCAAGAATGGAATGGGGAACAAAATAGACTATGGGTGAGAAATAAGCAAAGAAATAGGTCGAAAATGGGTGTTATTGAGGAAGGTGGTTCTCGGGTTGCATATAAAGTTTGCAACCGATCTTTGGAGGGGTTATTAAGGAATGAGAGAAGAGCTTAACCTCCAAAAATGGGAGTAAAAGCTTAGGGAAATATCGGGTGCCCAAAAGGGGGTTATCGGAAAAGAGGATAGGGTTGATCGGAAAATGGGAGGTAACCGGAGATGGAGAAGAGATAAAATGGATTACACGCTTCCCTAAGACCACTGAAGAGTGGCTGAAGATGTGTAGCATGGCCTAGCTTACCCTAGCTCGGAAGGGAAGCAAAACCTTGAAGGATGCTCTCAGATGTCGCTGGATATTATTCACTGGAGAGCCGAGTCTTGGAGGTTGAAAATTGGCTAAGGAAGAAACATACAAAAGCCTCTTGTATTCAAAATTCAACTTGGTACAATGATCCGTGATGAGAGGGTTTTAATCTCTCTCACATTGGAGAGGAGCAACCAAATCGGATGGCATCTAAGAGCTTTACCCGATTTGGTGCTTGCACAAAAAGAAAGGTGGAAAAGACCACCCAACATTTACCCGATTTGGGGGGACCAAAGAAGAGTGGTCCCTGAAATTGGTTCCCCTTCCACCGGCTGCCATCCAAGAATTCCCAAAAGTAAAAACCCATGCAAATGATAAAACCCACTCCAAATCCATGGAAACCCACACCAAACCCATAAAACCCTAAAAAAATTTTTCTGCAAAACTAAAAAAGCATAAAATAAAGTTATAGAGAGAGGAGGCCGATCGGTTTTGTGCCATGCTCCATGGGCCCCGACCTATACCCGACCTAGACCCAGATTGTACTCGGGTCCTCCTCCTCCTTTGCTTCGGCTTTGCACTTCCTTCTATGGTGTTCCAAGCTTGAAGATGCCTCGATCTTGACCTCCTTTTCCAAGACTTCCCATGTGAGGACATGTTTGGGTTGCTCTAAGTATTTCGGGGTAGGATCCTCCATAATTTTTCCATGCTCAACATTTCCTACAAAAAGAGCAAGTTGATTAGAAAACTCCTTAGCTCGGGTGACGGCTCCTTGAGGTGTGGCTCCATGCAAGGCATCCTGTGGCATGTTATCCTCCCGCGGTATTTGAGGATTTGTCCTTAAATCTAGGGGTGATTCTTCTTCCCTTCGTTTCTCCACTTCATCCCCAACATAAGGAGAAAGATCCTGAACATTAAAAGTTGCCGAGACTCAATATTCCCTCAGTAGCTCTAGCTTGTAGGCATTGTTGTTAACCTTCTCAAAAATCTTGAAAGGTCCATGGCTCTAGGTGCTAGCTTGGAACTCCTTTGCTTCGGGAACCTTTCCTTCCTTAGATGTAGCCATACCAAGTCTCCTTCCTTCAAATTGGTTGCCTTCCTCCTGCGGTTAGCATACTTGGCGTAGGATTCGTTCGCCCTTTGAATTGCCTTGCTCACCTTCTCATGCATATTCTTCATTAGTTCTGCCTTCTTGGCCCCATTCGGATTGAGAATTTTTGTTGATGGTATAGGCACTAAGTCAAGAGGGGTCAATGGGTTGAAGCCATACACGACCTCGAAATGAGTCATTTGAGTGGCATTATGCACACTCTGATTATAAGCAAACTCTATATAGGGGAGTTGAACATCCCAATCCGAGAGCTTCTTGCTAACTGTGCTCCTCAAGAAGCTGCCCAAAGTCCAAATTACCACCTCGGTTTGGGGGTGAAAAGAGGTGCTAAAAAGGAGCTTGGTTCCCACCCTCTTCCTAGGGTCTTCCAAAAAGCATTAAAAAATTTTGTGTCCCGATCCGAGACAATGGACCTTGGAACACCATGCAAACGCACCTCCTCTTTGAAGAACAACTACATGACTACCTTCATCGATCTTGGACAAGCTAGGAAATGAGCCATCTTGAAAAACCGGTCAACCACTACCATAATGGAGTCTTTTGCCCTACAAGTCCAAAGAAGACCGAGAACAAAGTCCATACTCAATTCCACCCAAGGATGGCTAGGAATGGGTAGGGGCATAAAAAGTCCTTGGGGAAGCACCCTACTCTTGTCCTTTTTACAAATGATACATTTCTCCACCACCCTATGCACATCCTGAAATAAGTGTGGAAAAAAGAAGTGTTCTTTTAGGGATTCCAAAGTCTTCTTCTCCCCAAAATGACTAGCCAAACTGCCTTCGTTTGCTTCCTTGATTAGGAACACTCGGATTCCCCCACAAGGAATGCAAAGCTTCACTCCTTTGAAAAAATAGTCATCCATGAGGTGATAGCCACAATCCGCCTTCTTTAAGCTCAAATCATACCAATGGCCAAAATCTTGGTCACCCTTATAAGCTTCCTTGATCCAATCAAACCCAAAGAAGTTAGTAGAAATCTCAAACCTTCTTGAAAGAGCATCGGCAGCGTCATTGCTATCTACTTTCTTATACTTGATGATGTACGGGTATCTCTCAAGGAACTCCACCCATTTAGCATGTCTTCTATTTAACTTGTCTTGGCTCTTAATATGCTTGAGAGCTTGAGGTTGGTATGGATGATAAACTCCTTGGGTAAAAGGTAGTGCTGCCAAACTTCCAAGGCTCTGATAACCGCATAGAATTCCTTGTCATAAGTTGAATAATTCAAGGCAGCACCCTTAAGCTTCTCACTAAAGTAAGCTAGGGGTCTCCCTTCTTGCATAAGAACCACACCAATTCCCAAACTGGATGCATCACACTCCACTTCAAAAACCTTGAGGAAATCAAAAAGCATGAGCACGAGTGCTTCACAAAGCTTGAGCTTGATTAACTCAAAGCTTTCTTGACAACTCGAGGTCCATACAAACTCTCTCCCCTGCTTGGTACAATCGGTTAAGGGGGCAGCAATAGAGCTAAACCCTTGAATGAATCTCCGATAAAAGGAAGCAAGCCCATGGAAACTCATTACATCCAAACACTCTTAGGAGCGGGGCATTCCCGAATTGATTCTATCTTGGCATCATCTACATCCATACCATTCTTAGTGATAATGAACCCATGGGTCTGTTCTTGCACAAAAGCACATTTCTTCAAATTACTAAATAATCTAGTGGCTTGGAGAGTTTCAACTAAAAATCTAAGATGTCCAAGATGAGTATGAAAATCCACACTATATACCAAGATATCATCAAAGTAAACCACTACAAACTTTCCCAAGAATTCTTTAAGCACTAAATACATAAGTCTCATAAACGTGCTAAGGGCATTAGTTAGCCCAAAAGGCATTACTAACCATTCGAAAGACCATACTTGGTCTTGAAAGCCGTCTTCCATTTGTCCCCCTCCTTCATCCGGATTTGATGATAGCCACTCTTCATATCAAACTTGGAGAAATAAGTTGCCCCACTATGCTCATCCAACATGTCTTCGAGTCTAGGGATCGGGAACCGGTACTTGATTGTAATTTGATTGATGGCTTGACTATCCACACACATCCAGAAGTTACCATCTTTCTTTGGGACCAATAGGGCTGGCACGACACAAGGACTCAAGGATTCCCAAATGTAGCCCTTGTCTAGGAGTTATTGCACTTGTCTTTGAAGCTCCTTGGCCTCCTCGGGGTTCAACCTATAAGATGGTCGATTAGGAAGCACCACTCCCGGTTGTAGATCGATTTGGTGCTCGATGCCTCTAAGGGGTGGAACCCTTGTGGCAACTCTTTGGAGAAAATGTCTTGAAACTCCAATAGAAGTGCTCAGACCTTCTTAGGGACTGCTTCAATTTCCCCCATCCTCTCCCGGAACATCAACATCATAATCAGCCCTCCTTCCAAAATAGACTTCAACAACTCTTTCTTAGACATTAAAAAGTTTGATTTAGCCATACCTTCCTTCCTTGTGTCTCATCCTTAGCAACTTGATCATGGCCAAGGAGAGCTAGCTTGATTGCTCTCCCTTCGAACTTGAAGGAGTGATGATTGGTGTAACCGTCATGAAGGACCCGCCGATCATATTGCCACGACCTTCACAAAAAAATGTGGCTTGTACTCATCGGCACCACATCACAAAGTACTTTATCCTTGTATCCACCGATTAAAAACTCCAAGTTAACTTGTTTGGTTACCTTGATGTCTTCTTTGTCGTTCAACCATCTCAACTTGTAAGGGTTTGGGTGCAACATAGTCTCGAGCCCCAATTTTTCCACAAGATCCCGAGATGCCACATTGGTACAACTCCCACCATCTATGATAAGAGAGCATACCTTTCCGTGAATAAGGCACCTACTATGAAATATGTTCTCCCTTTGAGAGAACTCTTTGGATCACCATCTTCATTAGCTTCTTCCAACTCTTCATTCTCGCTCACCACTTCATTGGTGTCCTCCCTTAGAATCATGACCCTCTTGTTTGGGCATTGAGAGGAAATATGGCCTAAGCCTAGACACTTGAAGCATTTGATCTCCCTTGCTCGAGGCCAATTTCTTTCATCATTAGGTTTCCCCTCACCTTCTTTCTTTTGGGACCAAGGCTTCACTTAAGGGGGTTTTTCCTCGACCTTTGGGAGCAAGGAGGGGCAGTTTTGGGAGCAAATCGGTTAACAACCCCCTTTCCCTTTCTCTTCACTTGCCTCTCCACTTTCATGGCAAGTTGAATGACCGCATACATGGTATCGATCGGTTGTAGTTCCACTATATCTCCAATCTCCTTGTTTAAACCTCGTAAAAACCTTGCAATGATTTGTTCTTTGGGTTCATCTAGGTCACACCGAATTCTAAGCATTTCAAATTTGTCAAATACTCCTCCACCGAGCGGTTTCCTTGTTTCAATGTTTGGAGTTGGAGGAAGAGTTCTTGCTTGTAGTGGCTCAGCACAAACCTCTTTCTCATGAAGAGTTTCATGGCCCTCCAACTAGGAATATCATCCTCTCCATCACGCCTCCTTTGGCCATTCAAACTATCCCACCATAAGCTAGCATACCCGGTTAACTCCAAAGAAACCAATTGTAATTTCAGCCATTCCGAGTAGTTATAACATTCAAACACTTTATTTACTTTTTCAACTCAATCAAGGAACACATCACAATTGCAAGATCCAATAAAGGGTGGAATGGTTACTTTGATATTCTTCATCTCATCTTCACGGTTGGGCTGATCATTGTAACCGAACTCTTCATTGGAGTCCTCGGTTGCTTGATGTCGAGGCCTTCTCATTCCATTTCCAGGCCTTCTTCTTGGAGCAGGAGTTGGAGGTTCCCTCATTGGAGGAAAGGCCGCATCCAACCTTTGGAACATAAGTTCAAAATTTTTATGGATCTCATCTAGCTGCCCTTGGAGGCTAGATTCTGCCTCTCCCAGGTTTGGGGTCACCGGAGGTGGGTTGTTTGGAAGAATAGGTTCTCAGTTTGAGTTATGGTTGGCTCCAATTCGAGTCATCATGCTTAAACTCACAAGTTAGCCAAAAGTAAGAGAAAAATGGTAGAGTGGGAAGGGATGGGAGGCTCTGATACCAAATGACAGGCTTCAAGAATGGAATGGGGAACAAAATGGACTATGGGTGAGAAATAAGCAAAGAAATAGGTCGAAAATGGGTGTTATTGAGGCAGGTGGTTCTCGGGTTGCATATAAAGTTTGCAACCGATCTTTGGAGGGTTATTAAGGAATGAGAGAAGAGCTTAACCTCCTAAAATTGGGGTAGAAGCTTGGGTGAATAAGGATATATGCATAGGGGAATATCGGGTGCGGGGTTATTGGAAAATGGGATGGGGTTGATCGGAAAATGGGAGGTAACCAGAGATGAAGAAGAGCTAAAATTGATTACACGCTTACCCTAAGACCACCGAAGAGTGGCTAAAGACATGTAGAATGGCCTATTGTACCCAAGCTCGAAAGGGAAGCAAAACCTTGAAGGATGCTCTCGGATGTTGCCAGATATTACTCATAGGAAAGCCGAGTCTTGGAGGTTTAAAACCGGCCAAGGAAGAAAGATGCAAAAGCCTCATGTATTCAAAATTCAACTAAGTACAATGCTTGGTGATAAGAGGGTTTTAGTCTCTCTCACATTAGAGAGAAGCAACCAAATCAGATGGCATCCAAGAGCTTTACCCGATTTGGTGCTTGCACAAAAAGAAAGGTGGAAAGGACCACCCAACATTTACCCGATTTGGGGGAGACCAAGGAAAAGTGGTCCCCAAAATTTGTTCCCCTTCCACCGGCTGCCATCCAAGCATTCTCAAAAGTAAAAACCCACTCCAAACCCATGGAAACCCACACCAAACCCATGCCAAACCAATAAAACCCTAAATAATTTTTTCTGCAAAATTAAAAATGCATAAAATAAAGTTAGAGAGAGAGGAGGCCTATTGAGTTTGTGCCATGCTCAATTGGCCCTGACCTATACCCGACCTAGACCCGACTTGTACCCGGGTCTCTCCTCCTTTGCTTCGGCTTTGCAACTTCCTTCCATGGTGTTCCAAGCTCGAAGATGCCTCGATCTTGACCTCATTTTCAAAGACTTTCCCATGTGAGGAGATGTTTGGGTTGCTCTAAGTCTTTCGGGGTAGTGACACGGAATGGAGGGGGCTTAGATTTAGGAAGTGAGAGAATCAGGTTATGTAAATGGAAAAACGATAATCCGATAATTCCAGAATCGGGACTGGAATTTGGACGGCGATAACTCAACAATGCGATCGATTTTAGGGCTGAAATTTTGAGTGGAACTTTCGGAAGAAGCTAGGTAATAGTCCTTCATAAATGAAAGAAATCACGTGGATGGATCGGTCGGAATGTAATGGAACAGTAACGGAGTTTTTGGTGGTGGCCTGAAATCTGCCGGCGAAAAGAACTAAAACCAAACGAAAAATATTGATGGAAGGAAGAGCTCTTGTCACCTTCAACCTCACCCTAAAGTCCTTGAAGAAGGCTGGAGTATTGAAGCACCAAGAAATCTCCAGCTCGGAGGGAGGATTCCTTTGAGATAACCTACGGTGGCCGGATGTGCGCCGGCTGCCGGTTTTGAAGTTTGAAATGCCCGTGAGAGGGAGATGCTCAAAGCAACTTTAATTCAAATTTCAAATTGAAAATTACAAGCAAGCATTGGGGGAGGTTTTGTCAGCTGAAAAGATAGGGAAAAAAAAGAGGGAAAATTATGAGCCAAAGTCATGCAACATGCATGCTCGAAATGAAAATAAAGGAGGGAAAATTGGACCAATGAGAATGCAAGAATGTGATGGCCACGTGATCTTGCACCCCCTTCAGCGAATTTGCCCTTCTTTCTTGGCCCAAAATACCCTTCTTTCAGCCAAGAATCCCTCATGCAAAACCCCATGCAAAAGCATGCAAAATAACTAAAATGTATCTAGCCGAGAAACCCTCTCAGGTTCTCCTAAAATGTAACGTAAAAATTAACGTAAAATTATACTAAAAAAATGCAATAAAATTCCTTCACTCCATTGAAGTGTTGATGAGTTGAGTCGTGGGACATTAGGTCACGTGTGCATGTGACTTTAACTCACCATGCAACATGAACTTCAACCGAGTTCATTTGCGGGCTTGATTCCGGGAGGCTCGGTTCTTGGTTGTAAGTCCACCTTTTCTCCATGCCAATTAATCACGTGTTTTGGCATTGTTTGATCCTCTAAAGTTGGCTTAGAAATGTATAGTTCATCAATTAATTTTCCTGCAAAATTAACAAATATGTTAGAAAATTCCCGAGCTCGGGCTCAGGTGATTGCTCCATTCGTTATTCCAATCCGTGGCATGTCAGGTAGGCTCCTCAATAATTATTCCATGCTCAACATTTCCTTAAAAAAAAAACAAATTGATTAGAAAACTCCTTAGCTCGGGCTCAGGTGATGGCTCCTTGAGGTGTGGCTCCATGCAAGGCATCTCGTGGCATGTCAATTTTGCTTTGGGCTTTCAAATTTAGGCTTTAATATTTGGGTGTGGCTTTGGATTCATCTTATGGCTTTGGGCTTCGAGCTTTAAGCTTTAGAATTAGGCTTAAGGTTTAGGCATTGTGCTTAAGGCTTATGTCTTTGGGATTAAAGCTTTAAGCTATGGTCTGTTGGCTTTATGATTTAGGAGTATGACTGTTGGTTTATTGATATGAGGTTGGGCCTTAAGGCTTTGGGCATACAGCTCTAGGCTATCTTCGTCTAGCGTAGAGCTTGGGTCTTTGGGCTTTAGGCTATGGAATTTGAACTTTGGGTTTTTGCATTGGGTATTGAGCTTTTGGATGTGGGCTTAAGCCTTTGGTTATATCTTTCAGCATTGGGCTTTAGGATTTGGGGTTTGGGTTAAGACCTAATGACCTATTTGGTAATGCTTTAGTCTTTGGGATTAGAGGTTAGGTCTTATGGATCGGAGCTTTAGTGTTGGTCCTACCCTTTAGTCTTATTGTTTACTGCTTTTTGATGTCCCTTAAGGCTTTGCACTTTGATTGCTTATCTTTTGGCTTTGGGCTTTTTAGTATTTCTGGCTTTGAAAAAACGTTCATAGATTTAGTCACTGACCACAAGGATTTTTCTTTTAATTTTGTGATCTAGGGTTGGTCTTATGGTTATAAACCTTGGGCTAAAACTTTGAGTTTAGGGCTTTATGATTAGGGATTTAAGCTTTGGGAATAAGGATTATGGCTATAAGCTATTGACATAGGGTTGAGGGGTCGGTCATTTAGTGTTGGGCTTTATTCTTTGGGCTTTGGGCTTAGGGCTTAGTGCATATGGCTTACAAAACTGGGCTTTGGGCTTTTGGTTGTTGGCATAGGAATTTTGACCCAGGAATTGTCCTTTAAGCTTAGTGTTTATGACCAAGGATTATGAGATTTGGGTTAGGGATTTGAGCTTTGTGCTTATGGCTTTGGCTTTGTCCTTTGGCCTTGGGCTCTAGGGTTTTGAGTTAATGTTAAGGGCTTCAAACTTTGTGCATTAGGATTTAGGAATAGGTCTTTTTAGTGTAGGCTTTGGGCTAAGGGATTTTTATTTGTGCTTTAAGACATAGTCTTTGGAATTGTTGCTTAGGCTTCAAGCTTAAAGCTTTGGCCTTGGGCATAGGGCTTTTGGCTTTGGATGTAAGGCAATATTAGAACTCTAGGAAACTGGAATGCAACTTTGGGCTTTCTAGTTTTGGAGTAGGACTTAGGGATTTAGGCATTGGGATTTGGCTTTTGACATTGGGCCTTTGGCTTTGCGCTTTAAGCTTTGGTAGTTGGGTTCTGGGCTTTTAGCTCTAAGCATTGGATTTCTGTCTATGGCTTTTGACTTAAGGCTTTAGACACTAGCCTCTTGGCTTAAGACTTTGCCTTTGAGCTTAGTGCTTTGAGATTAAGGCATTAGACTTTGGTTTTTCGTTTTTAGGGTTTAAGGCTTATATGTTAAGTTTTGGGCTTTTGACTTTGGGCTTAGACCTTTAGGCTTTGGACTTTTGGGCTTCAAGATTTGGATTTAGCAATGACGGCTCTGAGCCTAGTGTTACAACATTGAGCTTTGGGATTTGGGTTTTCAGCTTTGATTGTTGGGGTTTGGGTTTGGCTTGAGCTTTGGGTTTAAAGCTTATAACTTTAGGCTTCGGCCTTTAGGATTTTGCCTTTTAGCATACGGTTAGAGCTTAGGGATTCGAGCTTTGGGTTTTGCCTTTGCCTTCTAGTACGTGCATTTCTGTCATAAAGTCTACCATATATATTATTGTTATCATATCTATTTGTGATTAGGTTGCTTAACTGTACCAAACGGGATATGTGTTAGAGTACGTTTGAAAGTTTAAATCATTTTCCCCTTTTACTGGTTATCTTGTAAGTAGCAATGAACATAAAATACATCAGTTCTTTCAAGGACTCAAAATGTGTCGTATTCAAAGGTTGTGACCAAGACCATTGAAGTGGAAGAACATATATAAAATTAAAAAATTAAAGGGAGTCTGAGAGAAGAATCTTTAAGTATACTCATAGCAAAATAAAGGATGGCAACAATCTAAGGGTAGTGTGTATAGATGATAAATTATTTGCCGAGGATAGCTGAGCTTCTTATGAAGTTATGTTTCCATCTTGGGAATGTATATAACGGAAATATGTTTTACCCAATTGCATATTGTGTATAAATGATAAGAAGTTGTATGCGGACTTTATAGTTATGGATATGAAAGGGTATAATGTTATTTTTGGGATGAAATGGTTGTTCCAATATTTTGCGACAATTAAGTATAGGGTTGGAATGGTTTGTTTTTTACTACCAAATGAGAATGATTTTTCTTTTTGGGCGACAAAGGGTACAAGTCCCAAATTTGATTTTGTATTAAATCTCAACGACTTAATCAATGGATGCAAAGAATTTTTGGTAAGTGTGATTGACATGAAAAGATGGTTTGAGGCGAAACTTCAAGATATTCAAATTGTCCAAAACTTTTCAGAAGTATTTTTAGATGATTTACCAGAACTACTGATGCGGATCAAGTGATGACACAATACAATCACAAGGAGAAAGACCAATTGCAAGGAATTGGAGGCCCAATGACAAGGTCAAGAACCAAGAAAATGTATGAAGCGCTATGTTGTTTAGTGGAGGAAATTGAAATAAACGAATCTATTCAACATCAAAATAAAATGCTTATTATTTAAGTATTGAAGAAGATATTGACATCATACAAGGTGGTCAAGGACACAAGCCCAAGAGCCCAAGCCTAATACAAGATATTGAAGGGACAAATGAAATAAGAAAGTACATGCAACTTTCCTTAGATCATACATTTACTTGACCAGAAAGAATACATGGGCAGATTTGACAATCTTCCCAAATTTATTCCAAAACGTTATCTGTACAAAAGTTGTAGCTGCCTTCAAGATATTTTTGGAATGGGCTGGATCATAAAAATTGGAAGTTGTTTGGCTTGTAAAATACACAATTTACCGAAGATATTTTGGCAGAATAGAGAATCTTAATAGATTTGAGAAAAATCTTCTCAAAGACATTTTAGTTTTCTAATATCTTTCTATTTCTTAATTTAGTTAGGGTTTATGTAGCTTATTTAAAGGCATCAAAGTTATTGTGAAAGACACAACACTTATGATTAATTCACCTTGAGTGTTTTGGAGAGATTTTCTATTTGGTTCTTTGCGAAGAACTTGATCTTCATCAAGTTAATTCTTGATAGATCAAATTTCATAGCTTTGGTTCTTACTAACAAGTTCAGTCTGGGTCAAGCTCCTTGTTTGATAACTTAGGTTCCGTCGGCAAGGTTTGATTGGGGTCAAGTTCTTCGTACTTGATTCAAAGGCGATCCAGGTATCTTTTTTCCGCATTGTTGAAGGGTCTCGGGTTTGATATACCCGTGGTTCTCATAAACTACCTTCAAATAGAGAAATTGAATTTGTAACCGACTTATATTTGGGAGCAGAGCGTGTTCCAAACGAGAATGATTTTTCTTTTTGGGCGACAAAGGGTACAAGTCACAAATTTGATTTTGTATTAAAGCTCAACGACTTAATCAATGGATGCAAAGAATTTTCGGTAAGTGTGATTGACATGCAAAGATGGTTTGAGGAGAAACTTCAGGATATTCAAATTGTTCAAAACTTTTCAGAAGTCTTTTAGATGATTTACCAGAACTACCTTCAAATAGAGAAATTGAATTTGTAACCGACTTAGATTTGGGAGCAGAGCGTGTTTCAAAGAACCCTTATAAAAGGCCCTAGTAGTATAATTGAAAGAGCTGAAAATTCAACTAGAAGAGCAAGGATTTTATCGGACCAAGTTTCTTGCCCTGAGGAGCACCGATTTTATTTTTTAAAAAAAGATGGATCATTGAGAATGTGCATCGACTACAGAGAACTAAATAAGTTGACAATAAAGAATAAGTCTCCTCTACCAAGGATTGATAACTTATTCAATCAACTTTAAGGTGGACGAGTATTTTCTGAAAATCTCGGATATTATCAATTGAAGGTGAAGATTGAAGTCATTCCTAAAAAAGTATCCCAAACAAGTTATGGTCATTATGATTTATTAGTATTATTTTTCAGATTAATTAATGTCCATGCTACTTTTATGGATTTATTAGTATTATCTCAATGAGTTTGTGATTGTCTTTATTGACAATAATCTAGTTTACTTACTAACTGACGAAGAGCATAAGGAGCATTTGAAGGAAGCTCTAGTTACCTTGAAGCTTCATAAATTATATGCAAAATTTTTGAAATGTTAGTTTTGGCCTGATAGAGGTATTTTTTGGGGGCATGTTATTTCAAAAGACGGTATTTCTGTTGATCCTATAAAAATACAAGTTGTGTTTGAATGGCAACGACAACAAAATATTGGGGAGGTACGTAGTTTCATTGGGTTAGCAATATATTATAGAAGATTTATAGAGGGATTTTGAAGGATGGTGGTGCCTCTAACTTGATTAACATGAAAGAATATGAATTTTGGTAGTCTTAAGAATATAAAGAGAGTTTTCACAATTTGAAACAAAAATTAACGACAACCCCAGTATTAGCACTTTCGATTGAAGATAAAAGATTTATTATTGATTATGATGCTTCCAAGATCGGATTGTGTTGTGTATTAATGCAAGATGGAGTGTAATTGTCTATGGTTTGAGTCAATTAGAAAACTATGATCAAAATTACCTAACTTATGATCTAGAATTGGCTACAATAGTTTTTGCCTAGAAAATATGGGGACATTACTTGTATGGACATAAATTTTAGATATTTTCAAATCATAAAAGTTTAAAGTATATATTTACAAAAAAACACTTAAATATGAGGCAACAGCGATTGCTAAAGTTTGTCAAGGATTATGATTTTGAAATTAAGTTTTATCCGAGAAAAGCAAATGCGGTAGCAGATGCCTTGAGTAAATTTTGGTACTACCGGTAATACTTAAGTCAGAAATTCAGAAGATTGAGATGGAAACAGCCCTCAAGCTAACAATTATTTTTGCAGAATTGTCATTAAGGCCAACTATCTTAGATATGAATAAAGAAGCTCAGGTTGAAGATCCAAAATTACGTGCTAAAGAAGGCAACTGATGGATCTTCTAATTATAGCTATTCGGATGATGGCATGTTGAAATTCTGAAACAGTTGGTATGTTTAAGTTTATCAAAAATTACGCATGGAAGTTTTAACCGAACACACTATTCAACACTTTTGATGCACATAGGTCGTATTAAAATGTGTAGGGATTTAAAGAAACATTATTGGTAGGAAATGTTTTGCATGAACTAAACCTTCAAAATGAGAAGACGGTTTGTGCCGAGTCACTATTAGCAAGAGCTTTTCCTCCAACTACAAACTTTGAAACAAGAATCCCTATTGGTGATGTAGTGGAGCTCCAACCGCGATGGATGCAGTAATATACAACTTGCCATGAAAGTGGAGAGGCAAGTGAAGAGAAAAAACAAGGGGGTAGTGAACCAATTTGTCAACAAGACCACTCCTCCCTACAAACAAACACCGAAAGTGGATGAAAAATCACCTTATGTGAAGCCGTGGACACAAAAGAAAGAAGGTGAGATCAAATCGGCCATTGATAATACCCGGCCCCAAACAAGGGAGATAAAGTGCTTCAAATGTCTTGGCTTAGGTCATACTGCCTCCCAATGCCCCAACAGAAGAGTTATGATCCTTCGAGAAGATACTAATTAAGTGGTAAGTGAGGATGAAGTGATGGAAGAAGCAGGTGAAAACCAAAAGCCCGAGGAAGAGATTTGCCACGCGCAAGAGGGTCCCCTCCTAATGGTGATCGGAAGAGTTCTTACATCCCAAGTCCGAAATGAAAATTTTGAAAGGGAGAATATATTCCATAGTAGGTGTCTTATCCAAGGAAAGGTTTGCTCCCTCATAATAGATGGCGGTAGTTGCACCAATGTAGCCTCTCGGGATCTTGTGGAGAAGCTCGGGTTAGAGACCTTATTGCATCCGATCCCCTATAAATTGAGGTGGTTGAATGACAAGGAGGATATCAAGGTGACCAAAAAAGTGCACTTAGAGTTCTCAATCGGATGATACAAAGATCGAGTCTTGTGTGATGTGGTGCCAATGAGTGCTAGTCACCTGCTATTGGGAAGACCTTGGCAATACGATCGGAGAGTATTTCATGATGGTTTCACCAACCATTACTCTTTCAAATTTGGAGGGAAGTCAATCAAGCTCACTCCCCTTGGTTCGGATCAAGTAGCAAAGGATGAAAATTCAAGGAAGGAGGGTGCAGCTAAATCCAACCTTTTTATGACCAAGAAAGAGTTATTGAAGACTATCTTAGAAGGGGACCTATGGTACTTCTAATGTTATGAGAGAGAATGGACGAAATTGGATAAACCCCCATGGTGATCCGAGAACTCCTTGAAGAATATCAAGATGTATTTCTGGAAGAACTTCCACAAGGATTGCCGCCACTTTGAGGGATCGAACACCAAATAGATCTTCAACCGGGTGCGGTACTACCTAACCGGCCTTCCCTCTTATAGATTAAATCCCGAGGAGGCCAAGGAGTTACAAAGGCAAGTCCAAGGGCTATTAGAAAAAGGGTAGATTTGGGAATCCTTGAGTCCTTGCTCCGTCACTGTCCTTTTGGTTCCTAAGAAATATGGGAGTTTCTGGATATGTGTAGATAGCTGAACCATCAACCAACTTACCATCAAGTATAGATTTCCAATCCCACGGCTTGAAGACATGTTGGATGAACTTAGTGAGGCCTCTTGCTTCTCCAAGGTCGATTTGAAGAGTGGCTACCATCGAATTCGAATGAAGGAGGGGGATGAATGGAAGACAGCCTTCAAAACCAAGTATGGACTCTTCGAATGGTTAGTAATGCCTTTCGGGCTATCTAATGCTCCAAGTACTTTTATGACACTCATGCATTTCGTTTTTAAGGATTTCTTGGGAAATTTTGTGGTTGTTTATTTTGATGACATCTTGGTTTATAGCTTGGATTTATCTAGCCATCGTGAGCATCTTAGACTGTTATTTGATACACTCCGAAATACTACACTTTTTGGAATTTTGAAGAAGTGTGCTTTTGTGCAAGAAAGAATTCAATTCTTAGGGTTCATTATTTCGAGGGATGGAATGGAAATGGATGATGTCAAAATAGAAGCTATTCAGGATTGGCCAACCCCTCAAAATGTTTCAGATGTGAGGAGCTTCCACAGACTTGAATCCTTTTATTGGAGGTTTATTCAAGGTTTTACCTCTATTGTGGCCCCGTTAACCGATTGCACCAAGAAGGGAAGAGAATTTGAATGGACCAAAAATTGTCAAGAGAGTTTCGAGCTCATCAAGAGAAAGCTTTGCAATGCACTCGTGCTTAGTCTTCCTGGCATGCCACGGATTGGCATGCCGAGAGGAATACTTAAAGATTTCCACATTTATAAGCCAACTTTAGAAGATCAAGAAAGACAAAAATATGTTATAACTTGGCTTAGAGAAGAGGCGGAACTTCAACTAAAACCTGAGGAGTCTAGACCCGAACCCGCATTTGATCCCGGTGGTAGATGCTCGTTGCATGAGAACCCGAGAGGGTTTCCCTGCTCAGATGGACCCCCGAAGCTCTTTGGCTTTTTTTGATGATGTTGGCGGCCTTAAATCAAAAAAACTCCTTCTGCGGAAAGATAGCTAACTTCTCAAGCTTTCCAACAAAAGGTAGAAAGTTAAAATTAGATGACGTTTGCCTAGTCAACTACAGCCAACACAGAGAGGGCAACACAACCTACCCGGATAACAATCTTACTAGGTTTTTTTTTTATTTTCACGCATTTGTTGCATGGGAAATTCTAGAGTTATCTAATTATTATTTGAGAGGGCATTTTGGACATTTCCTAGGAGCTTAATGAGCTTGAGGAGGAGCGCCCCATGAAGGCTCCTCATTGGTCCATCTTTGATGCCATGGATTGTGCTTCTTGAAGATGTTTTGGGCCGTCCGATGAAGAACGTGATGTTGCTTAGTTTTCCTATGCTGAATGTAATTCTCCAAGATGTCTCACTTGCTAGCTTGCTCTAAGACCGATGAAGCTTCTCATGTTGTCGAGTTATTTTTCAAAGAAGTAGTGCGCTTGCATGGCATTCCGAGGACCATAGTGTCGGATTGGGATACTAAGTTTTTAAGTGCAATTTGGAAGACACTATGGAGGAGGGTAGGGACGAAACTACTCTTTAGCACATCCTTCCATCCCCAAACCGATGGGCAAACAGAAGTGGTGAATAGGACTTTGGGAAGTTAATTGAGAAGTGTGGATAGCAAAAAGCTCTTAGATTGGACATTCAACTCCCATACATAGAGTTTGCTTACAACCAAAGTATGCATAGCGCAACCCAAATGACTCCCTTCGAGGTAGTATATGGGTTTAACCCCTTAACTCCCCTTGACTTACTACCAATTCCTTCCAAAGAGGTTACCTATCCAGATGGGGCAAGAAGGCCGAGTTAGTAAAGAGCATGCACGAACAAGTGAGCAAGTCTATCAAAAAAGCTAATGAGAGTTATGCCAAGTATGCGAATCGGGGAAGGAAGTAAACCAACTTCAAAGTGGGAGATTTCGTTTGGCTTCATCAAAGGAAAGTAAGGTTTCCAAGGCAAAGAAGATCAAAGCTAGCACCTAGAGCGGATGGCACTTTCAAGATCTTAGAGAAGGTCAATCTGAATCCATTCAAGCTTGAACTACCCGGGGAGTATGGAGTCCGGCCACATTCAATGTTCAAGACATATCGCTCTATGTTAGTGATGAAGTGAAGGGCAAGGAGGAGGAGGATCCACCCTTGGATGTGAGGGAAATCCTCAACTACCCCGGGAGGAAGACATGCCTCAGGATCACTTGACAAAACCTGAACCTACCGGAGTCATCACCCGAGCCCGAGCCAAGGAGCTTACGAAAAAAATTTCTCTTTTTGTAGGAAATGTTTTGCATGAACTAAACATCATGGAACAAACTTTAATGGACCAAGAGAAACCCAAGCATCTCCTAACTTGGCAAGAGAGCTTTGACATTTTGGCGATGGACGGCAAGGGAGAGCCGATGCATGTCAGGGCAATTCACGGAGCCTTGAAGATGGATTGTGAAGGAAAGAGCCCAATACTAAATCAACCCAAGATCACTGAAAGGAGAGAGAGTTGTTTCATCTTCTTTTAGGTGTTAGTTTTGTTTTTTTGTGTGCCCAAAAGACTCAGCCAGCTTGAACGTGTGATTGTGCATGAGAATTAACGGCTCTCTTAGGGTAGCCTTTAGGAGCTGCAGCACCCTCATGTAGGCTGTATTTTGGTGGGCTCTAGGGTGGCTCATGCAGGTAGAGGTTTCACCCTAGTGTGTCCCTATTTTGGTTAGGTCAAAGGAAAACTTTCCCTTCCTTTTTGGTTGCTTGGCCAAATCGGGTAACTTATTTTGAGCCATCCGATTTGAACACTCCGCCCAAGCTGATCACTCTTATCAAATCTTTATGCTGGATTGAATTTGAATATGTAGTTTATTTTTCTTTCATTGCTGGATCTAGGAGGATTATGACTTAAGCTTTGTGTTGTCCTGGTCTGGGTGTTGCATTGTTTGTGTTCAAGCTGGTCACTGGCTGATCGTGAGGTGTTCATCATTTCCACCTTCTTTTCCCTTTGTTCAACTTAACACTAGTTCATCACAATTGGGATATGTTCTTTCTTTAGTTTGTTGATAATTTTGTAGCTGGTTTTTTTCCCATTTCTGCTAGGAGCGTCTAGATATTGTTGCTTTTGTTTAACTTTGGCGGATTTTATTAGAAAAGGCATAAGTTTTGACTTTTTTCACATCTAGAACTTCTTGATTTTCATTCCTTGTTATTTCTTAACCTTAAATTTGGTGTGTGCAATTATGAAATGGATGAGGTAGACCAGCAAAGTGAACACAAATTTGTGTAGAAACCTTGAAAAAAGTGGCCATCTTTGATTTTGTCTGGTAAAAATCTGACCAAAATTTGCTCATGCCTATCTCTAGTGTTTAACGCATTGGAATTTAAACTTTGGGCTTTTGGCTTAGAGGCCTTTAGGATTTGGGATTAGAGTTTTGAGTGTAGGGTATTTGAGCTTAGGGCCTAGAACATAGCTTTGGTCTTTGAGCTCTTGGTTTAGGCTTAGTATTTAGGACTTTCTTCTGTGTGCTTTGAGCTTTAGTATTTAGGCTTAGTGTTTAGGACTTTCTTCTTTGTGCTTTAAATTTTTAGCACTAAACTTTGGGCTTTGAACATAGAGCTTTGAGATTTAGGATAAATGCTTAGGGCTAGTGCTTAGTGCTTTGGCTTTGGGATCTGGACCTCCAGCTTTGAGCTTTGAGCTTAGTGTTCAGGGCCTTATGGTTTAACCTTTGGCATTAGAGTTTTGACGCTTTGAGCTTTTTAGTTTGGGTTTTTGGCTTTCGACTATGGCCTTTAAGTTTAGGATTTTTAAACTTTGAGCTTAAGGCCTCGTGCTTAGGACTTATGGATTTGGCAATAGTGATCTAGAATTTTGCTTAGTTCTTTGAGCTTTGAGCTTTCTGCTTACAACATTGTTCTATGGGTTTTAGGCTTTGGGATTGTAAGTTAGGGTTCAGAGCTTTCTTGCACTTTAGGCTTTTTTCATAGGTCTTTAGATTGTGGCCCTTGTGACACGATTCAAGTAGGGGAAAATAGGAAGAAGGAAGAAAATAAGAGAGGGGGTTCTCGAAAAGGAGGGAAGCTGAGAAGGAGGGTTTGGAGGCTGTTTTGGAGAGGTGGCTTTGGATTGGAGAAATGGAAGTAGGTGCTGAAATTTGGAAGGATTGACAGTGAGTGGAATATGAATGTGTAGTTTGGCGGGAAGATGGAATTAGAAACCGAACTTTGGAGAATTCTTTGGTGGATGAATCAAGAAGATAATCTTCAAATTTGAGAGAATTTGGATCACTGATGAGGGAGATATGATGAAGGAAGTGGAGGTGACTTAAATCTGCGGGAAACTGGAGATCGGAGGAATGGTCGGAAAATGGAGGGGAAAAAAGACATGGATGAAGAGCTAATAAATTGGAAACTCACCCTAATGACCACGAGGAGTGGCTGGAGTGTTGCAGCAGGCCTAGCTTCTATAGCTTGGAAGAGAAGCCAACAACCAAGGAAAATAAACCATCTTGGTTGGCCGGATATAACTCACCGGTGCCGGAGGAGATTTGAGGAGCTGAGGAGAATTCAGGAGAATTTAAGAAAACTCAAAGTTTCTATTAACAAAAGCTACTTACAAAAGTGCCAGGAAAGGGTTTATAACACCTCCCAAAAAGAAGAGAAAAGATGCCAATTGGTTGAGTCAACAAACCCTAAACAAAAATGGCAAATGCATGACTCTAAAATTTAAATGAAAATTAATTCTAGATATTCTTCATCTAACCCACGAAATCTTCAAGGAAAATGGGACCACTTTATATGTGAGGGAGAGGGTTGGGACCACTAAAAACCCACAAACCCACTAAAACCCCACAAAACTCACTCCATACTCATGTCACACCCATCCAAACCCATGTGAGAATTATTCAGCTATGAAATAATTCTTGAGTAAAGTTTGTAAAAAAAAATGAACTTGCATGTGCCATGCGTTTAAGTGTCGGGTGGCTCGGTTGGCTCAAATCTTTCAATTCAGCCCATTGATTCTTCTTGGCTGCAAAGTTTTATGTCTCCTTCATGATATAGCCATAGAATGAGATAATTAGGCTGCTCCCAACTTTGGAAGAAGGTTCCGTCAATGCAACGTCGTAAAAGTTTTTCTACAAAATGAGCAAACTTGTTAGATAAAAATTTGGCTCGGGCTCAGGTTATGGCTCCTTGAGGAAAAGTATCCCATGGCATGTCATCCTCCCCATGTTTTTGAGGATTTGACCTCAAATCAAGTGGTGGAACTTCCTCATTAGCCTCCCCCATTCATCCCCACAGTAAGGAGATAGGTCTTGAGCATTGAAGGTAGCTGACACTCTATAATCTCCAGGTAATTCAAGCTTGTAAGCATTTTGATTTACTTTCTCCAAAATTTTGAAAGGACCATCAGCTCTAGGTGCAAGTTTAGAATCCCTTTGCTTAGGAAATCTTTCCTTCCGAAGGTGCAACCAAACCAAGTCTCCCACCTTGAAATTCACTTCCTTTCTTCCACGATTTGCATACTTGGATAGCGCGACTAACTTTTTCATGCATATTCTTCACTAGTTCGACTTTCTTAGCCCCATTCGGATTGATAACCTCATTAGTTGGAAAAAGAATTAAATCAAGAGGAGTTAAAGGATGAAATCCATCCACTACCTCGAATGGGGTCCGTTGAGTAGCACTGTTAACACTTCGGTTATAAGAAAATTCAATGTATGGGAGTTAGATATCCCAATATGCAAACTTCTTACTTAAAATGCTTCTTAAGAAGCTTCCCAAGGTGCGATTGACAACCTCAGTTTGCCCATCGATTCGTGGATGATAAGAGGTGTGATGCAGACATCAAGCAAGATTTAAAAGAGATGACGGAGGAAAGCTAAGCTATGACAGGGCCAATGACTCGGGCTCGGGCAAAGAAATATAAAGATCAAATAAGTTTATACACTAAGAATTTTCTCAGCCGTCAGCCCGCACACGATCCACCCACCATCAAGATGAAGTTTGTCACAATTATTGAAGTACACAAGTAATTAACTTGTATTAATATTTACATGTCAATATGTGAATTATGCTACAAGTTCCACTAGTGAAAGGAGGTACGAGCTGAGGTTGTAAACTTGTAAACCTCACTCATTTGTGCTAGGTAGGGTAGGTGATGAGAACCACGAGTATATCAAACCCGAGACCCTTCAACAATGCGGAAAAAGATACCTGGATCGCCTTTGAATCAAGTACGAGGAACTTGACCCCAATCAAACCTTGCCGACGGAACCTAAGTTATCAAACAAGGAGCTTGACCCAGACCAAACTTGTCGGTAAGAACCAAAGCTATCAAATTTGATCTGTCAAGAATTAACTTGGTGAAGATCGAGTTCTTCGCAAAGAACCAAAGAGAAAATCTCTCCAAAACACTCAAGGTGAATTAATCATAAAAGTTGTGTCTTTTACAATAACTTGGATGCCTTTAAATAGGCTACATAAATCCTAACTAAAATAGGAAATAGAAAGATATTATAAAACTAAAATATCTTTGGGAAGATTTTTCTCAAATCTGTTAAGATTCTTGATTCTGCAAAATATTTGGTATTGTATATTTTGCCAGCAAAACGACTTCTGATTTTTATGATCCAACCCATTCTGAAAAGATCTTGAAAGCAGCTACAACTTTGATGAAGAAAGCGTTTTAAAATAACTTTGGGAAGATTGTTGAATCTTCCAATATATGCTTGCTGGTCAAGTAAAAGTTTGATTTAAAGAAAGTTGCACGTACTTTCCTATTTCCTTTGTCCCTTCAATATCTTGTATTAGGCTTGGGCACTTGGGCTTGTTTTTGTAGGCCACTGGAATCACATTATTCCCTCCTTCCTCGAAGAGATTCGTCCTCGAATCTCCAGGATCATACACAAAGTAATCCAAAACAACAAATAGGTTAAATGTGTTAGGAAAGTCTAAATCCTTAGAACAAACAATATGTTTTTCTTCCTTGACCAACATGTAAAGAATTTCATCATGTTCTTCGTTGATGTCGCCTTCGTTTTGAACTCCAACTTTGAATTCTTTTGGGCTATTGATGAACATGTCCATCGGTTCCATAATCACATGGATTTCTTGAATTGTTTCTTCCATTGTGAAAGTGTCACCTTGTTGTAGAATTTCAACTGCAAAGTTTAGTTCTTTGAGAAGAAAACTAAACTCTTTGATTGCAGGTTCTTTTGGTTGATGCACTTTGCTTGTTGCTTCTTGTTTAATTTCAAGTATAGACATTTATTTTGAAGAAAACTAACCTCTTCATTCATGTCCTCTTCAATTTCCGGTTCTTTACTTTGTTGCTCTTTGATTGTAGAATATTCTTGTTGAATGTCAACTTTTAAAGTATCCTTTTGATAAAAACTAAAGTCCTCTTTGATGTGATCTCTTCGGTTTCAGATTTTATTGCCGGTTGCTCTTGAATAGTTTATTCTTGTGTGTGCTCATTGATATTTTCTTTCATCTCTTGATCTTTCGTTGCTTGCAATTGTTTTCTCAATTTTTCTTTGCATATTTCTGTGTACGTTTGAAAAATTGGACTTTCCTCGAAAGTTTTGCGGTCTACTCGAAAAGGAGTAAAACTTCCTTGCTTAGTCATCAAATCTATTAGTCTTTCAACTTCTTTTGTGGCTTCTTTCGACTCTTCAATTGCTCTCCGTTGCTCGTGTCTTGCTTTTCGCTGGTACTGATTTTTTTTTGTTTAATATGAAAAGAAGAATTTCAAAAACGAAATTCGTGGTGAGAAAAGAATAAGAAAAAAATAAAGATAGAAACTTGAATAAAAGAGCCAAAGCTCTGATACCAAATGATGAGAACAACGAGTATATCAAACCCGAGATCCTTCAACAATGTGGAAAAAGATACCTGGATCGCCTTGGAATCAAGTACGAGGAACTTGACCCCAATCGAACCTTGCCGACAGAACCTAAGTTATCAAACAAGGAGCTTGACCCAGACCAAACTTGTCGGTAAGAACCAAAGCTATCAAATTTGATCTATCAAGAATTAACTTGGTGAAGATCGAGTTCTTCGCAAAGAACCAAAGAGAAAATCTCTCCAAAACACTCAAGGTGAATTAATCATAAAAGTTGTGTCTTTTACAATAACTTGGATGCCTTTAAATAGGCTACATAAATCCTAACTAAAATAGGAAATAGAAAGATATTATAAAACTAAAAAATCTTTGGGAAGATTTTTCTCAAATTTGTTAAGATTCTTGATTCTGCAAAATATTTGGTATTGTATATTTTGCCAGCAAAACGACGTCTGATTTTTATGATCCAGCCCATTCCGAAAAGGTCTTGAAAGCAGCTATAACTTTTATGATTAATTCACCTTGAGTATTTTGGAGAGATTTTCTCTTTGGTTCTTTGCGAAGAACTCGATCTTCATCAAGTTAATTCTTGACAGATCAAATTTGATAGTTTTGGTTATTACCGACGAGTTTGGTCTGGGTCAAGCTCTTGTTTGATAACTTAGGTTCCGTCGCCAAGGTTCGATTGGGGTCAAGTTCCTCGTACTTGATTCAAAGGCGATCCAAGTATCTTTTTCAGCATTGTTGAAGGGTCTCGGGTTTGATATACCTGTGGTTCTCATCAGTATGTGGGAGTTTACAAGATTAGAAACCTACACATCACTCCTTTGGGTAGGTAGAGCATGAGGTAATGACTTGAACACCTCACACTTTTGGTAGGTATGCTGTAGTATAAAAGGAGGTGAACTTGTACATTTGGGACGACTTGAATTGAATGAAAGTGTTATCCTTTGTGAGAGATCTTCTCCAAATTAACAAGCGTTGTTCGATCTTTTATCGGTAAGTCCAGCAATGTTATTTTCTGACTTATCAAGCGGAATTCCTCCGTTTGTGGTGTCTACCCCAACCAAGGTTCTCTGTCGCATCATTGTTTCGGGTCTGTAGCTTTTCTAAGCTAAGATTCAAATACTCGTCGGCTTTGAGTCAAGGTTTCATACTTATCTTTTCTTTATTTCAACTCAATATCTTATCACTGATCAATCCTATTCCGGGAAGGATCATATCATCTGGTATCAGAGCTTTGTTCTCTTATTTAAAAAAATATCTTAAATTTTGTGCTACTTTTAATGTTTGCAGGAGCCAAGTGAAAAAAAAAACGTGAATTATCATCTAGTATTTGCAATATCCTACAATTGTGGTATCGTTTGATCAAAAGATTAGACTCCTTTATAAAAGCCTTGAAATCATTTTGGGCTATATTTGCTCTGTTGTGCATCATCTTAAACTTTTGATTATTTGTTGTTCTATCCAAGCGGGTAATTGTGCTTTGCAATTGTGGTATTGTTTCTTGTTTTTTTTTTCGTTTTCCCGTCTTGTTTTTGAAGTTGCTCTTGTCGTGTCTTTTGTTTGTCGTTTCCTTCATTTTCTTTTCTTTTGTCTTGAATATTTCATTTTCTTTTCTTTTGTCTTGAATATTTCATTTCTTGTAAAAATCATTTAAGGCATACATGAAAACTAAAGTTACTTCAAACATATTTACAACATGTTAGGTTTCTTAAACTATTTACAAGTTATATGTACAAAGTTAAAAACTTCTTCTCCTAAACATTATTTACGATTTTTCAAAATCCTTGCCCACAGGTCAAAATCCGCTCAAACAGCATCGACCACCCCCATGAACAAAGCAATCCATCTCGTACAGCTCTTAGTGTACGTCTTCCTCACCTACATCATAAAACTCATGTATGAGCATAAGGCTCAGCAAGTAGTATAAATATGCATGAACATTTAGATCATATGCATAAGTAAAACTTTTCTTTTTGTTTTATTCTGGGTCTTTCATTCCTTTAATTTCTATCATTATTTATCATTGGGGCTTCCTAAGAAGGAACGAGAAACCACAAACTTGAGTCCCCCTAAGGGGACAGCCAACTCAATTCCAAGGGTTGAGAGACCACAAACTTGAGTCCACCTAAGGGGACAACAACCTCAAACTCCTTCCCAATGATATTTACGTAACTTTCTCTTTCTTTATTTTATCTTTTTCTTTTGTTGTATTTCGAGCTCAACCCGAAACAACCATTTCATATTATGTTTCATACAAAATCTCATGCATGTAAATAGTTCGTAACTTTCTAGAAAACATGATGCATGCGATGTTCGTGGTATGAATGTGTCAAACAATTAAGTAATATTCATAACATTAAACACAATAATCCATCATATCATAAACCAAATTATGCTTTTGTACATCATTTTATACGTGCATGTCATCTCAACATGTAAAACATAAAACAACAGCAAAGCTCTATTATTCTATGATGTAGACCAATTAAGGGAAAAAGACAAACAATACTACTTTCATTGTCTATCCTTAGCTAGTCTGTCTAGTAGTAGATACTTTTGTGAATCGCCTTCACCTCAATAACCTAATATCATTAACAATTTTTGGAATCAATGTCTTGATTTGTGAAAACTTTAAAATATCATAACTTTTTATATACACCATGAAATGCTATGAATCTAAAGCCTATACGTCACTCAAAGTGTTTAACTTAACGTGCTAAAACATGTAGGGCATGTGATTAGTCTATCATTAGTTTCAGATATAAAATCTTAATTTGTAAGCAATTAACACTTTTGTGGTAACTTTGTTAAAATATGCACAACCTCTACCAATTCTAAATTTCCATCATTCATAAATATATATATATGATATTCCAACATGATTGGTTAACCAATAAACATAACCATGGATCAAAACTTTTAATTTTCGTGTATAACTCATAACCAACTTACAAAGTCATTGATAATCCCATAATTCTCACTTATCCTTAATGTAATCATGTGAATAATCATAATAACTCTAAACCACGTAACATAAGGTTGAACCTCTTGATTTTTAGCTCAATAGATTCCTCTTGATGAGAGGAACACTTCTCCTCAAAGGATTGGAGGCCAATTTCAGCTTCTTCCCTTTCAACTTTCATTTTCTCTCTCTAAACTCTTTTCTATCAGATTCTCCCTCTCTTTCACCCCTTCTCTCTCTTCAGCACAAAAATGGCTGATCATCAGCCATCCTCCAATATTTCTAGATGGTTCATGTGGTGAAATTACTATTTTTCCAAATTTATCTATTTACTTTCATCATTTTACCATAACCTGCTCTATTAATTGCTAAAATACCTCCATTATCATTATTTAAATCATGCTTAGCTTAACTAATTAATTCACATTAGTTCTAAGCTGATCCTCAGGGTTAACTTAATTAATCATGATTAGTAAACCTTAATGATCTCATAATCTTCAATAATTATGTCTTAATCATGATTTGGTATTAATCCTATACGGACATGTGTCACACTCCAATTTGCCTTCTTTTCTTACTCATAATTCAGTAAGTGTCCCTTCAAACAAATTTCTAGTTGAACCATTTGATAACGTAAAAACACTTTATTTGTACACTGGTATTACAGTTTGGGATTAGGATTTTTGAATTTTTACATTAGGAATTGGCATTAGGCTTATGGCTTTAGGCATTGAGCTTTTAGAATTAGATTTAGAGCTTAGGGATTTGGATTTGATCTTTTGGCTTTTGGCTTTGGCCTCTGGCATTTTTGCATTAGTCGTTAGGCTTATGACTTTTAGTTTAGGGTTTAGGGCTCAAGGCTTTGCAATCTAAGCATAGGACTTATGGCTTAGGGGTTTGGGATGTCGACTTAGCATTGACAACTTAGGACTTTGGAATTTGGGCTTAGAGCTTTTAGCTAAGGGCTTTGTGCTTAACTCTTACAACTTTTGGCATTGGGATTTAGGCTAAAGGCTATGAGATTAAAGCTTTTAGCCTAAGCTCTTAGGGGTTTGGGGTAAATGCTTTCGGCTAGGCCTTTGGTATTTTACTTTGGGCTTCTGACTTAAGGACTTGGGCTATGGGCTTTCAACTTATTCAAAAAGCCTTTGGGCTTTCGGCTTTGAGCTTACAAATTTTTACTTAGGTAGTTAGGCTTTGGGCCTATGGCTTTGGGATTTAAGCCTAGGGATTTCACCTTTGGGCATACAGCTTTAGCAGTTGAGCTTTGCTCTTTTGGCTTTGCACTTTGTAGTTTACGCATAAGTCTTAGAGTGAGGGACATTGGGCAATTAGGTTCAGGTCTTAGGCTTAGGTCTTAGGACTTGGGGCTTTGGTCTTTGGTGTTACTCTTTAAGGATTTGAGATTTTGGTTTCCGACTTTCGAATTTTGGTTTATTGTTTAAAGATTTTGGACTTGGCACTGGGCCTATGGCTTTGGGATTTTTCACTTTGAACTTAAAGCTCTAGGCTTAGGGCTTTTAGGCTAGGGATTTTGGGCATAGATCCTAGGGCATGGGTTAAGATATTTGGCCTTTGCTTTAGGCTTAGTGTTTAAGACTTTGTTCTTTGTGTATTGATCTTTTAGCATTGAACTATAGTCTTTGACCAAGTTGCATTGGCATTTAAAATAAGGCTTAGGAATGAGTGCCTTGTGCTTCTGGCTTTTTTGTAGGCCTTGGACCTTGAGCTTTGCGCTTATTATTCAGCGCCTTTAGCTTTCAACTATGAGACTTTGGGCTTTAGGCTTAGAATTTTGCCCTTAGGGCTGGAGGGTTAAGGCTTTTGCGACATGGAATGGAGGGGGTTTAGATTTAGGAAGTGAGAGAATCGAGTTAGGTTATATGGAAAATGATAATTTGATAATTCCATAATTGGGACTGGAATTTGGACGGCAATAACTCAACGATAAGATCGAGTTTTAGGCTGAAATTTTGAGTGAAACTCTGGGAAGAAGATAGGTGATAGCCCTCCAGAAATGAAGGAAATCACGTGGATGGATCGGTCAGAATGCAATGGAACTAACGGTAGTCAGCGGTGGCCGGAAATTGACAACCGGCGGAAGAATTGAAATATCAAACAAAATCAACGATGGAAGAAGGACTTCAAGCTCACCCTATGACCTTGAGAAAGGCTGGAGACTTTGAAGCAAGAAGGGAACCACAGCTTGGAGGAGGAATCTCTTGAAGAACCCACGGTGGCCGGAGGAATTCTGGCTGCCGACTGAAATTGGAAGATGCCCGAAAAGGGAGAGAGCTAATGGCTTCTTAATTTCAAATTCCAAATTAACCTTACAATCACGCAATGGGGGAAGTTTTATCTGCTGAGAAGAGCGGGAAAAAGGGAGGGAAAATTGAGGGCCAAAGGCATGCAACTTGCATGCTGGAAATTGAAACAAAGGAGGGAAAATTGGACCAATGAGATTGCAAGAATGTGAAGGCCACGTGATCTTGAATCTCTTCAGCCAATTTTCCATTCTTCCTTGGCACAAAATACCCTTCTCATAGCAAAAAATTGCTCATGCAACACCCCATGCAAGCATGCAAAAATAAACAACATAAAACCTAGCCGAGAAACCCTCTCGGGTTCTCCAAATATTCAACGTAAAATTCACGTAAAAATTATGCTAAAAATGCAATAAAATCCCTTCTATCTATGTGAATGCTTGTGAGTTGAGTCGCGGAATCCTTGATCACTTTTGCATGGGACTCCAACTCGCCATGCAACGTGATACTTCAATTCGGGTTCGGGCTTGATTCCGGAGCTCTGGGTTTTTGGTTGAAAATCCACCTTTTTCTCCACACCAAATTATCATGTGTTTTGGCCTTGTTTGATCCTCCAAAGTTGGCTTAGAAATGTATAATTCTTCAACTAATTGTTCTGCAAAATTAACAAACATATTAGAAAAATTTCGAGCTAGGGCTCGGGTGATAGCTCCGCTTGGCATGCCAATCCGTGGCATGTCATCCTCCCCTCTTGAGGATTTGACCTCAAATCCAGCGGAAAGTCATCTCCATCTTGTTCATCCTTATCAAATCCAGCAAAGGGAGAAATATCTTGAACATTAAATGTGGCTGAAACTTCGTAATCTCCTGGTAACTCGAGTTTGTATGCGTTTGGATTGATTTTTTCGACAATTTTGAAAGGACAGTCGGCTCTTGGTGATAGCTTTGAAGCTCTTTGATTCGGAAATCTTTCTTTTCGCAAGTTTTACCACACGAGATCCCCCACTTTGAAATTAATTTCTTTCCTACCTCGATTTCCATACTAAGCATAATTCTCATTTGCCCTTTGGATAGACTTACTAACCTTCTCGTGCAATTTTTTATAATCTCGGCTTTTTTAGCACCTTCCGGATTGTTGATTTCCTTAGATGGAATGGGCAACAAATCAAGAGGAGTGAGGGGGTTAAAATTATACACCACCTCAAAAGGGCTTGTCCGGGTAGCACCATGAACGCTACGGTTGTATGCAAACTCAATATAAGGGAGTTGAAGGTCCCAATCCGAGAGTTTCTTATTTACCACGCTCCTTAGCAAAGTTCCCAACGTTCGGTTCACAACTTCCGTTTGTCCATCAGTTTGTGGATGGAAGGAGGTGCTGAAAAGTAGTTTAGTTCCAATCCTTCTTCAAAGAGTCTTCCAAAAAGCGCTTAGAAATTTCGTATCTCGGTCCGAAACAATAGTCTTTGGTATCCCATGCAAACGAACCACTTCTTTGAAATAAATCTCGGCCACATTGGTTTTGGAGCAAGCTAAGAAGTGAGTCATCTTGGAGAACCGATCTACTACAACCATGATAGAGTCTTTCGACCTTCAAGTTCGAGGAAGACCGAGTATGAAATCCATACTAACCTCCATCCAGGGATGACTCGGCACGGGAAGTGGGAGATACAAGCCTTGAGGAAGCAATCGGCTCTTGGCTTTCTTACATATAATGCACTTTTCTATAATTCGATGTATATCCCGAAACAAGTGTGGCCAATAGAAATGTTCTTTAAGAGCCTCTAAAGTTTTTCTCTCTCCAAAATGGCTACCCAACCCTCGACCATGAGCTTCTTTGATAAGGGAATCCCGGAGGCGACCACTTGGAATACATAACTTTCGTCCTTTAAAAAGAAATCCATCCATGAGGTAATATCCACAATCCACCTTGTTGATACTCAAGTCATACCACTTGCTGAAATCTTGGTCATCTTTATATGCTTCCTTAATCCATTCAAAACCAAGGAATTAGTGGATAATTTGGTTAGAAGGACATACCTCCTCGATAGTGCATCGGCGACCACGTTTACTTCACCCTTCTTGTGTTTGATTATATACAGATATCTCTCAAGAAACTCCACCCATTTGACATGCCTTCTATTCAGTTTGCCTTGGCTTTTAATGTGCCTAAGAGCTTGATGATCCGAGTGAATAATAAATTATTGAGATAACAAATAATGTTGCCATACCTCGAGTGCTCGAATTACCGCATAGAACTTTTTTGTCATAGGTCGAATAATTTAGGGTGGCTCCCTTGAGTTTCTCACTAAAATATGCAAGTGGTCTTCCTTCTTGCATAAGGACAGCACATATCCCGACTCCGGAAGCATCACATTCAACTTCAAAAACTTTATTGAAATCGGGAAGGCCTAA
The DNA here is from genome assembly GCA_003255005.1 of Begonia fuchsioides. Classification (NCBI taxonomy): domain Eukaryota; kingdom Viridiplantae; phylum Streptophyta; class Magnoliopsida; order Cucurbitales; family Begoniaceae; genus Begonia; species Begonia fuchsioides. The sequence goes on along the minus strand of QAOC01007178.1, from coordinate 89,185 downwards.
CACGGGTGCATTGCACAGCTTATGCTTAATGATTTCAAGACTCTTTTGACAATTTGGTGTCCATTCGAAATCTCTTCCCTTCTTAGTGCAATCCGTCAAAGGAGCCACAATGGAGCTAAAACCTTGAATGAATTCTCGGTAAAAAGATGCTAACCTGTGGAAGCTTCAGACATCCGAGACACACCTTGGAACGGGCCAATCCCGAATAGTCCACCTTGATTTCATCTACTTCCATTCCCTCCTTGGATATAATAAATCCCAAGAACTGAATTCTTGGTTGCACAAAGGATCATTTCTTCAAGTTGCCAAAAAGCTTTAAATCTCAGAGTTTATCAAATAACAATTTAAGGTGTTCTCGGTGATTATGCATGTCAAGGCTATAAATCAATATATCATCAAAATAAACCACCATAAATTTTCCCAAAAATTCTTTAAGTACGTAGTGCATAAGCCTCATAAAAGTACTATGGGCATTAGATAGCCCAAAAGGCATTACTAACCATTCGTAGAGGCCGTACTTTGTTTTAAACGCTGTTTTCCATTTGTCTCCTTCCTTCATTCGGATTTGGTGATAACCACTCTTTAGATCCACTTTCGAAAAACAAGAAGCTCTGCTAGGTTCATCTAACATGTCCTCGAGCCGAGGAATTGAAAAATGATATTTAATAGTGATTTAGTTGATGGCTCGACTGTCAACACACATTCGAAAACTTCCATCCTTCTTTGGGACCAATAAAGCGGGTACGGAACAAGGACTTAATGATTCCCGAATATGCCCTTTATCGAGAAGTTCTTGAACTTGTTGATGTAACTCCTTAGCTTCCTCGGGATTCAACCTATAAGAAGGTCGGTTTGGAAGGATTGCTCCTGGTTGCAAATCTATTTGATGTTCTATACCCCGGAGTGGTGGTAGACCGAGTGGTAAGTCTTCCGGGAATACATCTTGATACTCCTCAAGGAGTTCTCGGATCTCTTGAGGAATTCCTTCCATTTCTTCAATTCTTTCTCAGAATAATATAAGTATCATCAGATTTCCTGCCAAAATAGTTCTCAATATCTCTTTCTTATTCATAAACAAATTAGTTTTGGCCAAGCTCTTCGGCTTCTCAAGTTCATCCTTGGCCACTTGATCCAGTTCAAGAGGAACTAATTTAATAGATCGTCCATTAAATTTGAATGAGTATTTATTTGTGAATCCATCATGCATAACCCTCCGATCGAATTGCCATGGTCTCCCGAGTAATACATGGCTTGCACTCATGGGAACCACATCACACATCACCTTATCTTTATACTTTCCAATAGAAAAATAAATGCACACTTGCTCGGTAACCTTGAGGTCTTCCATATCATTTATCCAACGCAATTTATAGGGCTTCAGATGTAAACTAGTTTTCAACTTCAATTGACCAACTAAATCCCGAGATGCTACGTTAGTGCAACTACCACCATCAATAATAAGTGAACATACCTTGTCTTGGATCAAACACCTACTATGGAAGATATTTTCTCATTGGAGTTCCTCTTGTTGAATTTGAGTAGTAAGCACTCTTCGGATAACCATTAACAAAGGAGTTTCTTAATCTCCGATTTCCAAGTTTGGTTGATGGTTGAAACCACTTCTCAAGGCCATCCTTCAAACTTAAAATCACACAAAAATAGAGGTAAAGAGGAAGGTGGGGAGGGATTTATGGCTCTGATACCAAATGACACGGAATGGAGGGGGTTTAGATTTAAGAAGTGGGAGAATCGGGTTAGGTTATATGGAAAACGATAATTCGATAATTTCAGAATCGGGACTGGAATTTGGACGGCGATAACTCAACGATAAGATCGAGTTTCAGGCTGAAATTTTGAGTGGAACTCTGGGAAGAAGATAGGTGATATCCCTCCAAAAAATGAAGGAAATCACGTGGATGGATAGGTCAGAATGCAATGGAACAGTAATGGTGGTCAGCGGTGGCCGAAAATTGACAACCAACGGAAGAATTGAAATATCAAACAAAATCAACGATGGAAGAAGGAGCTTATGGACTTCAAGCTCACCCTATGACCTTGATAAAGGCTGGAGACTTTGAAGCAAGAAGAGAACCCCAGCTCGGAGGAGGAATCTCTTGAAGAACCGACGGTGGCCGGAGGAATTCTGGCTGCCTGCTGACATCGAAAGATGCCCAAAAAGGGAGAGAGCTAAAAGCTTCTTAATTTCAAATTCCAAATTAACATTACAATCACGCAATGAGGGAGGTTTTATCTGCTGAGAAGAGTGGGAAAAATGGAGGGAAAATTGAGGGCCAAAGGCATGCAACTTGCATGCTGGAAATTGAAATAAAGGAGGGAAAATTGGACAAATGAGATTGCAAGAATATGAAAGCCACGTGATCTTGAATCTCCTCAGCCAATTTCCCTTCTTCCTTGGCCCAAAATACCCTTCTCTTAGCCAAAAATACCTCATGCAAAACCCCATGCAAGCATGCAAAAATAAACCAAATAAAACCTAGCCGAGAAACCCTCTCGGGTTCTCCAAATATCCAACGTAAAATTCACGTAAAAATTAAGCTAAAAATGCGATAAAATTCCTTCAATCCATGTAAATGCTGGAGAGTTGAGCCGTGGAACCCTTGATAACTTTTGCATGGGACTCCAACTCGCCATGCAATGTGGTACTTCAATCGGGTTCGGGTTCGGGCTTGATTTCAGAGCTCTCGGTTTTTTGTTGCAAATCCTCCTTTTCTCCACGCCAAATTATCATGTGTTTTGTCCTTGTTTGATCCTCCAAATTTGGCTTAGAAATGTATAATTCTTTAATTAATTTTCGTACAAAATTAACAAACATATTAGAAAAATTCTGAGCTCGGGCTCGGGTGATTGCTCCGCTTGGCATGCCAATCAATGCCATGCCACCATCATACCATTTTCTTAGGATATGTAGAGTTTGGCCACTAGATTTAGGCATAATCTTTAGGAGTTTTTGCTTGTTGTTTTGTGCTTTTAGAGTAGGGCTTTGGGATTTGGGCTTAGGGCCCAGGGGTTTAGGCTTTGGACTTCGTGTTTTGAGCTTTGGACTTTGGGTTTTTAGCATTGTGCTCTAGGGTTTAGGCTTTGCCCTTTGGAGGTTCACTTGGTGTTTGAGGCTTCGAGCTAAGGGCTTTGGGCTTAGTGCTCTGTCTTTTGGGATTTGGTCTTACAATTTAAGGCTTTGCGCTTTGGGGTTTGACTTTGGAATTCACGCTTTAAACTTTAAGATTTGGCCTTTATTTTCTAGCTTGGTGTGAAGAGTTTAGGACTTTCACCTTGTTCATATGGCTTTGAGCTTTGGGTATAGGGTCTAGGCTTTGGGCTTAAGGCTTAGGACTCAGGCTATGGCTTAGGCCTTTGGGATTTGAGCACGGAGCCGAGAGGGTTTCCCAGCTCAGATGGACCCCCAAAGCTTATTGGCTTTTTTTGATGATCTTGGCGGCCTTACATAAAAATGACTCCTAAGGAAAGATAGCCAACTTCTCAATCTTTCCAACAAAAGGTAGAACATTAAAATTGGATGCCGTTTGCCTAGTCAACTACAGCCAACACAGAGAAGGCAGCACAACCTACCCGGGAAACAATCTTATTAGTTTTTTTTTCACGCGTTTGTTGCATGGATTTGCATGGGAAATTCTAGGGTCATCTAATTAGCATTTTGGACATTTCGGACATTTCCTAGAAGCTTAGTGAGCTGAAGGATGAGCATCCCATGAAGGCTCCTCATTTGTCCATCTTTGATGCCATGGATTGTGCTTCTTGGAGATATTTTGGGCCGTCCGATGAAGAACGGGATGTTGCTTAGTTTTCCTATTTAATATTACCTATGCTGAATGTAATTCTCAGATTTGAATTTAGAAGATTTTTCTTTTCAAATTTTGAATCTCCCGCTTTGGAGTTTTTCCTCCAAAGACTCGGTCTCCGAAACCCATATTCCGGCCACCAAGAGACAATCGGAGTTGATTGTCTTTCCAAGCTAAGACGATCTATCCTTACCACATTTCTCCAGCCATCTTCATGGTCTAAGGGTGAGAGTGTGGATCATCAGCTCAATCATCCATTTTTACGTGAAAGGAGTCACCTTTTACTACAAATTCCCGTATCCAGCCATTCTGCATCCGTCTTCTGTCTCGCCTTGACAACTCCCAAACCATCCTTGCGAATTTCGCTAAATTTTGAGGTTTTTTTTATCCTTTATTCATTTAGAAAACCTCCACATTTCAGCACCAAAATCATCCCTGTTTACAAGTTACAATCATTTCAAATTCATCATCGTTTTCCCAGATCTGCTGAGAAAACCTTAAATTATCCCCTTAACTATTTTCACCATCGTCATCATATCTTTAAATCCGTGCGTGAGAATCTCGTAATTTTTGGAGACCATAATTTAACTTTATTTCTTAAGATCTCCTCGAAATTTCGTTAAAAATCGAACCCCCGTTTGTGAGATCTACTCGTCCAAAGTCTATCCCGAATATGATTTTTTCGGGTAATCCCTAAAAATCCGCCGATCCATAATATTTCCATTATTCTCATCCCTTATTTCGTGTCATTTGGTATCAGAGCAAAGCATCTCATCCCACCTTCCTTTTTTGCCTTTGTATTTTAGTGATTTTATTTTGATAATATGTATTCACTAGTTGCACCGCATTCGAGATCAAACCAAAGAACACAAAGCCAATACTCGGATTACCTTGAATCGGACTATTATGAATCATTGGATAAAATCAAGCTCCTTATGTTGGAATTTTGTCAAGATCTTAAGTTGAATCAAAGCAATGTTGTTTCTCTCCAAAAAAGTGGAAGAAAATGTTGAGGTACAAACCGAGCAAGTGGAAGACATTGTCGTAATTGAGGATGAGCACTCCTCCAAGGAATCTGAAAACTCCTGTGCTATCTTGGAGCCCCATCACGAGCCTAACCAAGAAGAAAGGATTGAGAATATTCCATTGGGAGCACGTATTGAAAAAGGAACCTCAAGCTCCAACAAGCCGAGATTGCCAACCCTATCTCTCGAACGACCGTGAACCAACCCTTCGGGTATGTAGATCCAATATTTACAGCACCCTCTCATGCTTGCAATGTAGGTACAAATAGTTTTGAAGATCTCCAACAAAAAGTTGAGGAAATAGTGGAAGTAGAAACCGAGCAAGTGAAAGATGTTGCCGGTTTTGAGGAAAATCACTTTTTCCCAGAATCCGACAACTCTAATGATATCTTCCAGAATCTTCACGAGCCTAACAAAAAAGATATCATAGACAACCCTTCATTGGCAGCATCTCATCCTTGCATGGAAGGGACAAATGATTTTGAAGAGTTTATAATGGAATACCATTGTATCCAAGTAGACCTTGAGGATGAAATGGCCAAACCGCAGAAGGTTGTGTCTGAGAGGTATGATCTATTTAACCAAGTACTTAGTTACCTTCATCATATTGGTTTGAGTGGACGTGGATATTTTAATGGTATTGATTTGAAGTTTTTGAAGGAAAATTTTATTATAGAAGTTAATCATGCTAATTTGGTGTTTCAAGATTCCTCAATTGGAGATAATGAGCTTGTGATGCCTTATTTTAGTGCTAAAGGAATATTGGATGAACCCCACCTTAGAAATGAACATTGTAGCATGTATGTTGATGCATTTACTAATGATGACCCATGGCATGTGTCATTTCATTTCAATGAGTTTTCAAAACCGATAGTTGGTAATTTTGCCGCTTATTCCACTCCGATTTTGTGTCAGGGAAAATTTTTGGGTTGAAAACTTTTTTTGGTGTTTGAAGGGAATGCAGCAATACATTTTAATTGATGGTGTTTTTTTAATGAGGTTTTAAGCTTTTGAAGTTATTCATTTGTTGTCACCAAGTATGACCATTATATTTTTGGATATTCTTTGTTTCTATCTCAAGATTTTGGCATGAAACCCGAGAGTATGTTTTTGCTACAAGCTTCATTTAAGATGTGGATGATCGCTTGGCCCCATTGGAAGATGATTTACATGGATCCTAAGGGAAACGACACTTTGACAAATGGAGAAAAGGAGCCTAGGAAGAAAATTGTTTTGGGGTTGAAACAACATTTTTTTTCTCTTTACTGGATTTTATGAAGAGGACCAAGGAGAAGAAGAGTCTCAAGTGGTTTTGAGGACAAATCCTCAAAAAACCAGGAGAGTATGAGCTTGGGAATTTGTCCTCAAGTGGTTTTGAGGACAAATACTCATCCGAGCCCGAGCTCGGGAATTTTCTAATTTGTGTGTTAATTTTGTAGGAAAAATACTTAAAGATTTTCACATTTATCAGCTAACTTTAGAAGATCAAGAAAGACAAAAATATGTTATAACTTGGCTTGGAGAAGAGGTGGAACTTCAACCAAAACCCGAGGAGTCTAGATCCGAACCCGCATTTGATCCCGATTGAAGATGATCGTTGCATGGAACCCGAGAGGGTTTCCCGGCTCGAATGGACTCCCAAAAAATTTTGGCTTTTTTTTATTATCTTGGCGGCCTTACATAAAAACGACTCCTTCTGGGGAAAGATAGCCAACTTCTCAAGCTTTCCAAGAAAAGGTAGAACATTAAAATTGGATGCCGTTTGCCTAGTCAACTATAGCCAACACAGAGAGGGCAACAAAATCTACCTGAGAAATAATCTTATTAGTTTTTTATTCACGCGTTTCTCGCATGGATTTGCATGAGAAATTCTAGGGTTATCTAATTATTAATTGGGAGGGCATTTCGGACATTTCCTAAGAGCTTAATGAGCTGAAGGATGAGCATCCCATGAAGGCTCCTCATTGGTCCATCTTTGATGCCATGGATTGTGCTTCTTGGAGATATTTTGGGCCGTCCGATGAAGAACGTGATGTTGCTTAGTTTTCCTATTTAATATTACCTATGCTGAATGTCATTCTGAGATTTGAATTTAGAAGATTTTTCTTTTCAAATTTTGAATCTCTCCCTTTGGAGTTTTTCCTCCAAAGACTCGGTCTCCGGAACCCATATTCCGGCCACCAAGAGACAACCGGAGTTGATTGTCTTTCGAAGCTAAGACGATATGTCCTTACCACATTTCTCTAGCCACCTTGATGGTCTAAGGGTGAGAGTGTGGATCATCAGCTCAAGCATTCATTTTTACGTGAAAGGAGTACCTTTTACTACAAATTCCCGTATCCAGCCATTCTGCATCCGTCTTCCGTCCCGCCTTGACAACTCCCAAACCATCCTTGCGAATTTCACTAAATTTTGAAGTTTTTTTTATCCTTTATTCATTTAGAAAACCTCCAAATTTCAGCACCAAATTCATCCCCGTTTACAAGTTACGATCATTTCAAATTCATCCTCGTTTTCCTAGATCTGCTGAGAAAACCCTAAATTATCCCCTTAACCATTTTCACAATCATCAGCATATCTTTAAATCCGTGCTTGAGAATCCCGTAATTTTTGGAGACCATATTTTAACTTCTTTTTTTAAGATCTCCAAATTTCGTTAAAAATCGCACCCTCGTTTGTAAGATCTACCCGTCCAAAGTCTATCCCGAATCTGATTTTTTGAGTAATCCCTAAAAATCTGCCAATCCAAAATATTTCTATTATTCCCATCTCTTATTTTGTGTCATTTGGACTTTTGGTTTTTAGCTTCTTCGTTGAGGGTTTGGGCTTTGGAGTTTCAATTAGTGTTTAGGGCGTTGAACTAAAGGATATGGGCTTAGTGCTTTGTCTTTTTGTTCAGTGCTTATTATTTAAGGCTTTGGGCTTTAGGTTTTGGACTTTGAAATTCAAGCTTTGGGCCTAGGGTGTAGGGTTTGGGCTTTTTGTTTTGGCTTGAGGTATTGGAGTTTAAAATTGAGCTTTGGGGTAAAGCTCTTGGTTTGTGTGTAAGGCATAGGGATTAGGACTTTTAGGCTTTGGATATTTGGCTACTAGTTTTTTAGCTTTGTCTTAGGGCTTTACGTTTTGGGCTTTTGGATTTGGGCTTTAAGCGAAAAGCTTTTATATTATGGATGAGGTCTTACAACCTTTTGCTTTGATCTTAGGAAATTGGGCTTTGTGCTTTAGGGGTTTGGGCCTAGGACTTTAGGCTTTGGCCTTAGTGTCTAGGTTTTTCGACTTTATGCTTTGGCCTTTATTTTCAAGATTAGCCCTCTGACTTTAGGAATTTTGCTTTGGTCATGGCTTTGAGCTTTTGATTTACTGTTAAGGCTTTTGGCTTTGCGCATTAGACTTTGGGATTAGGGATTTGGACTTAGGGTTTCAAGTTTTGGGCTTTGGGCTTAGGGTAAGTCTCTGTCTTTGGGCATGAGGCTTAGGGTTTAGGGCTTTGGGATTTATCATTAGACTCTTATTTTTGGAACTTCAATTCTAATTTAATGCCTTTGTCCTTGTCTTCTGACATGATATGGAGGAGCATAGGAAGAGCGTCCCATGAAGGCTTCTCATTGGTCCATCTTTCAAGCCATGGATTGGTGTTCTTGGAGATGATTTAGGCCGTCCGATGATAAGCATGTTTTAGTTTAATTTTCTATTTAATCATCCCCATTCAAGTGTAATGATTAGATTTGATTGAATAAAGATTTATCTTTTCAAATTTCAATCTCCCCCTTTGGAGTTTTTCCTCCAAAGGCTCAGTCTTCGGAATCCCAAATCCGGCCACCAAGAGACACCCGGAGTTGATTGTCTTTCCGAGCTAAGATGATCTATCCTTACCACATTTCTCCAGCCATCTTCATGGTCTAAGGGTGAGAGTGTGGATCATCAGCTCAATCATCCATTTTTACGTAAAAAGAACCACCTTTACTGCAAATCCCCGTTTCCAACCATTCCTTATCCGTCTTCCATCTCGCCTCCACAATCCCCAAACCATCCGTGAGAATTTTGCCAATTTTTGAGGTATTCTTCCACTTTTATTTATTTAGAAAACCTTAGAATTTCAGCTCCAAACTCATCCCCGTTTACAAGTTAAAATCATTTCAAATTCATCCTCGTTTTCCCAGATCTACCGAGAAAACCCTAAATTATCCCCTTAACCGTTTTCACCATCGTCAGCATGTCTTTAAATCCGTGTGTGAGAATCCCGTAATTTTTGGAGACCATATCCTAACTTTATTCCTTAATATCTCCTCCACATTTCGTTAAAAATCTCACTCCCGTTTCCGAGATCCAAGCGCCCAAAGTTTATCCCGAATCTAATTTTTTGGGTAATCCCTAAAAATCTGCCAATCCAAAATATTTCCATTAATCCCATTCCTATTTGGTGTCATCTTCAGGCTTAGAATTTAAGGTTTTTTCCTTTTTGCTTTCGGTTTATACACTTGCCGTCATCCACCTTCGCCTTGCATTGACAACCGTAGTGAATCATGAATCGTGAATCTCGTTCCCTAATTCTACACACTGGGCTCGTGAACATCTGAATTGTTTTTATAGAATTCGTAGCTCTAAATTTGTTAAGAAAGTTGTTCAGATTTAAAAAAATTCCAAATCCCAATTTCAGATACTGTGTTGCTTTCAAATAACAACTTTGGATAATCATCTGTGATCTACCTCTCCTTCTAATATCTTTGACATTCTTTCTTGTCCCGCAATCCTCTAGAGTTATCTATAATTGTATGGAAATAAAATTTTGTAAAAAAATCCATCATTATACCTCAATTTTACATAAAATCTTTCATGAAGATGCAATACGTTAGGCCTAGGCCTGGGGTCTTTAGGGCTTTGAGCTTAGTGTTAATGACTTCGGACTGGGACTTTGGGCTTAGTGTTAAAGGCTTATCTACCTCAAAGTCATAAGCATGAAGCTTTTTTTTTGGACTTGGGAATTGAGGGTTTGACAATCTTTCAAAGATTGTTAATCATTAAGGGCTTTGGCCTTTGGCCTTTGGGACTTGGGATTAAGGCATATGACTTAAGATATTAGGCTTTGGGCTTTGATCTTTGATCTTAGCGCTTTGGACTTTTGGCGTTTAGCTTTGTTTTTAATTGTTTAAGGATTTGACTTTAGGCTTTGGCTTTTGATCCTTATTCTTAAGGCTTTGGGCTTTCGAATTTTGGGCTCGGGATTTCAGCATAGGCTTTGGGTTTTGTTCTTTTAGCATTGAGTTTTGAATCTGGGCTAATGCCTCTATGCTTTGGGCTTAACCATTGTACTTAGGAATTTTGGATTTGGGTGAAGGGCTTTTGGGTTTGGACTTAAGGCTTAGAGCATCAAACTAAGGGCTAACAGGCTTTGAATGTTGAGCTTTGGGAATTCACTTTTTAGGGTGAAGGGTTTTGGGTTTGAACTTTGGCCTTTAGGCTATCAGCATAGGGCTTTGGGCCTAGTATTATATGTTTAGAGCTTTAACTTTATGCATAGTGCTTTGGACTTTGGGTTTTCAGCTTTAGACATTAGGTATAGAGCTAATGGGTTTGAGCTTTAAGCTTTGAGTTTCAGGGTTTGGGTTTAGGGCTAAGACTTAGATATTTGGGCCTTAGGCTATTGGGCTTTTGACTTGAGGCTTTAGTCTTTGAGCTTTGGGGTTGAAACTTTGGGTTTTGGGCTTTAGGCTTTGAGATTAGGGCTTTTGGCTTTGTGCTTTTGGCGTAAGGATTAGGGCATTTGAGTTTTAGATTTAAGCTTTGGTTTTTGGCTTTGTGCTTGGGGCCTTAGGATTCAGGCTTTAGCCTTTGGGCTAAGGGATTTGGTTTTAGGGCTTATGGCTTAGATCGTGGGACTTATGACTTAATGCTTTAGGCTTTGGACCTTGGGCTTATGGCTTCGAGGTTTGTACTTTGTGCTTTATGCTTGGGCTTATTGTTTAGGGCTTTAATATTGGTGCTAAGAGCTTAAGATTTAAGATTTTGAGCTTTTGGCTTTGTGCCTAGGACTTAGGACTTTTGCCATATGTCTTTAGATTTAATCTTTGTCCATAGGTGATGCACCAATGAGTGGAAATTTGCTCAAGAAAGAGACACTGTAATACCTAAGTATTTTTACGCTATCAAAGGGTTCAACTAGAAATTTGTTTGAAGTGTTAAATACTGAATTAGGAGTAAGAAAGGAAGACGAATCAGAGTATAACATATATCACTATAGGATTAGTACCAAATCGTGATTAATACATAATTAGTGAAAATTATGGGATCATTAAAGTTTACTAAAAGACACACTGTAATACCAGTGTAGAAGTTAACTATTTTTACGCTATCAACGGGTACCATTAGAAATTTGTTTGAAGTGCTACATACTGAATTAGGAGTGAGAAAGGAAGACAAATCAGAATATAACACGTATCACTATAGGATTAGTACCAAATCATGATTAACACATAATTAGTGAAAATTATGGGGTCATTAAGTTAACCCTAAGGATTAGCTTAGAACTAATGTGAATTAATTAGTTAAGCTAAGTATGATTTAAATAATGATAATGAAGGTATTTTAGCAATTAATAGAACATGTTATGGTAAAATGGTAAAAGTAAATAGATAAATTTGGCAAAATAATAATTTTACCCCATGAACCGTCTAAAAATATTGGAGGATGGCTTATGAACAACCATTTTTGAGATGAAGAGAGAGAAGGGGTGAAAGAGAGGGATAACTTGATAGTAAAGAGTTAGAGATAGAAAGTGAAAGTTGAAAGAGAAGAAGCTGAAATTGGCCTTCAATCCTTTGAGTAGAAGTGTTCCTCTCATCAAGAGGAATTTGTTGAGCTAAAAATCAAGAGGTATGACCTTTTGTTACGTGGTTTAGAGTGATTATGATTATTCACATGATTACATAAGGATAAGTGAGAATTATGATGTTATCAATGACTTTGTAAGTTGGTAATGAGTGATAAAAGAAAATTAAAACAATCAAATCCCCATGTGATTGGGACAGGAGATCTCAACTATGAAAGGTCTTGCCGACTGCACCCTCCAAGTTTTGATGGGCAATCATCTGACCCAGCATATTCTGAAGAGTGGGTTCGTACACTTGAAGATATGTTTGATTATGCTAAAATTGAGGATGTAGAGAATGTTAATTGTGCATCATATATGTTAGAGAAAGATGCACAATATTGGTGGGACACTTTGAAGGCCACCAATAATGTTCTAACCATGACCTGGCAACAATTCAAAGAAGTGTTTTACGAGAAGTATTTTAGTCGCACAGTCAGATGAAGTAAATTAGTGGAGTTTGTACAACTACGTCAAATAGGAAGTGTGGCTGAATATGTATGGAAATTTGAATCCCTTGCTCGTCTTGCTAGCCATTTAGTTAGCGACAATGAGCATAAAGTGCATCAATTTACCCAAGGCCTAAAAGCTGAAATTTAAAGGGGCGTAAAAATTTCAGGTACGCATGAATTACCATACTCCTCAGTGATAACTAAAGCATTCAAAGTAGAAGAAGCCAAGACTAAATTTCAACAACATCGAGAAAATGTTCAAAAATTCTATACTAATGGACAGTCATCTGGATATAAGAGATGACAGACACATGAAAGGTAAAAGACAAGGAGAAGAACTACAAAACCAAGGAAGAGAAAAGAAAATTCAAAAGTCTTCTCAACCACAACAATGTCAAAATGTAAAAGGCGTGAAAGGCACTGGACAATGTTATTGATGCAAGAAACCAAGGCACATCTTAAAGTTTTGCCACTTGCTGGACAAGGAGAAACCGAAGGTGATACATCGTGTTTTTGCAATGATAGAGCCAGAAGAGGCAAATGAACCTAAAGTGGTGTCAGGTACCATTTATATTATGGATATGCTTGCTTATACGTTGATTGATTTGGGTGCAACTCACTGATTTATTTCACCTGAGTTTATAACTATGCTCAATTGCTACCCTCAAAAAGCAGAGTGTGAGTTCAATGCTATCATCAGGTGAGCATTTACAATTAATGTGTTACAGGATTGCATAGTTAAGTTAGATAATAGGATACTATATGCTGATTTCATAATCATGAAAATGAAGGATTAAGATGCAATTTTGGGAATGGACTTGCTGCATCGATATTATGCAACAATTAACTACAAGACCAGGATTGTTTACTTTCATCGTCCAACTGTAGAAATTTGTTTTTTTCACGTAGGTAAGTGTGCAAAGAAAATGCCAGTTATATCAGCTATTAATGCTCAACAAATACTGAAAAGCAGGTGCGAAGGATTATTGAAGGAGATCCCGGTTGTACAAAATTTTATATAAGTTTTGTACAACCGGGATCTCCTTCAATAATCCTTCACACTTCCTAGATGATCATCCAAGTTTGCCACTAGATTGGAGAATTGAATTCGTAATTAATGTATATCCTGGTGCAGAACCAGTATCTAAAAACCGGTATAGGAAGAATTGATGAGCAAGGGTTCATTCGGCGAAGCTTTTACCTTGGGGAGCCACGACTTTATTTGTGAAGAAGAAGGATGTAATAATGATAATGTGCAATGATTATAGAGAGTTGAATAAGCTAACGCTAAAGAATAAGTATCCTTTACCACAGATAGATGATTTATTTGATCAACTCAGTGGTGCACGAGTTTTCTCAAAGATAGACTTACGTTCGGGTTATTATCAGCTTAAAGCAAAATCTGAGGTTATTCCAAAGACAACATTTTGAACGAGGTATGGGCACCATGAATTTTTTATAATGTCGTTTCGATTAACATATGCACCTACGGCATTTATGGACTTAATGAATAGAGTGTTTTGAGAATATTTAGAAAAATTTGTAATCGTCTTGATCGATGATATCCTCATCTATTCTGGAAGCAAAGAAGGACATGGGAAGCATTTGGAGATTTTTTTTAGATAAGTTGAGGCAGCACAAGTTAGATGCAAAATTTTCCAAATCCAAATTTTAGCTAGATCGAGTGAATTTTCTCGGCCACATTATCACCAAAGATGGTCTATTTGTGGATCCAGTAAAGATTCAAACAATCAAAGATTGGCCACAACCAAGGAATGCGGGAGATGTAAGGAGTTTTCTTGGATTGCATGCTATTATCAAAAAATCATTGAAGGATTCTAAAAAATTGCTATGCCTTTAACTCAATTAACCAAGAAGAATATGAACTTCTGGTGGTCATTTGATTGTCAACGAAGTTTTCAGGAATTAAAAGATAAATTGACCACAACCCCAGTATTGAAACTTCCAAATGAAGATGGGTGCTTCAATATTTACTATGATGCATCAAAGATAGTACTTATACAAGATGGAAAGGTGATTGCATATGCATGAAGGCAATTGAAAGAATATGAGAAATACTACCCAACACATGATTTAGAGCTTGCTACTGTAGTTTTTGCACTCAAGATATGAAGGCACTATCTATATGGAAAGTCATGTGAAGTATATTCTGACCATAAAAGTTTGAAGTATATTTTTACACAGAAAGAGGTTAATATGCGACAACAAAGATGGTTGGAATTTTTCAAGGATTATGACTTTGAAATTAAGTACCATCCAGGAAAAGCGAACATTGTTGCCGATGCATTGAGTAGAACAATAGGCTTTAAGGAACCAACATTATTGGCTTTATCAGTTGCATTACAATTGGAGGTCCAAAGATTCGATCTGGGGCTTATAACGGAAGTGACCAGTAAGATGACTGCATTAACGGCTACAAGATATTGGGAGATATCAAAGAGGCACAATTAAGAGATCCAAGATATTGGGATTACAAGTCAAAAATGGATCTTGATGAATCTTCTGAATTTCATTGTTCAGAAGATGGTATTTTAAAATTCAAAAACCAATGGTATGTGCCACAAGATTCAGAATTACGAACAAAGGTGTTATCTGAAGCACATTAATCTACGTTCTCAATACATCCTGGAACTATAAAAATGTATTGAGATTCGAAGTTACACTTTTGGTGGCTCAATATGAAAGAGGACATTAAAATTATGTTAAATTGTGTCTAATTTGCCACAAGTAAAGGCAGAACACCAACGTCCAGCAAGAACTCTCCAACTTTTGTCTATCCCAGAATGGAAGTGGGAACATATTTCAATGGATTTTGTTTTTGGATTACCAAAAACTACAAAAGGACATGATGGCATGTGAGTAATCATAGATCGCCTAACAAAATCTACCCATTTTCTACCAATAAAGATCATGTTCTCAATGTATCAATATGCAGAACTCTACAGACAAGATATAGTGAATTCAAAATTTATATCAAAGTTTTGGAGAAATTTACACGAAGCAATGGGCACAAAGTTGAATTTCAGTACCGCATTCCATCCTCAAACCGATGGGCAAAAAGAGAGGACAATCCAAACATTGGAAGATATGTTAAGATCATGTGTACTTGAGTTTAATACTACATGTTGCAAGATGTTACCATTAGTTGAATTCTCTTACAATAATAGTTATCAAGCTACTATCTATATGGCACCATATGAAGCTCTATAGATCGAAAGTGTCGATCTCCCTTGTGTTGGGATGAAGTGGGAGAAGCCAAGATACTAGGCCCTGAATTATTCAACAAACACTGGATCAATTGAAGATAATCAGAGACAAATTAAAGAAAGCTCAGAGCTGACAAAAGAGTTATGCCGTTCAACGAAGAATGGAGTTAGAATTTAATGAGGGAGATGAAGTATTTTTAAAGGTTTCCATATTTAAAGGAGTAGTAAGATTGTGAAGAAAGGGCAAGCTTAACCCGAGATTTGTTGTCCCTTTTCTTATTAAACAGAAAGTTAGAGGAAGGACATATTAACTAAATCGGTATTTATCAATGGCCGGAGTGCACACTGTGTTTCATTTATCTATGTTAAGGAAGTACTTAAGAGATCCATCTCAAGTGGTACAACAAGAAGATATCGAAATTCGACCAACATTGGAGTATACGAAGCAACTAGTTTGCATTCTCGATTACTTGACCAAAGAACTTCGAAACAAAAAGATTCTTTTAGTTAAAATTCTTTGGAATAATCACCAGGCAGAAGAAGCAACCTGGGAAAAAGAAGACGATATGAGAAGTCAATACCCTCATCTATTTGATGTTTGAAATTTTTTTGGACAAATATTTTTGTAAGGAGGGTATTTTATAATATTTTATAAAATATTATAATACCAGTGTACAAGTTAAGTATTTTTACACTATCAAATGGTTCAATTAGAAATTTTTTTGAAGTGATACATACTAAATTAGGAGTAAGAAAGGAAGGCGAATCAGAGTATGACGCATATAACTATAGTATTAGTACCAAATCATGATTAAGACATAATTAGTGAAAATTATGGGGTAATTAAGGTTTACTAATCGTGATTAATTAAGTTAACCCTAAGGATTAGCTTAGAACGAATGTGAATTAATTAGTTAAGCTAAGTATGATTTAAATAATGATAATGGAGGTATTTTAGCAATTAATAGAATAGGTTATGATAAAATTGTAAAAGTAAAAGGATCAATTTGGAAAAATAGTAATTTTACCCGATGAACCATCTAGAAATATTGGTGAATGGCTGATGATTTGCCATTTTCGTGCTGAAGAGAGAGAAGGGGTGAAAGAGAAGGAGAACTTGACAAAAAAAAGTTTAGAGAGAGAAAGTGAAAGTTGTAAGGGAAGAAGCTGAAATTGGTCTCCAATCCTTTGAGAAGAAGTGTTCCTCTCATCAAGAGGAATATATTGAGCTAAAAGTCAAGAAGTATGACCTTATGTTACGTTGTTTAGAGTGATTATGATTATTGACATGATTACATTAAGGATAAGTGAGAATTATGAAATTATTAATGACTTTGTAAGTTGGTTATGATTGATACACAAAAATTAAAATTTTTTATCCATGGTTTTGTTTATTGGTTAAACAATCATGTTGGAATAACATATATATGTTTATGAATGATGGAAATTTGGAATTGGTAGAGGTTGTGCATATTTTATCAAAGTTACCACAAAACTTTTAATTCTGAACAAATTAGGATTTTGCACCTGAAAACAATGATATACTAATCCCACGCCCTAGATGTTTTAGAGCATTGAATTAGACACCTTGACTGACGTATAGGCTTTATAATCATAGTATTTCATGGTATATATAAGAAGTTATGATTTTTCGAAGTTATCACAAAATAGGACATTGATTCCGGAAATTTTGAATGATACTAGGTTATTGAGGTGAAGGTTATTCACAAAAGTACCTACTACTAGAAAGACTTACTAAGGATAGACAAGGTAAGTAGTATTGTGTGTGTCTTCCCTTAATCAAGTCTACATCATAAAACAATAGGACTTTGTTGTTGTTTTATGCTTTACATGTGTACGCCCTGTAGCGTACTGTTTCGTAAACTTTGGTTTTCATAAAAAGATGATAAAATTTTTCGTTTACGTTCAAGCATTTGTAAAACATAGCAGCGGAAGACTTTGAAACATATTTATAATTTAAATCTCTTTTGGAGAAATACATGATTGCATGATCGTTCTAAAATATATTAAAATAAAAATCCTCTCGTTCGTTGCTTGGACAACATCGTTCTAATAGCCACGTAGCCACGGTCATGGGAGCACTTCATCAACTGAACGTTAGCATCACCTACACCACAAAGTTCATCTATGAGCCTAGTGCTCAGTAAGTAAAGCATGAAATGCAGGAATGCAAACATGACATGAATTTGTAAAACATTTTCTTTTCATTTCATTTAGAGTGTTTCTTTACTTTAATTTCCATGCATCTTTATCATTGGGGCTTCCCAGCAAGGAACGAGAGACCACAAACTTAAGTTCACTTAAGGGGACAACCAACTCGATTCCAAGAGTTGAGAGACCACAAACTTGAGTCCACCTAAGGGGACAACCAACTCAAACCCCTTAATGACATTTACGTAACTTTCTATTTATTTCTTTTATCTTCGTCTTTCGTTGGTTATTCGAGCTCAACCCGAATGAACCATTTTCATATTCTGTTTCATATGAAATCTCATGCATGTAAATAGTTCGTAACTTTCTTGAAAACATGATGCATGAGATGCCCATGAACATGCATAATATGAATGTACCAAGCACATCATTAACATGTGTAGCATAAACATAACAATTCATCACATCATAGTAAATATCAATTCCAATAACATTTCGTAAGTTACATTAGCTTAACTACTTAACAATTGCTAGAAGCATATACTTATTTCATTTTGACATAAACCAAATCTTTGTGATATTAACATAATTGCAACATGTTATCTAAAAACATGACATTCATAAATTAATCATACTTAACACTTCAAAATACCTTTGAGCTAAATACCATCATTCAACATACTCTATCTCATCATTAGACAATTCATGTCATAACAAACAAGCAAAACGTAACACTTCATGGTGTAGGCCCAAGGAGGCAAAACACAAACATAGCATTACTTACCTTAGGTTTTTAGCAATTAGGAAACACATAATCAATGTCTTTTAATCATTTCATAACCTATAAATAAAACAACTATTAATCGTAACCCGAAATACTATTCACTATTTTGCAGCAACTTCAAAGTTTCATAACTTAGTATATACAACTCTAAATGTCTTCATTCAAAAGCGCAAATCTTTCCCAAGGTGTCTATTTTCACTTGGTATAAGGCCTTGGCCAGTGGATTAGTCTAACTTAATTTTTTAATGCAAAACCTAAAACTTGATAGGTTTTTCAGTTTTTAACCACTTTTGTATAACATGGAAAAATATGAACTAATTTATTTATCTTTCATATATATATCCACACCTAAGCCACTCTAACATGATTATATATCATTTTTACAGAACCATACACCATAACTACGAATTTTGTGCTCTCAATATAGCTAATCATCATACCATCAATAAATTCTCTAAAAACCACAATTATTCTTTACCTATCCTATCCTTAATCACGATTAATCTAATCCATGCATATCATAAATATTACCTCATGATTCTTAGCTCAATAGATTCCTCTTGATGAGAGGAACATTCCTTGTTAAGGTCTTGGAGACCAATTCTCCCCTTTTTACCTTCAATTTTCAACTTTCTCTCACTAAAGCTCAATTCTCCATTTTCATCTTCTTTCTTCCTTTCTCTCTCTACAGCGATGAAAATAGCTGATACTCTGCCGTTTCTCCCCTCCTATAGATAGATTTGAGGATGAATTTACATTTTAATCCAACTTATCCTATTATGTTTACTATTTTATCCTTCTTTATCCATTTAATTGCTAAAATACCTTAATTATTGTCTTGAAAACATACTTAGTTTAACTAATTAATCTATATTAGCACTAAGCCAATGCTTAAGATTTACTTAATTAATCATGATTAGTAAACCTTAATTACCCTTTAATCACTCACAAATTACATCTTAATCATAATTAGTCACTAATCTAATTCGTGACACGTGGCAATTTCTTATTGTTTCACTACTTTAAATTATAAAATCACAAATTACATCTAATAATATTCTTTGATTAAACTTTATTCAAATTATATAATTAATTAAGGAAGAAATGTAAGGTGGAGGTGACATATTATTAAAACATCAAGTGTAATTTCACCCACCTATCATGTTTATGCTAATTGTCTAACCTAGCTTTTTCATCCTTTGCATTTCATTATTTATCTTAATTTACCTTAAAAGTAAGCAAATTTCTTTTTGGGTATTACAACATGTTAAGATATGACGCACATATAAAATGATGTACAAAAGCATCATTCAGTTTATGATATGATAGATTGCTGTGTTTAATGTTATGAATATTACTTAATTGCTTGACACGTTCATACTACGAACATCTCGTGCATCATGTTTTCTAGAAAGTTACAAACTATTTACATGCATGAGATTTCATATGAAACATAATATGAAAATGGTTGTTTTGGGTTGAGCTCGAAATACAACAAAAGAAAAAGATAAAATAAAGAAAAGAAAAAGTTACGTAAATACAATTGGGAAGGGGTTTGAGTTGGCAGTCCCCTTAGGTGGACTCAAGTTTGTGATCTCTCAACCCTTGAAATTGAGTTGGCTATCCCCTTAAATGAACTCAAGTTTGTTGTCTCTCGTTCCCTGCCAAGATGCCCCAATGATAAGGAATGATAGAAATTAAAGGAATGAAAAACCCGGAATAAAATGTAAAGAAAAGTTTTACTTATGCATATCATACATGTTCATGCATATTTTATACTACTTGCTGAGCCTTATGCTCATAGATGAGTTTTATGAGGTATGTGAGGAAGACGTACACTAAGAGGTGTACAATTTGTTCATGGGGTGGTTGATGCTGTTTAAGCGGATGTTGACCTGTTGACACGAAATGGAGGGGGTTTAGATTTTAGGGGGTGAGTGGAGAACCGGTAGGATTTTAAAAGAGGATAAAATCTGATAGTCCATAATCGGGACCGAATTTTGGGAGAGGATAACTCGACGATGAGATCGAGTTTATGGCTGAAATTTTGAGGGGAGTTGCAAGGAAGCGTTAAGTAATACACCTCAAAATTTGAAGGCGATCACTTGGGCGGATCGATCGGAAATGAATGGATTATTAACCGAGCTTGGCGGTGGCCGGAAGTGAAGGCCCAAAGGAAAGAAATGGAATTATCAAACAAAAATAACAATGGAATGAAGAGCTTATGACCTTGAAACTCACCCTAAGACCTTGAAGAAGGCTGGAGACTTGAAGCATGAAGAGATCTCTAGCTCGGAGGGAGAAATCTTGAAGAGAACACACGGTGGCCGGAGGAATTCTGGCTGTTAGCTGAAAATGGAAGATGCCCGAGAAGAGAGAGCTAAAAAGCTACTTAAATTCAAATCCAGAATTGAGGATTATAATCATGCAATGGGGGAGGTTTTATCAGCTATGAAGAGAGGAAAAAAAAGGAGGGAAAACTAAGGGCCAAGGTCATGCAAAAAGCATGCTGTAAAATGACTAAAAGGAGGGAACATTTGGACCAATGAGAATGCAAGAACGTGCAAGCCACGTTTCCTTGAATCCCTTCAGCCAATTTTCCTTTCTTCTTGGCCCTAAATACCCTTCTTCCAGCCAATTAAACCCTCATGCAAAACCCCATGCACAACATGCAAAAATCCACGTTAAAACCCTAGCCGAGAAAACCTTCTCGGGTTCTCTAAATATTCACTGAAAAATCACGTAAAAATTATCCTAAAAATGCAACAAAATCCCTTCACTCCATGTAAATCTTGGTGAGTTGAGTCGTGGATCAATTATTCACATTTGCATGGAACTCCAACTCGCCATGCAAGTGCATCTTCAACAGGGATCGGGTGCGGGTTTTGTTCCGGAAGACTTAAGTTGTGGTTGCAAATCCGCCTCCTCTCCAAGCCAAGTTATTGAATGTTTTGGTCTTTCTTGATCCTCCAAAGTTGGCTTAGAAATGTGTAATTCTTCAATTAATTTTCTTGCAAAAATAACAAACGAGTTAGAAAATTCCCGAGCTCGGGCTCGGGTGAGTACTTCGCTTGGAATGCCAATCTGTGGCATGTCATCTGCGGGCAAGGATTTTGAAGAATCGTAAATAATGGTTAGGAGAAGAAGTTTTTAACTTTTTACATATAGCTTGTAAATAGTTTAAGAAACTTAACATGTTGTAAATATGTTTTAAGTAACTTTAGTTTTCATGTATGCTTTAAATGATTTTTACGAGAAAATGTTTTCCGCTGCAAGTAAAAAAAAGTAAAGAACATACTTTGAGCTAGGAAGGACGTTACACACACTGTAGATGACATTTCATTAGATTTTAGAAATTTGTTTTGAAAAGAAATAACTTTGCGTGTGCGTATAGTTAGGGACTAAGATTTGAAGAGGTTGTCAAGAAAAAGGATGTCAGAGGCTCCTTTAAAAATCAAAGAGAGATCTACTATGAAATGGTATTGGTGACTAAAATACTAAGGGTTGATAGAATTAGGGTTGGGCAGATCCGACCCAATCCGACAATCCATTTGGATTTGATCAGATCGAGTCGGATTAAGAAACGATATTGGATCGAGGACTTTCTGAAATCCTGACGATCAACTCTGAACCCTGCGACGCAACCCCAACGATCGACTCTGAACCCCGCGATGAACCACGACAATAGACTCTGAATCCCGCGACAAACCCCAACAATCGACTCCGAAGTCCGAACCTCGTGACAAACCTGACGACTCTGAACCCCGACGATCAACTCTGAACCCGGCGGGCCGTGACGAACCCCGACAATCGATCCAAGACTCTCCCAAAAGTTTTCATTATTTAATTTAGGTATTGAATTTTTGTTATTGCATATTTGTTGAATTATATTTGATTAAATTGTAGTTGTGATGAAATTTAGGCAAACTAAAATTTGGGTTGAGATATGAGAATTTAAAATGTAATTGTGCTGTGTTTAATACAAATTTTAGATGAATGAACGTTATGGAGATTGAGAATGTATTATTCGATTTGACAATATTGATTAGATTTGAGAATTTTAAATTTGGTTTGGTTGTTTTTTTGCAGAATGGAAAGTACAGCTTCTGCAACTATCGACACAACGATACAATCAACATCTACAACTCCTGCGATAACTACGAATCCTATTAAGTCTGCCCTTAATCCGAGAAAAAGAGCGTTGAGGGCTGCATGTTAGGATCATTTTACATTGGTTGAAGGATGTGATTCGGAGGATCCGAGAGCTAGCTGCAACCATTGTGGCAAAAAATATGCTTGTCATACAAAGAAGGCGGGAAGTTCGAATATGACAAAGCATTTGAAGAGTTGCAAAAAGTATATGTTGGCCACAGATCAATTACAGAAGAAGTTGCCTTTTACTACGCTGAAAGGGGAATCAAGCTCGTCTTCTGTATCATCTTTTACGCAGGCAGAAGCACGTGCAGTACTTGCGAGCATGATTATAACTGATGAACTACCGATGAAAATGGTAGAAAAAGAAGGATTCAAAAAGTGGTGCGCATATCCGTTCTTTAAAAACTTTTCAAAACAACGGTAAAATTTTTCTTTTCGTAAATACACTTGAAATACTTGACTCGAAAACTTAGCAGAAGCGTAATACTTTAAACGTTGAGCTAGTGAACCCATACACGTGTAAACCACCATTTCATCAATACAGGTTAAAGGTAACTCATACACGTATAAACCACCATTTCACCAACATCATTCATAATATCGTAAAGCATCTAATTAGTTTTGCGACAAAATATCAAATACATTGAAACCATTTTCTTTTCCTTCCCCCACGGGTCATCGCTAGGTTTCGTAAACAGCCCGCTCCAAAACAGCTTCATTCACATATCATGGCACATGATGAGGACTAAATTCTTCATCCCGAGCTTTGTCACCTACATCACAAAGCTTAACTAGTGAGCCTAAGGCTCAGTAAGAAATCATAATGTCCTACGCGCCTAGCATGCTCATGATATGCTTAAAACATATTATTTTCGTAAAACGTGTCTTTTTCAAATCATTTTGGGGTGAGGATCCGTGTCCCATACCCTGACCATCCTCAAAACATCATTTCATTTTTAGAGTGAAGATTCGTGTCTCATACCACGACCATCTTCAAAACCTAACTTGATACATGTTGCCATTACATCGCATAAAGGGGAAATGCATCATTCCCATAACTTGATAATTTGATAGAGAGTTAGCACATACGGGGTCCTCTCATAATATAATAGCTTAATAGAGAGTTAGCACCTACGGGGTCCTCTCATAACTTGATACTTGATAACTTGATATTT
Organism: Begonia fuchsioides; assembly: GCA_003255005.1. Classification (NCBI taxonomy): domain Eukaryota; kingdom Viridiplantae; phylum Streptophyta; class Magnoliopsida; order Cucurbitales; family Begoniaceae; genus Begonia; species Begonia fuchsioides. The sequence continues at coordinate 65,512 of QAOC01007178.1, read as the reverse complement.
GATAACTTGATCTTCATGCGATGAATGGTGACATTTTGAATGCATGCTTGATAAACATTTTTGTTGAAATATGATGCATGAATGAGATGACATGCAAAACATGATAACTTGACTTAATTCATGCATTCTTGATAACTTAAGAAATCATGCTTTGCTTAACAACTTAACATAAATCACACATAAATACATATGTCTACCAAATGCACTTAAACTTTATTTCTTAACATATTTTTCATGTTTTACGTATTTAGGCATTACTTATAGCATACACATCACAATTCAATGTCACACAAACATCAATCACACCCATATTATTGGGTCGGTGCACGGTGCGATGCACCCTAAACAGATTTCATACATATATAACTATAACGTATTCATTTCATGCTTAATAATTTAACATTTTAACATTTCTCAATCATTCAATCACATCAATCTCAGTCCTTCTCTTTGTGATGTAGGCCCCGAAGGGAAAAACACATGCAATGAGTTCTTACCTTGTTTCCAAGCTGAATTTCTATTCACTTTCCATTAATTTCCTTAATTTGTCTTCAAGAACACCTTAAAAATCACAATTAACTAAAATAAGTACCCAATATTTTATTTCTGTTTTTCACCTAACTTTCGGGGCTCATGACGCTTTCTATACTTATTCAAATTCCATGTAATTTATATCAATCTCTTCCTTATTTTGTCTACTACAATTCATATGAAGAAGTTGTTGCCGAATTCGTAGTTAAAGACCCTTTAAAATTAACATGACCATAACCTATCTGTAATGCTGAAACTGAAATTTTGAAAACTCCCTTCTCATTTTTTCTTACATGCAAAATCATAATACCTCTCTTATATCCTTAATAATTGATTCAATTGCTAACATAAAATTTTTTTAGGGTGAATTACGTGCTTAAACCTCTGACTTTCAATTCCGTCCTAAAACTCAAGATTTTCATGTGTTCTATCCAATCAATACACATGCATGCTTGTTTGTCACTTATTCAAGACATAAAATCCTTAAACCATCCAAATAAGCTAATGGACACGAAATTCTTACTTGTTTTCAAGAATTTGGGGCTGCAAAACACACCCACAACACCAATGTGGGGGTTTGAGAAGAAACTCACCCTTTTTCCTTCAAGAAAAATCTTCAATCTCTTACATTTTCACTCAAGCTCCTAGAGACCATTTGAGAGGAAAAACTCTCTGCAAAAGTGGGAACGAGGGAAGGGAGGCTGCCCTATGACTTTTGGAGCATGAAAGGTTGCAAGAATTTGAAGGATGAAGACTGCATAATGAGTTTTTAAATAATTTCAGGCGTGGAAGACAGAGAGTTTTCAGATATCATCAAGGAGCGGTTGACACATTAAACAAGGTGTCGACCGGTTCTACACGAGGTGTCGACCTACCACTGTCCGGTCCTTCATTCACAACCTTCCATTTTCCATTTTCTCAAACTTTCATTCAACACTTAAACTGATTTAGTCCAACTTTCACATTGACCTTACTTTATCAACTACCAATTTTAATAATTGAATTCCAGCAAGTTAATCGTCATTTCATATCCTTAATCATAATTGAAATATAAGATGATATCCTTATAAGACTTTGAATTATGATGAAAGGTCGGGTGTTACCACACGGTTGAAACTCCGGCATTTTCTTTTGTTTTCATCCACTTTCCACCTCCAACACTTGACGACTTTTATTCCAACATCAAACTTTGTTTCCGAATCATCTAAATTACTATTTCAAATGTGTAACACCACCTTAACATCCATCATCCCTTAACACATATTGTACCCCTACCATAACGTGCTATATTCATACAGGCTTAGATTACCCAGAAAAGTGGGGTGTTACATGCACATCGACCGTTCATGGAAATGTGAATGTAGGCTCGCCTGAACACCTCCCTCGATGGGTGTGTCTCCCCTATTTGTTCGGTGCACAACAACCTCCTCCACCTTCCTAACCTCCCCCACTTTTAAAGCGCCATTTAACCTTTTCTCATTCCACCTAGCCCATTACCTGGCCATGGCCATGTTCAACCTATCTCATTACCTGTACTTAAACGTTCTCTGCAAAGTATAAAACTCGCCAACACTTAGCCTATTTCCAGCTAAGTATTATGACCTCCAAACTCCTCCCCAATCAATTCTTGCTCACTTGGCTAGGTATTAAGTTATTATTTTTGCTTAATTTCTATTTGATCCCCGACTTCTCACTTTCTTGGGCGTTGTGCTATTTAATCTCAAGCCAATGCGCATCATTGGTATCAAGCTTCCTCTTTCTACCTTGTGGGATAAACCTGAGCCCAACCATGTAGACATGATATGTTCTTCCCCATCAACGAGTTTCTGAGAGTCCTTACACTCTTTCCGCCACAACAATGCCTACAACAATCTATAGCGCGCCTCTCCAGCATCTTACCACGTCATGTGTTTGACCATCGATTTCTTATAGAATGTCCATAATGCTCAGCGTACCATCTTTTCATGGCTCTTGGTCATGCACAGGTAAAGTTTTTCTTGATTGGGTAGAGGAGGTTGAGTGCATCCATTTTTGCTGTTCAAACTGAGGAAAAATCCGATAAGTCATGAAGAATTTCTCCGGTTACGAGATAATATGGTGGGAATGCTTAATGATGCAATAAGGGCACGACACATTCAATAGATTTCCTCTTGTCCTTTACTAAGGGCATTAATTAAAGAGAGGTTTGTGCCAAGCATGGAAAATTCCATTGACTTGGTGATAGTAGCTGAAGTGCTAGCCCGCATGCAAAAACCTAACGCACCACTTATGCAAGTTGATAGGTCTTCTAGACAACCACTGCTCTTGCAAACATAACATGAGTCATGCAATTATCGCCTCAAACCCAAGAGGGCACGAACAATGAACCAACCGAGCACACCGTGCACTCAACACTATGGTTTGTGCTCAACAGACATCTGTTGTAACTAGCCCATGCTCTTTGCACTTAGGCCACCTAAGATACTGGCTGATGAGCCATGCCTAGTAATCTTGCTCTTGTCATATTTGACCCACTTACAGTTCTTGTGAATCTAGTGCGCTCAACCATACGTTGCTTGCACAAAGCACATACTAACAACACTCCAAGTTGCAAGCGAAGTACCCTTGTAGTTCTAGTGAACTATTGTGACATGCCATATTTTTCGACCATTTAAGTAAGCTCAATGACAAGAAAGACCTCGAGGTAGCTGCCCTACTGCAACTTAATTTTTCCATTTGGCAGTTACAAAGACTAGACAAGCCATGGCAGTTCAAAGAGCTTTGACATTTATGGGAAGATCGGCCTTTACATGCAGCGACCCTCACCACAATCATCCATGATTGTGTATGACAGCCTTGTCCCTGGCTGCTAGTTGTACTTCATGCATGCAACCCTTATTTTTCATAAATTGTTGCATGCATTTAGGATGGAATTTCGTGCATTAGTCTAGGTTTATCTTTAATTTATTTCATGCATTTAAGATTACATTCAGTCTTATTTATTTTTATGCAGTAAGATTAGGTTCATCTTATTTGAAGAGTCATGTCTCTACATTTTTTGCCCTTTCAATTTTAGCTCATTAATTTCGTGAAATCCTTAGGACCATTAGCACCAAATGTCCCACCTCCATCAACCTCGAAAACGGGAGAAGTTAAGTCTATCATTCAAGGCTAGCTTGATGGGAGTCAGAAGAAATTTAAGATGGTGTTCCAAAACTTAGATGCAACCTTTGTAATATGATCTCAACTTTTAAGGATTGATAACTGATCGAATGCATGATATAAAAAAAGTAAAGATAGAAAATGGAATCTTGACCTAAAGTTGACGGACATTTGAACCTTAGCTTAGAAAGAGCTTAAGACCCAAAACAATAACGCAACTATAACCTTGGATAGGAAAGATGCCACAAACAAAGAAATTTTATTTGATAAGTCACAAACGATACATCTGAACTTGCAACGAAAGACTAAATAACACGTTGATAAGGAGAAGTTCTATTACAATATGATTCTCAAAACTCAAGTTTATCTCAAATGGTAAATTTAGTATATAGTTATAGTACTCATTCCTCCTCTTCTCCCAACCTCACGAACTTTCTCACCTACTTTCTCAGAAACTTTCTTTCCTATTTTTTCACCTAATTCCCGTATAACACGTAACATAAATTATAAATAATATATTATAATATATAAGGTAAGTTCATAATAGTCTAATCCATAATAAATCCTAGTAATGATGTTTCAAGCCTAGGCTTAAAACATTGGGCTATGGGTTTTAAACTTTGATATTTGGGGTTTGGGTTTAAAGTTTTTGGCTTTAGGCTTTGGGATTCAAGCTTTGGGCTCTAAGTTTTTGCCTTTTAGCATACAGTTAAAGCTTTGGTTTTGGCGCATACGGCTACTGCCTTTGCCTTTTAGTACCTACAAGTTTTTTGTGATAAATTTGTACCATATATAATATTATTGTCATATCTATCTGTGATTAGGTGTCTACTTATTGTTAATGGATTGTAAATTATAGATAACTTGATTAGTGGATAATTTAATGAAGTTAAACATTTGTAAAAGTGATTGGAGAATGAAGAAGTGGTGGACAGCAAGGGATAAACATCAACAAAGTGATTACACCTCAGTCTTACCCATTTTCACCCTCCTACTTCCTTTTTCTCACTGTCAATACCGTTTCTGATGGGTTTAAGAGAGACCCGCGAATTTTCCATCTTAAAAACCTTCTCTTCTCTTCTCCTTTCGCTACCCCAACTGACACGAAATAGGAATGGGAATAATGGAAATATTTTGGATTGGCAGATTTTTAGGGATTACCCAAAAAATCAGATTCGGGATAAACTTTGGGCGCTTGCATCGCGGAAACGGGAGTGAGATTTTTAACAAAAATTTGAGGAGAAATTAGGAATGAAGGTAGGATATGGTCTCCAAAAATTACGGGATTCTCACGCACGGATTTAAAAATATGCTAACATATGGTGAAAACGGTTAAGGGGATAATTTATTCTCGATAGATCCGGGAAAACGAGGATGAATTGGAAATGATTGTAACTTGTAAACGGGGATGCGTTTGGAGCTGAAATTTGGATTTTTTCTAAATGAATAAGGGTGTAAGAACACCTCAAAAATTGGCAAAATTCTCATGGATGGTTTGGGGATTGTGGACGCGAGATGGAAGATGGATGCGGAATGGTCAGAAACAGGGATTTGAAGTAAAAGGTGGTTCCTTTCAAGTAAAAATGGATGTTTGAGCTGATGATCCACACTCTCACCCTTAGACCATGAAGATGGCTGGAGAAATGTGGTAAGGATAGATCATCTTAGCTCAGAAAGACAATCAACTCTGATTGTCTCTCGGTGGCCGGAATATGGGTTCCGGAGACGTAGTCTTTGGAGGAAAAACTCCAAATGGGGAGATTCAAAATTTGAAAAGAAAAATCTTCTAAATTCATATCTGAGAATTACATTCAGCATATGTAAGATTAAATAAGAAAAGTAAGCAACATCACGTTCTTCATCGGACGGCCCAAAACATCTCGAAGAAGCACCATCCATGGCATCAAAGATGGACCAATGAGGAGCCTTCATGGGGCGCTCCTCCTCCAGCTCATTAAGCTCCTAGGAAATGTCCAAAATGCCCTCCCAAATAATAATTAGATAACCCTAGAATTTCTCATGCAAATCCATGCAACAAACGCGTGAAAATAAAAAAAAAACTAATAACATTGTTTCCCGGGTAGGTTGTTCTGCCCTCTCTGTGTTGGCTGTAGTTGACTAGGCAAACGATATCCAATTTTAACGTTCTACCTTTCGTTAAAAAGCTTGCGAAGTTAGCTATCTTTCCTTAGAAAAAGTTGTTTTGATTTAAGGCCGCCAAGATCATCAAAAAAAGCCAAAAATCTTTGAGGGTCCATCTGAGCGGGGAAACCCTCTCGAGTTCTCATGCAACGAGCATCTACCACCGAGATCAAATGTGGGTTCGGGTCTAGACTCCTCGGGTTTTGGTTGAAGTTCCGCCTCTTCTCCAAGCCAAGTTATAACATATTTTTGTCTTTCTTGATCTTCCAAATTTGGCTTATAAATGTAGAAATCCTTAAGTATTTTTCCTACAAAATTAAAACACAAATTAGAAAATTCCCAAGCTCGGGCTCGGATGAGTATTCCACTTGGCATGCCAATCCGTGGCATGTCACATTCCTTGGACCACCAAACATTCATATTCTTCCTTGTTAATCTGGTTAACGGAATAACAAACTTTGAAAATCCTTCTATAAGTCTTCGGTAGTACCCAGCTAAGCCGAGGAAACTCCATACTACTCCAACATTCTTTGGTTGTGCCCAATCCATAACAGCTTGTATCTTTTCTGGATCAACAGAAATACCTTCTTTGGATATAACATGTCCAAAGATAACTTTATCAAGCCAAAACTCACATTTAGAAAACTTGACATATAACTTATGAAGTTTTAGTGTTGACAATACAACCTTCAAGTGTTCTATGTGCTCCTCATCCGATCGAGAATAAATTAATATGTCGTCAATAAGGACGATCACAAATTTATCCAAGTATTCCCTGAATACACGATTCATTAAATCCATAAAGGCCGCCGGTGCGTTGGTCAAGCCAAAAGACATAACTAGAAATTCATAATGTCCATATCTGGTTCAGAATGCCATTTTAGGAATATCTTCTGTCTTGACCTTCAATTGATAATATCCAGACCTTAAATCCATCTTCGAGAACACACATGCACCTTGTAATTGGTCGAATAAATCATCAATTCTTGGCAACAGGTATTTGTTCTTGAAAAAAGAAAAAGAAAAGAAATAAGAAAAAACAAGAGAGATTGAAAAAAGAAATTTCTTTATAAAAGGGAGTAAAGTGAGTAGAGCGCACTCCGAGGGACAGTTCATGATACTCTTATTGCACAAATGCACTACGATATTTACTAACACTTCTAATCATGTTGTACCTAGTGTTGTCCAATCTCTTTTCCAGGATTTTCAAGACATCGTAACAGAAGAAATACCAAAAGAAATACCACCGATTCGTGGCATCGAACATCAAATCGACTTGGTACCAGGAGCTACGTTGCCCAACCGACCTGCTTATCGTAGTAGCCCCGAAGAGACGAAAGAGCAACAACGATAAGTAGACGAACTTTTGGCTAAAGGCTACATTAGGGAGAGCCTCAGCCCTTGTGCAGTACCTGTTTTGCTAGTCCCAAAGAAAGGAGGAGAATCAAGGATGTGCGTTGATAGTAGAGCTATCAATAATATCACGGTAAAATATCGTTTCCCTATTCCTCGTTTAGATGATATGCTAGATGAATTGCATGGTGCATGCTTATTTTCAAAAATTGACTTGAAAAGTGGTTATCACCAAATTCGAATGAAAGAAGGCGATGAGTGAAAAACTGCATTCAAAACAAAGCATGGATTATACGAGTGGTTAGTTATGCCATTTGGCTTGACAAACTGATGAGGACATCACGAAGAGCAAAGGAAAAGAATTAAATGTAACCGGAGCAAGCATGGACGAAAAGATGACAGAAGATCGAGCAAAGAAGTTCGGTGAAAAACTAAACATATATATCCAAGAGCTTCTCAATTGTGATGGCGTTATTGTTCCCGACAATATCAAAGTTAAATGCATGACATGCATTCAAGTGCACATGGGACAAGATGACATTATTATAGATTAGACTATTTAATCTATGTTGCATGTCATATAAAAAGTAGGTGAAAAGTAGGTAGAAAAGTTGGTAAGAAAGTGGGTGAGAAAGTGGTTGATGTTGGAAGAAGAGAAATTAGGTGAGAAATGAGTCCTATAAATATGTACTAGATTTGTCATTTCAGAGGAACTTGAGTTTTGTGAATCATATTGTGAGAGACTTCTCATTTTCAACTTGTTGTTCGGTCTTTCATTGCAAGTCCAGCAACGTTGTTTCTGACTTATCAAACGGAATCCCTTCGTTTGTGGCGTCTTTCCTATCCAAGGTTCCTAGTCGCGTTATTGTTTCGGGTCTTAAGCTCTTTCTAAGCTAAGGTTCAAACGTCCGTCGACTTCGGGTCAAGGTTCCATTTCTATCTTTATTTTCTTTTATATTCCGCATTCGATCACTGATCAATCTATATCAGTTAAGATCATATCACAAACGCTCCTAGTACTTTCATGAGGTTGATGACTCATGTCTTACGTCCATTCATAGGTTAATTTGTTGTAGTATATTTTGATGATATATTAATTTACAGCAAGAGTATAAATGATCATATCTTACACTTGAAAGAAGTATTTTTAGTCCTGAGGAAAGAAAAATTATATGCTAACAAGAACAAGTGCACTTTTTGCACAGATCATGTGGTGTTTTTGGGTTTTGTTGTTAGTCACCAAGGAGTATAGGTTGATCAAGAGAAAGTTTTGGCGATTCAAGAGTGGCCGACGCCAACAAATGCCAACCAAGTCCGTAGCTTTCATGGACTTGCGAGTTTTTATCGTCGTTTTGTTAAAGATTTCAGCACCATTGCTGCACCACTCACCGAGGTGATAAAAAAGAATGTGGTGTTTAAGTGGACAAAAGTGCAGGAAGAAGCATTCCAAAAGATTAAGGAGAGGCTAACAAATCCACCGTTATTGGCTTTACCTAATTTTGAGAAACCGTTTGAAGTTGAGTGTGATGCTTCAGGTGTAGGGATTGGAGCTGTTCTAATGCAAGATCACCGTCCAATTGCATATTTCAGTGAGAAGTTGGGAGGAGCGACGCTCAACTATCCCACATACGACAAGGAACTCTACGCATTGGTTAGAGCATTGGAAACATGGCAACATTACTTATTGGCACGAGAGTTCATCATTCGCACAGATCACGAGTCCCTCAAGTTTCTTAAAAATCAACACAAGCTCAACAAACGACATGCCAGATGGATGGAATTTATAGAGCTGTTTCCCTATGTCATCCATTACAAGAAAGGTAAGGAGAATGTGGTCGCTGATGCCCTTTCTCGTAGGTATATTCTTATCTCCTCCTTAGGAGCTAAACTAATTGGATTTGAGTTTATAAAAGATGCATACCCTAATGATAATGATTTTGGAGAACTATAATAGGGTTTGTGAAAAAAACTAATTCTAGGGAATACTACAAGCATGATGGTTTTCTTTTCAAGAAAGATAAATTATGTGTTCCTAATTGTTCGATTAGAGAACTTTTAATGAGGGAAGCACATGGAGGAGGTCTTATGGGGCATTTTGGGATAGCAAAGACCTTAGGTGTCATCCAAGAGCACTTTTACTGGCCACGTATAAAAAGGGATGTCGAAAGGATTTGTAACAAATGTGTTACGTGTAAACAAGCAAAGTCTAGAATCCAACCCAATGGCTTGTACATGCCGCTACCCATCCCTAATGCTCCCTGGATAGATATTTCAATGGATTTCGTACTAGGTTTGCCTCGAAGTAAGAGATGTAATGATTCAATTTTTGTTGTGGTGGATAGATTTTCTAAAATGACACATTTTATTCCGTGCCACAAATTTGATGATGCGACCCATGTTGCTGATTTGTTTTTTCGAGAAATTGTTAGGATGCATGGGATTCCTAAAACCATCGTATCTGATAGAGATGCAAAATTTTGGAGTTATTTCTGGAAAACATTATGGGGTAAATTAGGCACCAAACTTCTATTCTCCACCACTTGTCACCCACAAACTGATGGACAAACAGAAATTGTCAATAGGACCTTATCAGCATTACTACGATCTATCATAAAGACAAACATTAAGAGTTGGGAAGAGTGTTTACCACATGCTGAATTTGCTTATAATCGCTCAGTTCATTCATCTACTAAGTTTTCTCCTTTTGAAATCGTATATGGTTTTAATCCACTAACTCCTCTAGATTTATCTCCTTTACCTGTTTCTCAGCGTGTTTGTTTAGATGGGAACAGGAAGGCAGAACTTGCTAAAAAGCTTCATGAGACTATAAGGCGCAATATTGAGAAACGAACTGAACAATACGTGAAACACGCCAACAAGGGACGACGAAGTGTCACTTTTGAACCAGGAGATTGAGTGTGGCTACATTTTCGCAAGGAACCATTTCCAACCAAAAGAAAATCTAAACTACTACCACGTGGAGATGGCCCTTTTCAAATTGTCGAGCGCATTAATGATAACGCTTACCGTTTAGATCTTCCAGGTGAGTATAATGTTAGCGCCACATTTAATGTTTCTGATTTATCTCCTTTTGATGCAGAAGATTTTAAGACAAATCTTTTTAAAGAAGGAGGGAATGATGAGGACATCACGAAGAGCAAAGGAAAAGAATTAAATGTAACCGGAGCAAGCATGGACGGAAAGATGACAGAAGATCGAGCAAAGAAGTTCGGTGAAAAACTAAACATATATATCCAAGAACTTCTCAATTGTGACGGCGTTATTGTTCCCGACAATATCAAAGTTAAATGCATGACATGCATTCAAGTGCACATGGGACAAGATGACATTATTATAGATTAGCTATTATCTACTTATCATCTATGTTGCATGTCATATAAAAAGTAGGTGAAAAGTAGGTAGAAAAGTTGGTAAGAAAGTGGGTGAGAAAGTGGTTGATGTTGGAAGAAGAGAAATTAGGTGAGAAATGAGTCCTATAAATATGTACTAGATTTATCATTTGAGGGGAACTTGAGTTTTGTGAATCATATTGTGAGAGACTTCTCCTTTTCAACTTGTTGTTCGGTCTTTCATTGCAAGTCCAGCAACGTCGTTTCTGACTTATCAAACGGAATCCCTTCGTTTGTGGCGTCTTTCCTATCCAAGGTTCCTAGTCGCGTTATTGTTTCGGGTCTTAAGCTCTTTCTAAGCTAAGGTTCAAACGTCCGTCGACTTCGGGTCAAGGTTCCATTTCTATCTTTATTTTCTTTTATATTCCGCATTCGATCACTGATCAATCTATATCAGTTAAGATCATATCA
>QAOC01007178.1:0-53779 GCA_003255005.1 Begonia fuchsioides | reverse complement strand
AAGGTCAGCTTGGGCCGAAACCAGAAATGTTGTTTTCATCACCATGGATGTTTTGATCACCCTTCCATGCCACGGGTACACTAAGTACCCTTACATGTGCACAAATTTAAGCTACTAATTATCCTCCTAATTATTACATAAAACTAACTAAATTATTACACAAAGTTGTCAAAAGGAAAACATGCTTTCCCCTTCATGTTTTGGTGATTTGGGGCCACCTTAATGTGCCACCCTTGAACTCCTCTTCCTTCATCAAGTGTGGTTGGCCAATGAAATGCATCAACCCCACTTGACAACTAGGGCTCACCATGCCCTTCATCTTTGGCTTCTTGATTAAACCTTTATAAAACAAGCTTCCTACAAAATCAACAAACTCATTAAAAAATAGTTTGCTTCCGCTTCTAGATGTGCTAATCTGTGGCACATCACATAAGCTCTAAGCTTATAGCTCCAAATCCTAAGCCCTAGAACCTAAGCACAATTTTCTCACCCATAAGCCTTAAGCCTAAAGACCTGAGCCTTAACCCCTAAGCCCTATGTACAAATTTGTAAGTCCTAACCCTTAATACTAAAACCCTAAGCACTAAGCTTGCAGCCCTAAGCTCAAAGCCCATGCCCAAGCCTTGAGCACTAACCAGTAAGCCCTATGTTCTAAGCAGCAAGGCCTAAACCCTAAGCAATAAGCCCAAAGCCTTAAGCGCTAATCGCTAAGCACTAAGCCCTAATCCGTAATCCTTATTTGCTAACCCCTAAGCCAAAACTCATAAGCCCTTACCCCAAAGCCCTAAGACCTAAGCTTTATTCTTAATGCCCTAACCCTAAGTCCTAAGTCGTCAACCTTTAGCCCTAAGCTTTAAGCCCTAAGCCCTAAGCCCTAAGCCCTAAGTCCTAAGCCAAAAGCCCAAAGCCCTAACCCCTAAGCTCTAAGCCCTAATTCCAAAGCCATAACCCTAAGTCAAAAGCTTAAAGCCTTAAGACCTAAGCCACAAGCTAAAAGCCTTAAGACCTAAGCCCAAAGCCCAAAGCCCTAAGCCCTAAGCCCTAAGCACTATTTTCAAAGCCCGCGGTGCTAAAGCATAAGCCAAAAGCCCTAAACCATAAGCCAGAAGCCTAAAGCCTTAATCTCTAAGCCCTCCACCCTAAAACCTAAGCCAAATGCCCTAATCCCGAAGCCCTATTTCCTAGCCATAAGACCTAATGGCATGATATGGACTTCCCAAAAAATCTCTTGCCATAAATGTATTTTATCTCACTATTCCTTAAAGAATTAAACATAGATCAAAGCTTTAAGCCTTGCCAAATCAAAGTCAAGCCTTGGCCCAACAACCATTTAAAGGAAATGTGAAGTTTGAGGGCACATAGAAAACAAAGGGCATCCCAAGCCTCCTAAACATGAACTAAAGCCATGACCCAAGTAGCCCTTGAACAACATAGCATGTTCTTTTGAAGAATTCAGATATAACACTTGGTTCTAGGGTTATTTTTACATAAATCTTTATCTTTAGTTTGAATTTACTGCAAGGCCATGCAAGACCTTTTTTGGAATCAAACTTGGCTGCCTTTTGGTGGAGAGCGGACCACACGCTAGTGGTATAAGATACAATGCATGGGAACCATTTACCTTTGAATGTTGCTATGCCATTTTGACTACCTTCCAAGTCTCAACTCAAGACAATATTTCTGAAGGAAGGTAGTCAACCCTCCCTCTTATTAGGGAGGGGTGGATCATAAAATTTATACATAACTTTCTCTATCAACCGAAAGGATCTAGAGAGGCCAATGCAAGCAAGCTAGTGTTTTGGATGAATTTAATTCGTACCTTGAAGCTCCCTTGGTTAAGTACTATCTTCCAAAAGCCCTTAACACAATGCCCTAAGCCCTAATCTCGAGCCCTAAGATTCAAGCCCTATGCCCTAAGCCTTAATTCCTACGCCCTAACTCCTAAGCCCTATTTCCATCGCCCAAAGCCTAAAGAACAAAGCCCTAAACCCTAAGCCCTAAGCCCTAAGCTTGAAACCTTATGCTCTAAGCTCTATGCCCTAAGCCCTAAACATAAATCCCAAAGCATTAATCCAAAATCCCTAGGCCCAAGGCCCTAAATCCTAAGTCATAAGCGCTATGCTCAAAACCTTAAATAATAAATCAAAAGCCCAAACCCTTAAGCACTAAGTTCTAAGCCATAAGTCTTAAGTTGTAAGCCCTAAACCCTACCACCACAACCCTAAGACAAAAGCCTTTAGCGCTATGCCCATAGCACAACACAATAAAGCCATATGTCCTAAGTCGTCAACCCTAAGCCTTAAGCTCTAAGCCTTAAACCCAAAGTCCTAAGCCTTAAACACCCTTATGCCATATTCCTAAAGCCTTAAGCTCTTTTTGTTTCAAAGTCTCCAGCCTTCCTGAAGGACATAGGGTGAGCTTGAAGTCCATAAGCTCATTCTTCCATTGTTGATTTTTTCTTCTGCCGGTTGTCAATTTTTGGCCACCGCTGAGCATTGTCATTGTTCCATTATATTTCGACTGATCCATCCACGTGATTTCCTTCATTTTTGGAGGACTATCACCTATCGTCTTCCCAGAGTTCCACTCAAAATTTCAGGTTGAAACTCGATCTTATCTTTGAGTTATCGCCGTCCAAATTCCAATCTCGATTCTGGAATTACCAGATTATCATTTTCCATATATCCTAATCTGTTTCTCCCACTTCCTAAATCTAAACCCCCTCCATTCTGTGTCACCGTAAGCCGTAAGCCCTAAGCTCTGAGGCCTAAGCCCTAAGCCCTGAGCCCTAATACCTAAGCCCTAAGCCATAAGCCCTAAGCCCTAAGCCCTAAGTTCTAAGCCTTAAGCCCTAAGCCCTAAGCCTAAGCCTAAGCCCTAAGCTCTAAACCCTAAGCCCTAAGGCCAAATACCTATACCTAAAGCCCCAAACCCTACGCTCTAGGCCCTACACAATAATTCCTAGGCACAAAGCCCAAAGCTCAAAGCCCTAAGCCTTAGAGCCTATTACCTAAGTTGTGATCCCTAACCTTTACACTCTAAGCCCTACACCTTTAGCCGTAAGTTCAATGTTTTAAGCCCCAAGACCTAAGTCTTTCTTAAGCCCACCCTAAGCACAAAGCCCTAAGCATAAAGCCCGAAGCACAAAGCCTGAAGCACAAAGCCCTACACAAATCCTATAAGCCCTTTGCAATAAACCCTAAACTGTCAGCATAAGCCCTACTTCCTAATAGCCAAAGTGCTAACCCCAAAGCAAAAACCCCTAAGCCCTAAGCACTAAGGCCTTTGCCCTAAGCCCTAAGCACTAAGGTCTTAGCCCTAAGCCCTAAGCCCTAAGCCTTACGCCCTTAACCTGAAGTAAATACAAATGGACTAAGATCTAAGCGCTACAATCTAAGCCATAAGCCCTACGCCAAACTTCCTAAGCCATATGCCTAAAGCTCAAAACCCAAAGGCCAAAGCTCAAAGCTCAAAGCCAAAAGCCCTAAGCACTAAGCCCTACGCCCTTTGCCCTAAAACTTATGCCCAAAGCAAAGAGGTTGTAGCCGAAAGGCCAAAGCCCTAAGTCGTAAGCCCTAAGCATTATCCCCTAGGCCATCAGGTTGAAGTCCTTGACCTTATGCCGAAAGCTCTAAAACAAAAGTCCTAAGCTCTAAGCCCAAAACCGTAGGGCTTCACAAAAGTTGTAGCTACCTTCAAGATCTTTTGGAATGGGCTGAATCATAAAATTGGGACGTCGTTTTGCTGGCAAAATACACAATTCACTGAAACAGAAGAGCCATGCAACAATTCCAAAAATTCTTTGTTTTATTCTATTATTTAGTTAAGTTTCCTAGTTACTTTCTATTTCCTAATTTACTTGATGTAAGTTCAGAAAGTTTGTAGCCTATTGAAAGGCATCGAGGCTATTGTAATAGGACACAACTTTTATGATTAATTCACCTTGAGTGTTTGGAGAGAATTTTTTTTGGTTCTTTGTGAAGACTCGATATTCATCAAGTTAATTCTTGATAGATTAATTTTGATAGCTTTGGTTCTCACCGACAAGTTCAGTCTTAGTAAAGCTCTTTGTTTGATAACTTAGGTTCCTTCGACAATGTTTGATTGGGGTCAAGTTCATCATGCTTGATTCACAGGCGATCCAAGTATCTTTTTCCTCATTGTTGAAGGGTCTGCAGTTTTATTTACCCGTGCTTCTCATCATTAGAGCTTTACTGCTTCTACCCTACACTTAAAGCCCTTAGGCTCAAAGAGAAGATCCATACGTCGTAGGTAGTAATTCGCAAGCCTTGAGTCTTAATTATAATGCCATAAGCCGTACGTCCTAACTAGAAAGACCAAAGCCCAAAGCCCTAAGCCCAAAGGCAAAATTTTTAAGCACTAAGCCACAAGCCCTAAGGCCAAATCCCAAATTCCTTAGCCTTAGCCCTAAGTCATAAACCCTAAAGCCAAAGTATTATTGCCAAAGTCTTAAAAATTAAGGCCAACTCCCTAAGCCCAAAGGACATGCCCAAAGTACAACACCTGAAGCTCAAAGCCCTAGCCGCTAAGCCCTAAGCCCTAGCTGGAAAACCAAAGCCTAAAGCTTTATTCCTAAACTCATAGACCCAAAGCCCTAGGACAAAATATCAGGCCCATAGCACTAAGAGCAAAGTCCTAATTTCAAAACAGCCTTAAGTGTAATACCAATATAAGAATAAGAACTAAGTATTTTAGCAAGGCGAATTGATACATACTAAAGTAGTAGTAGGAAAGGAAGGCGAATCGAAGTATGACACATGTAACTGTAGGATTAATACCAATCATGATTAAGACATAATTAGTGAAAATTATAGGATCATTAAGGTTTACTAATCATGATTAATTAAGTTAACCTTGAGGATTAGCTTAGAACTAATGTGAATTAATTAGTTAAGCTAAGCATGATTTAAATAATGATAATGGACGTATTTTAGCAATTAATAGAGCAGGTTATGGTAAAATGGTAAAAGTAAATAGATAAATTTGGAAAAATAGTAATTTCACCCCATGAACCATCTAGAAATATTAGGGGATGGTTGATGATCAGCCATTTTCGTGCTGAAGAGAGAGTAGAGGTGAAAGAGAGAGAGAATTTGACATAAAAGAGTTCAGAGAGAGAAAGTGAAAGTTGAAAGGGAAGAAGCTGAAATTGGCCTATTGAGCTAAAAATCAAGAGGTATTACCTTATGTTACGTGGTTTAGAGTTATTATACTAGTTTAAAGGAATCTATTGAGAAGTGTTCCTCTCGTATCTGAAACAAACGATAGAATAATCTCATGCCCTAGATGTTTTAGCACGTTAAAGTAAACACTTTGAGTGACGTATAGGCTTTGAAATCATAGCATTTCATGGTGTATATAAAAAATTATGATATTTTGAAGTTATCACAAAACAAGAAATTGATTCCGAAAATTGTGAATGATATTAGGTTATTGAGGTGAAGGTGATTTACAAAAGTACCTACTAGTAGAAAGACTAGCTAAGGATAGACAAGGTAAGTAGTATTGTGTGTGTTTTGCCCTTAATTTGGTCTACATCATAGAATAATAGGACTTTGTTGTTGTTTTACGCTTTACATGTTGAGATTAGATGTACGTATAAAATGATGTACAAAAGCATAATTTGTTCTATGATATGATGGATTGATGTGTTTAATGTTATGAATATTACTTAATTACTTGACACGTTCATACCACGAACATCTGATGCATCATGTTTTCTAGAAAGTTACGAACTATTTACATGCATAAGATTTTGTATGAAACATAATATGAAATACTTGTTTCGGGTTGAGCTTGAAATACAACAAAAGAAAAAGATAAAATAAAGAAAGGGAAAATTACGTAAATATCATTGGGAAATGGTGTGAGTTTGTTGTCCCCTTAGGTGGACTCAAGTTTGTGGTCTCTTGTTCCTTGCCAGGAGGCCCCAATGATAAGGAATGATAGAAATTAAAGGAATGAAAGACCAAGAATAAAACAGAAAGAAAAGTTTTACTTATGCATATCTCATGTACATGTTCATGCATATTTATACTACTTGTTGAGTCTTATGCTCATAGATGAGTTTTATGATGTAGGTGAGGAAGACGTACACTAAGAGGTATACAAGATGGATCGCTTTGTTGATGGGGGGAGCGGCTTTTGACCTGTGGGCAAGGATTTTGAAGAATCATAAATAATGGTTAGGAGAAGAAGTTTTTAACTTTGTACATAAAACTTGTAAATAGTTTAAGAAACCTAACATGTTGTAAATATATTTTAAGTAACTTTAGTTTTCATGTATGCCTTAAATGATTTTTACAAGAAAATATTTTCCGCTGAAAGTAAGTAAAAAAAATGAAGAACATATTTCTAGCTAGGAAGGAAGTTGCAAACTTATGGTTTAATAGCCCATGTCAAAATTGTTTCTGCAGACAGCTTGACAACAAAACTACCACCATGAACGAGCTCCGGCATTAGTAAGTTTTTCTGATTATAAGTGAATAAGTATTTGCTTATTCATTATTTCTCGATGTAGGTGACATGCCACGGATTGGGATGCCAAGCGGAGCAATCACCCGAGCCCGAGCTCGGAGTTTTTCTAATATGTTTGTTAATTTTGTAGGAAAATTAATTGAAGAATTATACATTTCTAAGCAACTTTGGAGGATCAAACAAGGCCAAAATACATTATAATTTGGTGTGGAGAAAAGGAGGATTTGCAACCAAAAACCGAGAGCTCCGGAATCAAGCCCGAACCCAAACCCGATTGAAGTACCACGTTGCATGGCGAGTTGGAGTCCCATGAAAAAGTGATCAAGGGTTCCACGACTCAACTCTCCAGCATTTAAGTGGATTGAAGGAATTTTATCGCATTTTTAGCTTAATTTTTACGTGAATTTTACGTTGGATATTTGGAGAACCCGAGAGGGTTTCTCGGCTAGGGTTTATTTTGTTTATTTTTGCATGCTTGCATGGGGTTTTGCATGAGGTATTTTCGGCGAAGAGAAGGGTACTTTGGGCCAAGGAAGAAGGGAAATTGGCTGAGGAGATTCAAGATCACGTGGCTTTCACATTCTTGCAATCTCATTGGTCCAATTTTCCCTCCTTTATTTCAATTTCCAGCATGCAAGTTGCATGCCTTTGGCCCTCAATTTTCCCTCCCTTTTACCCACTCTTCTCAGCAGATACAACCTCCCCCATTGCGTGATTGTAAGGATAATTTGGAATTTGAATTAAAGTTGCTTTGAGCATCTCCCTCTCACGGGCATTTCCAACTTCAAACCAGCAGCTGGCGCACCTCCGGCCACCGTAGGTTATCTCAAAGGAATCCTCCCTCCGAGCTGGAGATTTCTTGGTGCTTCAATACTCCAGCCTTCTTCAATGACTTTAGGGTGAGGTTGAAGGTCACAAGCTCTTCCTTCCATCAATATTTTTCGTTTGGTTTTAGTTCTTTCCGTCGGCAGATTTCCGGCCACCACCAAAAATGCCGTTACTGTTCCATTACATTCCAACCGATCCATCCACGTGATTTCCTTAATTTTTGGAGGACTATCACCTATCTTCCTCCCAGAGTTCCACTGAAAATTTCAGCCCTAAACTCAATCGCACCATCGAGTTATCGCCGTCCAAATTCCAGTCCCGATTCTGGAATTATCGGATTATCGTTTTTCCATTTAACCTAACCCGATTCTCCCACTTTCTAAATCTAAACTCCCTCCATTCCGTGTCAGTAGGATAAGTACAAAATTGTAAGAGAAAATCCTGCAAGAGATGAGGTTGTTATAGTTGGCTGTCAGATGTTGTTGATCGCCAATTTCAACAATTGGAAAGATTAATGGCTCGAGAAGAACAATCGAATCCACGTGTGGTTGGAACAGGAGATCTTACTTGTGAAAGATTTTGCCGCCTGCACCCTCCAAGTTTTGATGGGCAATCATCGGACCCAGTATATGCTGAACAGTGGGTTCGTACACTTGAAGATATGTTTGATTATGCTAAAATTGAAGACGCGGAGAAAGTTAATTGTGCAACATATATGTTAGCTAAAGATGCACGATATTGGTGGGACACTGTGAAGGCCACCAATAATGTTTGAACCATGACGTGGCAGCAGTTCAAAGAAGAGTTTTACGAGAAGTATTTTAGTCGCACAGTCAGAACAAGTAAATTAGTGGAGTTTGTACAGCTACGTCAAACCGAAAGTGTGGCTCAATATGTATGGAAATTTGAATCCCTGGCTCGTTTGGCTAGCCATTTAGTTAGCAACAATGAGCACAAAGTGCATCAATTCACCCAGGTCTGAAAGCTGAAATTTATAGGGGTGTAAAAATTTCAGGTACTCATGAATTACCGTACTCATCTGTGGTAACTAAAAAGCATTCGAAGTTGGAGAAGCCGAGGTTAAATTTCAACAACATCGAGAGAATGTTCAGAAATTTTACACTAAAGGGCATTCATCTAGAGATAACAGATGGCGGACTACCACAAAAAGTAAAAGACAAGGAGAAGAATTACAAAACAAAGGCAGAGAAAATAAAATTCAGAAGTCTTCTCAACAACAACAATGCCCAAAATGTAAAAGGGTACATTCAGGAGATTGCTTGAAAGGCATTGGACAATGTTATAAATGCAAGCAACTAGGGCACATCTCCAAGTTTTGCCCGATGCTGGAAAATGAGAAATCAAAGGTGACACCGCATGTTTTTGCAATGATAGAGCCATAAGAGGCAAATGAATCTGCAGTGGTGTCAGATACTATTTATACTATGGATATACCTGCTTATACATTGATTGATTCGGGTGCAACTCATTCGTTTATCTCACTTGAGTGTATGCTTAATTGCTACCCTCAAGAAGCAGAGTATGAGTATGATGAGAGGCTACCTTCGGGTAAGCATTTACATTTAAGTTATGTGTTACGAGAGGCATAGTTAAGATAAATGATAAGATACTATATGTTGATTTCAACAATTAATTGTAACAATTAATTGTAGGACCAGGATTTTTTATTTTCATTCTCCGAGTGCAAAAATTTGTTATTTTCAAGCAGCTAAGTGTGCAAAGAAAATGAAAATTATATCAGCTATTAATGCTCAACAATTACTGAAAAGCGGGTGTGAAGGATTCTTGGCAAGTATTATTGATACTCGAAAACAACCAAGTATCCAACTGAAGGAGATCCCGGTAGTGCAAAATTTTATAGAAGTTTTTCTAGATGATCTTCCTTGTTTACCACTTGACCGGGAGATTGAATTTGTAATTGATGTATACCCTGGCGTGAAACCGGTATCTAAAAACCCGTATAGGATGACCCTAGATGAATTGAAGGAGCTAAAAAGTTAATTGGAAGAATTGATGAGGAAGGGGTTCATTCATCCAAGCTTTTCACCTTGGGGAGGTCCAACATTATTTGTAAAGAAGAAAGATGAAACAATGAGAATATGCATCGATTACAAAGAGTTGAATAAGTTGATGGTAAATAATAAGTATCCTTTACCACGAATAGATGATTTATTAGATCAACTCATTGGTGCACGAGTTTTCTCAAAGATAGACTTACGTTCGGGTTATTATCAGCTTAAAGTGAAGTCTGAAGATATTCCAAAGACAACATTTTGTACGAGGTATGGACATTATGAGTTTTTGGTAATGTCCTTTACAAATGCGCCTGCAACATTTATGTACTTAATGAATAGAGTGTTTCAAGAATATTTAGACAGATTCGTTATCGTCTTTATCGATGATAACCTTATCTGTTCTAGAAGCAAAGAAGAACATGAGAAGCATTTGGAGATTATTTTAGATAAATTCAGGCAACACAAGTTATATGCAAAATTTTCCAAATGCAAATTTTGGCTAGACTAGTGAATTTTTGTGGCCATGTTATTACCAAAGATGGTATATCCATGGATCCAGCAAAGATTCAAACAATCAAAGATTGGCCACAGCCAAGGAATGTGGGAGATGTAAGGATTTTTCTTGGACTTGAAGGCTATTATCAAAAATTCATTGAAGGATTTTCAAAAAATTGCTATGCCTTTAACTCGATTAACCAAGAAGAACATGAAGTTATGGTGGTCAGTTGATTGTGAACAAAGTTTTCAGGTATTAAAAACTAAATTGACCACAGCCCCAATATTAAAACTACCAAATGAAGATGGACGTTTTAATGAAGATGGACGTTTTAGTATTTACTTCGATGCATCAAAGATAGGCCTTGGATGTGTGTACTTATGCAAGAGGGGACGGTGATTCCATATGAATCAAGTCAACTGAAAGAATATGAGAAAAACTACCCAACAAATGATTTAGAGCTTGCTGCTGTAGTTTTTGCTCTCAAGATATGGAGACACTGTCTATATGGAAAGTCATGTAAAGTATATTCCGACCATAAAGTTTGAAGTATATTTTTACACAGAAAGAGCTTGATATGCGACAATGTAGAGGGTTGGAATTCGTCAAGGATTATGACTCTAAAATTAAGTACCATCCAGGAAAAGCCAACGTTGTTGCTGATTCATTAAGTAGAACAACAGGCTTTATGCAACCAACATTATCGGCTTTATCAGTTGCATTACAATCGGAGATCCAAAAATTCAATCTGAAGCTTATAACAGAAGTGACTAGTAAGATAGCTGCATTAACAGTTAGACCTACCCTTCTAGATGAGATCAAAGAGGCACAATTAAGAGATCCAAGGTGTTTGGATTATAAGTCAAAAAGGGATTTTGATGAATCTTCTGAATTTCATTGTTCAGAAGATGGTATTTTAAAATTCAAAAACCGATGGTATGTACCACAAGATTCAGATTTACGAAGAAAGGTGTTATCTGAAGCACATTCATCTACGTTCTCGATACATCCTGGAACTACAAAAATATATTGAGATTTGAAGTTACACCTTTGGTGGCCAAATATGAAAGAAGACATTGCAAATTATATTAAATTGTGTCTAATTTGCCAACAAGTAAAGGCAGAACACCAACGTCGAGCAGGAACTTTCTAACCCTTGCCTATCCCAAAAATGGAAGTGAGAACATATTTCAATGGATTTGTTTTTTTTTATTACAAAAAACTACAAAAGGACATGATGGCATATGGGTAATCATAGATCGCCAAACAAAATCTTACCATTTTCTACAAGTAAAGATGGTATTCTCACTACATCAATATGTTGAACTCATACATGAGATAGTGAAATTGCATGGAGTACCGATATCTATTGTCTTTCATGTATCTATGTTAAGAAAAAAGTTGGAGGAAGGGCATATGAACTAAATCTACCTTTATCAATGGCCGGAGTGCACAATGTGTTTCATGTATCTATGTTAAGGAAGTGCTTAAGAGATCCATCTCAAGTGGTACAATAGAAGATATCAAGTACAGAGCAACCAGTTTGCATTCTCGATTACTTGACTGAAGAACTTCAAAATAAAAAGATTCCTTTATTTAAAGTTCTTTGGAGTAATCACTAGGTAGAAGAAACAACCTGGAAAAAAAAGATGATATGAGAAGTCAATACCCTCATCTGTTTGATGTTTGAAATTTTGAGGACAAATTTTTTGTAAGGAGGGTAGAATGTAATACCAGTGTACAAACTAAGTGTTTTTATGTTATCAAATGGTTTATCTAGAAATTTGTTTGAAGTGATACATACTAAATGATGAGTAAGAAAAGAAGGCAAATTGGAGTATGACACATGTCACTATAGGATTAATACTAAATCATGATTAAGACATAATTAGTGAAAATTATGGGATCATTAAGGTTTACTCATCATGATTAATTAAGTTAACCCTGATGATTGGCATGATTTAAATAATGATAATGGACGTATTTTAGCAATTAATAGAGCAAGTTATGGTAAAATGGTAAAAGTAAATAGATAAATTCGGTGAAATAGTAATTTCACCCCATGAACCATCTAGAAATATTAGATGATGGCTGATGATCAGCCATTTTCTTGCTGAAGAGAGAGAAGGGGTAAAAGAGAGGAAGAATTTGACATAAAAGAGTTTACAGAGAAAGTGAAAGTTGAAAGGGAAGAAGATGAAATTGTCCTCCAATCCTTTGAAGAGAAGTGTTCCTCTCATCAAGAGGAATCTATTGAGCTAAAAATCAAGAGGTATGACCTTATGTTACGTGTTTTAGAGTTATTATAATTATTCACATGATTACATCAAGGATAAGTGAGAATTATGGGATTATCAATGAATTTGTAAGTTGGTTATGAGTGATACACAAAAATTAAAAGTTTTGATCCATGGTTCTATTTATTGGTTCAAAAATCATGTTGGAATATCATATATATATATATATGAATGATGGAAATTCAGATTTGGTAGAGGTTGTGCATATTTTATCAAAGTTACTACAAAAGTGTAAATTCTGTAAAAATTAAGATTTCGTATCTGAAACAAATGATAGACTAATCCCATTCCCTAGATTTTTTAGCACGTTAAAGTAAACACTTTGAGTGACTTATAGGCTTTGGAATCATAGCATTTCATGGTGTATATAAAAAGTTATGATATTTCGAAGTTATCACAAAACAAGACATTAATTCTGAAAATTGTGAATGATATTAGGTTATTGAGGTGAAGGTGATTCACAAAAGTGCCTACTACTAGAAATACTAGCTAAGGATAGACAAGGTAAGTAGTATGTGTGTGTTTTGCCCTTAATTTGGTCTACATCATAGAATAATAGGACTTTGCTGTTGTTTTATGCTTTACATGTTGAGATTAGATGCATGTATAAAATGAAGTACAAAAGCATAATTTGTTCTATGATATGATGGATTGTTGTGTTTATTGTTATGAATATTACTTAATTGCTTGACACGTTCATACCACGAACATCTCATGCATCATGTTTTCTAGAAAGATACGAACTATTTAAATGCATGAGATTTTGTATGAAACATAATATGAAATGGTTGTTTCGGGTTGAGCTCGAAATACAACAAAAGAAAAAGATAAAATAAAGAAAGAGAAAGTTACGTAAATATCATTGGGAAAGGGTGTGAGTTTATTGTCCCCTTAGGTGGACTCAAGTTTGTGGTCTCTCAACCCTTGGAATCGATTTGGTTGTCCCCTTAGGTGGACTCAAGTTTGTGGTCTCTAGTTTCTTGCCAGGAGGCCCCAATGCCAAGGAATGATAGAAATTAAAGGAATGAAAGACCCAGAAACAGAAAGAAAAGTTTTACTTATGCATATCATGTACATGTTCATGCATATTTATATTACTTGCTGAGTCTTATGCTCATAGATGAGTTTTATGATGTAGGTGAGGAAGAAGTACACTGAGAGGTTTACGAGATGGATCGCTTTGTTCATGAGGGTGGTTGATGCTGTTTGAGCAGATTTTGACCTGTGGCAAGGATTTTGAAGAATCGTAAATAATGGTTAGGAGAAGAAGTTTTTAACTAGTTAAAAACCTAACATGTTGTAAATATGTTTTAAGTAACTTTAGTTTTCATGTATGCCTTAAATGATTTTTACAAGAAAATATTTTCCGCTGCAAGTAAGTAAAAAAAAATGAAGAACATATTTCTAGCTAGGAAGGACGTTACACTAACCCCTAAGCTCTACGCCTTATTCCCTAAGCCCTATGCCTTACACTCTAAGCCCTATGCGTACAGCATAAATCCTAGAGCCTTGAGCCCAAAGTCGTAAGCTTTAAGCCCTAAGCTTTAAGTCAAGCCTTAAATCTTATGCTATATTCCGTAAGCCCTACCCCCAAAGCCCTCATAACAAAGTCAAAATCAAAAAGCCTAAAACTCTAATAACTAAGCCTAAAGCCTTACGCCCAAACAAACCCCAAAGCTCTAATCCCAAAGTGCTAAACCCTAAAGTTTGAGCACTAGGCCCTAAGTGCAAATTCGAAAGCACAACGGCCAAAGCCCTTCCGTAAGTGCTATGCATTAAGTCGTAAGCCGTAAGCCCTAAGCTTAATGCTCTAAGACGTACGCCTAAAGCAAAAAGCTTCAAGCCTGAAACCAAAAGTTTTAAGCTTAAAGCCCAAAGCTCTAAGCCAGAAGCCTTAGCACCTAAGCCCAAAAGCCATAAGCCTCAAGACCTAAGCTCTAAACCTTAAGTCATTAGGCCAAAGCCCTAAGGCCTAAGTCAAAGTGAAAATCCCTAAAGATTTAAGCCCGATTCCTTAGACCTAAGCTGTAACGCCCGGTTTTTCCTTTACTTGATTGAACATTTTTTTTTAAACACATGTACCAACTTTAAACAACTTAAGGTAAAACTCATCAATTGAAATCCTTGAGATAAAATACAGCGGAAGACTTTTATTTAACTTCATCAAAATCAATTATATTCGTAATAAGTAATCCAAAACATAATATTATACATTAGTTTTCAAACAAAACCTTTCCATTTACATGAGCCACCCACCGGTCAAAATCGCACTAACAACCACAATCTTCAGCAATGGACGTACTTCATCACCTCAAGCATTTATCCCTACATTACAAAGCTTATCTAATGAGCCTAACGCTCAGTAAGTTAATCCATAATAATAAAACATTTATGAGACCTTTATGCATATGCTGCTTTATAAAAACAATGTAGTTTCAGTATCGTTCATTTCGTTTCTTTTCTTTCACTTAACAGTCCAGTTAATGTGGGTAATACCATATAGGGGAGAGTAGGCACCATTTGGTCCAACCTCTTGGGACAGCCAAACTCAACCCCGCCCAACATGTAACTATTTATGTATATTTCGTTCATTTCATTTCTTTCATTATTTGATCATTGAAGGTACCACGGGAGAGAGTAGACACCATTTGGCCTCCCTCGAGGCAGTCTAACTTGAGCTCCTCCTTCAACGACCCGTTGCATATTATCATGAAAATCATGCATGTAAATCATTTTCGTATTTTTTTTAAAACCATGATGAATGAAAAATTAAAATGCATGAACATGTAAACATGCATATGCTGCTTTATAAAAACAATGCAATTTCGGTATCGTTCATTGCTTTTCTTTTCTTTCACTTAACAGTCCAGTTAATGTGAGTAATACCTTCTAGGGGAGAGTAGGCACCATTTGGTCCAACCTCTAGGGACAGCCAAACTCAACCCCCCCAACATGTAACTATTTACGTACATTTTGTTCATTTCATTTCTTTCATTATTTGATCGTTGAACGGGAGAGAGTAGACACCATTTGGCCTCCCTCGAGGCAGTCTAACTCGAGCTCCTCCTTCAACAACCCGTTGCATTTTATCATGAAAATCATGCATGTAAATCATTTTTGTATTTTTCTTAAAACCATGATGCATGAACAATTAAAATGCATGAACATGATAACATGCAATAAAATATACAATTCAAACATTGCAGGCATTCTAAACATGCATCTTTATTCTAACACCAATAATCAATTTATCACAATCAATCTTCAAACAAGGCACACAAATATATCCTCAAATAAATTGAGGTCGGTGTATTGTGCATTACACCCCAAAACAATCCAGCATATTCCAAAATCATAAATCATAATCTTTGTAATGTAGTCCCCTTAGGGCCAATCACATGCAACATTAACTTACCTTAGGTCCTTAGCTTTATTGAAAAACTTGATCAATATGTTGCTGCACTTGAAAATCTAAAAACGCAAGTAACGTAATTCATTAACTTCAAACAACCATAACTTCTTTGATAATGATCCATTTGTGATGCTACGAGTGTCAAACTATTCTTTCAAGAGTCTACTATAACTTCTTAGAAGACACCAAATTTATAAAACTAATGTACCATCATGTGTCGGGACATACTAGTGAGCATGCTTCTCTGGAACTCATGGACCGGTCGACCCAAATTATTAAGGGTCAACCCATGTTGACAAAACAGAGGCGTCGCATTTTTAAATTGAGAATCGGTCGACCCAAACTCTCCCCAGTTTCCGTACACTAACTTGCAACGTCCATAACTTTTTATACATAGCTTCAAATTGAGTGATTCGAATGGCTATAAATCACTCTAAGAGTCTACTTTAACTCTTATGAAGAAAATAAAATCTAATTCCTATTACTTCTCGACCGAATATCCAGAACTCTAACTTTGTTCATACTTAACTCATTTTCTAACAATCTACATGAAATCCTTCATTTTTATCCATCAATTCAACTGATACCATCATATTATCCTTACTGAACTTAAAAAGAAATTCAGAGGATAGAAAAATTACCTTGAACCTCAGCTTCCACAAAAACTTCAGAGTTTTCCTCTCCCCCTCGGGATAACTCACTTCCTCAATCTCACTCTTCTCTCGTCAAGACTGAGAACTCTGAGTAAATAGATAGGGATAAGAGGTCGTGCTGGTTGGGAAATGGTAGACCATGCCTTCTTATCTCTTAATTAAACAAAATCAATCTTTCCTTTATGTCCACCAATCGGATTCCTCCAAGTTTTGGCTGACTTTTCAACGACATGTATGAATGTGTCGACCGCTTGTCCAATTGTGTCGATCCAATCTATTCCCTAGAGTCATTTGTGTCGACCGCTCGTCTGTTGTGTCGACCAAAAGTGTTTCCCGAGAACGACTTGTGTCGACCGCTCGATCCTAGGGTCGACCGAAAGTTCCAGTTGTGTCGACCCCTCTTCGATCCTTGGGTCGACCAAAATCGTTCCGGAGGTCCTATTGTGTCGACCCCTCCTAAATCCTTGGGTCGACCGGTGAACAAAGTGTCGACCGCTAATCCATAGCGGTCTACCGGAAATACAAAGTGTCGACTCCTCTTCGATCCTGGGGTTGACCGAAAGCATTATAATTGTGTCAACCCCTCTCTGATCCTGGGGTCGACTGAAATCATTCATTGTGTCGACCCCTCTTCGATCCTGGGGTCGACCGAAACTTCCATTTGTGTCGACCTCTCCTAAATCCTAGGGTCGACCAGATCTTACTTAAAGGTAATCCTTTAGTGTATTTAACCCAACTTACTTCATTACTTATACTCCTCAAACATTATTTTCTTGATCACCTTCAACCTACTAAATTACTAATATCCATAATACCTTAATACTTTAATATTTAGCCAACATTCATAAAACAAATCTTAAACATTTTCATCTTAAAGTCACAAAATTCTAAAATAAAATGAGGGTTATTACATAAGCCCTAAATCATACGCCTCAATCTCTATGTCCAAAGAGCAAAGCCTAAAGGCCATTGCTCAAATCTTTAAGCCCAAACCTCTAAGCCATTAGGCCTAAGCATAAAACTTTAAGCCTTAAACCCAAAGCCTTATGCCATATGCCCTAGCTATAAGCCCTAAGCCTATAGCCCAAAGGCCAAATACCTAAGCCCTAACCCCAAAGCACTAAACCCTAACACCAACCCCTAAGCCCTACCCCATATGTTATAGGCCCTATGCCCGAAGCCCTTAGAATAAAGTCAAAATCCAAAACTTCAAAGCCATATGTCCTAAGTATTAAGCATAAAGCACTAAGACCTAACCCAAACCCCATAGCCCTAAGCTCAAAGAGCTAAGCGCTTAAGCACTAAGACATATGCCCTAAGCCCTAGCACCAGTGCCCAAATCCCTAAGCCTTAAGTCTTAAACCCTAAGTCATAAACCACAAGCCCTAAGTTCTAAGCCTAAAGCCCAAACCATAAATCCATAGATATTAAGCATAATCCTTAAGGCCAAAGTACAAATTCCAGATCACATCGGCAAAAGCCCTAATCCCTAAGCACTAAGCCCTAAGCCCAAATTTGTTAGCCCTAAGCAATATGCCCTAATCCCAACAACAAAAGGACAAAGCTTCAAGCCCAAAACCATAAAAACTTTAAACGCCCAAAGCTTTTAAGCAATAACACTGGAGACCTAACCCCTAAGCCAAAAGTTCTAGGCCTAGAAGCCATAAGCCTTAGGCCGAAAATCCATAAGCATTAGGCCCAAAAGCCATAAGCCTTAGGCCCAAAACCCATAAGCCTTAAGACCTACGCACTAAACCGTAAACCCTTAAGCCAAAGCCTTAAGCTTACAGCCCTAAGCATTAAGAAAAAAGCCCAAAACCCAAACCTTAAATCCCAACGCCTTAAGGATTAAGCCTAAAGCCATATGTCCTAAGCCCAAAGCCCAAGACAAAACCCTTAGCATTAGTCTTTAAGCGATAACTACTAAGCACTAGGCCTAGGTCCAAAGCCCAAAGTCCTAAGCCCTATGCTCTAAGTGATACGGCCTCTACTCTACATCCTAAGCCCTAAGCCCTAAGCTCTAAGCTTTTGGTGATATGTCTTGAGCCCTAAGCCCTAAGCTTTAAGTGATACGTCTTAAGCCCTACGCCAAAAGCACTAACACTAAATCCCAAAGCCCATAACTTTATTACCAAAGCTGAAAGCTCTAGCCATAAGCTTTAAGCCCTAAGGCCAACCCAAGGCCAAAATTGCTACACCCTAAGCCTTTAACCCAAAACCCAAAGCAAAAAGCAATAAACCCTAAGGATTAACCCTAAATCCTAAGTGTTAAGCCCACAACTTGTAGTTCAAAACCTTTATCCATAAGCTTAAGACAAAAGCCATAAGCCCTAAATATATGGCCTAGAGCCTAGAGCCTTAAGCCCTAAGTCTTTAGCCTTTGGGCTAGGGCTTAGGGCCTAAGACTTGGGTCTTCAGGCTTATGGCTTAGGTCTTAGGGATTTTGGCTTAGACCTTATGTCTTAAATCTTAGGGTGTATGGCTTAGAATTAGAGCTAAAGACGTAGAGGTTTTGGCTAAGAGCTTAGGGTATAGGACTTTGGGATTCACGATTAGGGCTTAGGGCTTTGAGCTTTTGTGTTAGGGCTTAAGGATTAGGGCTTTGGGCTTAAAGCTTTGGATTTGGGCTTAGAGCTTTGAGCTTAGGAATTCGGCTTAGGCCTTTGGGGCTTTGGGGCTTTGGGCTTATTAGCTTATGCTTAGGGCCTTGGACTTTAGGCTTAGGGCTAAGGGTTTAGTGTTGAAGGCTTAGAGGTTAGAACTTAGGGTTTACAACTTTGGAGTTAGGGCTTTGAGCTTTGGGTATAAGGATTTGGGCATAGGGCTTAGGGTTTAGGGATTTTCTCCTAGGCTTTAAAACTTAGGGGTTTGGGGTGTTGGTTTAGGTCTTAGCGCATAGGGCTTCTAGATTAGGCTTTAGGGCTTTGGGGTGGGCGTCAAGATTAGGGCTTAGGGCTTTGGGACTAAGGCTTTGAACTTTCGTCTTAGGACTTACGGATTAGGCTTATGGCTTTGGGCTTAGGGTTTAGCAATTTTGAATTTGGGATCTAGGATGAACTCCTAGGGCTTAGGGATTTAAGCTTTGGGATTAGAGCCTCGTTGTTAGGGCTTAGGGGTTTGGGCTTAGGTGCTAGGGCTTAGGGTTAGGCTTTAGGCTTATTGTTCAAGGCTTTAGGTTTAGGGATTCATGCTTATAAATTAGACCTTTAGGCTTAGGGCTTAGGGCTAAAAGCTTTAGGCTTATAGTTTTGGGCTTTGGGTTTAGGACATCGGGCTTATTAATTAGGCCTTTGCACTTAGGCCTTTGAGCAGAGGGCTTAGAGATTATGGCTTGAGCTAAGTGAATAGGTCTTTGGCATTAGGGCATCGGGATTAAAGTTTAGGGCTAAGGGCATCTTGGTTAGTGCTAAGGGATTAAGTCGTAGAGCTTTGGTTTGGGTATAAGGCTTAGGACTTAGGGCGTATGGCTTTCCGGTTGGGACTTACAGCTTAGGGCTTAGGGCATATGGGTTTCAGGTTGGGACTTAGAGCTTAGGGCATATGGGTTTTAGGTTGAGACTTAGAGCTTAGGGCTTAGGGCATATGACTTTGAGGTTGTGGCTTATAGCTTAGGGCTTAGGGCATATGGCTTTGAGGTTGGGGCTTAGAGCTTAGGTCTTAGGGCTTCATGATTATGGCTTCTGGATCAAGGCTTTGGGACTTAAGATTAGGGCTTATAACTTAATATTGTCGGCTTCTTGCTTAGGGATTATGGCTCAGGGTTTCGGCTTAAGACTTACGTGCTTGAGGCTCAGGGCTTAGGACTTGGGACATAGGGCTTTTAGCATTAGGCTTAGGGCACTGGGTTTAGTGCTTGAAGCTTAGGCTTTGTGCTTAAGGCTTAAGGCTTATGGCTTAGGGTTTAGTGTTTTCTGCTTGTGGCTTGAGCTTAGGTCTTTGGACTTAGGGCTTAGGACTTAGGGCCTATGGCTTAGGACTTAAGGCTTAAGGCTTCGTGCTTAGGGCTTGGTCTTTAGGCATAGGACTTGGGTTTATGGTTTAGGACTTGGGTTTATGGCTTACAACTTAGGTTTATGGCTTACGACTTGGGTTTGTGTCTTACAATTAGGAGTTAGGGCACATGGATTAGAGATTTTGGCTATGGGCTTTAAGCTTATGTGGTTGATCTTGTAGGATCGAGATTAACCTAAGTGGGGGGGGGGGGGGGGGGGGGGGGAGAATTAGGTTAATCCAAATTTTTCGATGTTTAACTCAATTCGTGGAATATATATTCAATTTCGAATTATATCTCTAATGCGGAATAAACAAAAGACAAGGGATTAAGGATAGAGAGTTTGACACCAGGTTTGTTAACGCGGTTCGGACGAACAATTGCCTACGTCCGCGCTCCAAGGGTTCTCCTTGAAGATTTTTCAGTCTCGAACCTTCGAGCTCACTATGATTGACTTACGAGTGTCAATCAAACCTTTACAACAATGACTCTTCTTTATAAGAGGCGTCACCCTTTTTTTTTTCTCTCGGTTCTTTCAATTACACGAGATTTGCTGAATTGCGGTTATGAAAAAAACCGACTCTCTCAATCACAAGTTAAATGAACAAGTGAGGGTATAAGGATTGAGAGAATGAGATTGCTCAGAAGAAATTTCGGCTTGACCTTTTTCGTTGCTTCAAAAAAAGTCTTTTACTGTCCAAAATCAGCTTCATATTTATAGCGTCGTTGTAGTTCGGTCGACATATCTTCAGTACCGGTCGACATAAGAACTAGCCGTTAGACACATCGAACTAGCCGTTGAAGTCTTTATTTTTCGTAACGTTGCCTGTTCGGTCGACATAACTACTGTAGCGGTCGACATAAGTTGTTCTCGGTTGCTAGCTTCGGTCGACACAAGTATACTTCGGTCGACATAAAGTTCCTTCTGGAATATCTTCTGTCGACACAACTTTCTTCGGTCGACACATTCTTCGTTCTGGAGCATGTTCGGTCGACATATCTTATGTTCGGTCGACATAACATTGGTTCTGGAATATATTCTGTCGACACAACTTGCTTCGGTCGACACAATCTTTCCTCTGGAACGGTCGACATATCTTATGTTCGGTCGACACAAGTTAGCTGTTTCTGAATTCTAAACTTGCTGCAACACTAAGCACACCATTTTAAAACATACCATACCCTTTGTCAAGGGTATATCTCAATTGAAACTTAGTCTATAACATTCATAACATATTCATATAATTATTCTTTTGAGTTTAACTTATAACTTACCTAAATTGTTCATTAATCATAAAAAACAAAGCGGTTGGTTTAATTAACCTTTAAACCCAACAGATCTTTTGGCTTAGGGCTTAAGCCTTAGGTTAAGCCTTAGATTTAAGGCTTAGGTTTAGGGCTTGTGGCATATTGGTTAGAGCTTAAGGCTTTATGACACGAAAATTGGATGGAGAAAAGAACACTTTCTAGATTTGGGTGGAGAAGGGTGGAAATCCGGATGAGCAGAAACAGAGCAAACTTGTGGATAGCAGATCTCCAACACGGTGGTGGTATTTGGCCTGAAATTTTGAGGAAACGTAAATGGGGAGGGTTAGAAGGTGACCTCAAAATTTGAAAGAAGTCTCACGAGTAGAATGGAAGATATGTAGACAGGATTGAAAATGGACAGAATGTAGCCGGAAAATGCTATGTGCGGGTAGATTCAGAAAATATGGGCTTTCAAGATGAAGAATGGAAGGAAGAGCTAATGATCTACACACTCACCCTCAAGACCACGAATGTGGCTGGAGATATGTAGTAAGGATAGGTCCTCCTAGCTCGGAAGGATGACCAACTCCGGGTTGCTCTCGGTTGCCGGAAGTCCACCGGGAAGGCCGAGTCTTGGGATCAGAAGATCGACAAGGAAATTGACAATGCAAAGCAAAGTTTTTCAAATTAACCAAAAGCCCCCACAATGCTCAGGAAGTTGAGCTTAAAACATGCACAAAGCTGCATGTGAAAAGGAATCAAATCGGATGGCTCATGGAAGCTTACCCGATTTGACCACATACACAAAAAGGGAGGGAAAAGTGACCCCTTGACCAAACTGATTTGGGAAAAACTCTAGGCCAGCATCTCCACCTGCGTGAGCCACCCTAGAGCCACCAAAATGCAGCCTAATTAATAGGGCTGCCACACCTAAGATGATACCCTAAGGGAGTCAAAAGACTCTCATGCAAAAGCATGCAAAAACCAACGTTCAAGTTTTTGCACAAAAAGAAACACACAAAAACTTAAAGTAAAAATTCTCCATCCTCCACTTCAATTGGTCTTGGACTTGCTTCCCATTGGGCTGGTCTCCTTATAATCCTCCTCAAAACTCCCTTGGAAGGTCCAACTCGGGTTCAGAATATTAACAACGTCCGCCGGCTTCTCTATGTAATTCACGGAGTGCTTGGGCCTCTCTTGGTCCACTAGGGTTGGTTTCACAATTCTAAATCCTTGCATAAGCTTCCCTACAAAAAGAGCACACGTGTTAGAAAATTCTCGAGCTCGGGCTCGGGTAATGGCTCCGTGATGTTTGGTTAATGGTGAGGTATTTTGGGGAATGTCACTTTAGGCTTTGGGCATTCGGTTTATGGCTTAGGGGTTATGATATTAAGATTAGTGCTTAGACCTTATGACTTAGGGTTTTTGGCTTCGAGCCTAGGCTTAGTGTAGGATCGAGATTAACCTGGGTGGGGGTAGGGGGTGAATTAGGTTAACTAAACTTTTTCGATTACTAAGTCAAGTTCGTGTGAATTGTTTAGTTATTTCTAAACTCTAGTGCGGAATACTTAAACAAATAAATAAGAGTTTAGAGAAAGAGAGTGACACCGGATTGGTAACTCAGTTCGGGCAACCTTGCC
Organism: Begonia fuchsioides; assembly: GCA_003255005.1. NCBI lineage: Eukaryota > Viridiplantae > Streptophyta > Magnoliopsida > Cucurbitales > Begoniaceae > Begonia > Begonia fuchsioides. Next base: position 30,680 of record QAOC01007178.1, on the reverse strand, counting down.
TACGTCCGCGCTTCAAGGTACCTCCTTGAAGATTTTTCCCGCTCAAACCTTGAGCTTCACTCCGATTGACTTACGGGTGTCAACCAAATCTTTTGACTCTTTTCTTGAAGGAGCATCACCCCTTTTACAATGACTCTTTTCTTGAAAGAGCGTCACCCCTTTCACAAGAATAATGATCAAAGATGAATACAATGATGAGAGAGTAAGAGATATATTTTAAGATGAATTTGGCAGAGTTTGGGCGTGTTTTCTCTTTGTCAAAAATCTCTTCCTTCAAATGAGATCGCTTCATCTATTTATAGATTTGCTGCAACTCTGTCTAGTTGGGTCGACACAAATGTTATTGGGGTCGACATAAGCACTAGCCAGTAGACACATCAAAATATAGTCGTTGAGAATATTCTGACCGTTGGTGCTGATTTGCCGATTTGGGTCGACACAATGTTTATGCGGTCGACACAATCCTTGAAGAATCCTTTTCTGGAAAAGCTGGGGTCGACACAAAAACTGTTGGAGTCGACACAAATACTAAAGGATTCGTCTCTGGAAAACGCTAGGGTCGACACTAGCTCTGCCTTTTTGGGTCGACACAAGGTTTATAGGAGGGTCGACACATTTGCAATGACTCGCCTTTGTTTTGAATAGGGGTCGACACGAATTCTAAGGGTCGACACAATCAGTGAAGGCTGAGCTTCTGGATTTTCCTAAGGGTCGACACAAACACTATGGGTCGACACAAATTAAGCTAAGGGTCGACACGAATTCTAAGGGTCGACACAATCAGTGAAGGCTGAGCTTCTGGATTTTCCTAAGGGTCGACACAAACACTTTGGGTCGACACAAATTAAGCTAAGGGTCGACACAAACAAGCAAGGGGTCGACACAAACTGCATATATATATATGTAAATTCTACAGCACTTAAACAAATTGTTAGACTTTAATTGTACCATTCAAAGAGGGTATTTCACATGAATGGATAAGTCTAATTTAAGCATTGTAAGGTGTTTATTTTATCTTTCACGCTCATCTTGCATAGTTATCATAAAAAATAATTGATTGCTTTAAACACACTCTTAAAGCTAACACTTAGGGCTTTGGGCTGCGGGCTTAGGACTTAGAGCTTAAAAGGGCTTAGGGCTTAGGGTGTAGGGCTTTGGGCTTAAGGAATTTGGCTTACCTATTTGGGATTATGGCTTAGGGCTTTGGGATAACGGTTTAAGGTTTTTAGCTTTGGGCTAAGGTTTTATGACATGCCACAAATTGGCATGCCAAGGGCAGCAATCACCAGAGCCCGAGCTCAGAATTTTTCTAATATGTTTGTTAATTTTGCAGGAAAATTAATTGAAGAATTATACATTTCTAAGCCAACTTTGGAGGATCAAACAAGGCCAAAACACGTAATAACTTGGTGTGGAGAATAAGTGAATTTGCAACCTAAAATCGAGACTGCCGGATTCGAACCTGCACCTGAACCCGATTGAAGTTTACCTTGCATGGCGAGTTTCAGTCACATGCAATCGTGCACAATCATCCCACGACTCAACTCATCAACCCTTCTAAGGATTGAAGGAATTTTATTGCATTTTTTAGACTAATTTTACGTGAAATTTTACGTGGACATTTGGAGAACCCGAGAGGGTTTCTTGGCTAGGGTTTTAACGTGGATTTTTGCATGTTGTGCATGGGGTTTTGCATGAGGGTTTAATTGGCTGGAAGAAGGGTATTTAGGGCCAAGAAAAGAAAGGAAAACTGGCTGAAGGGATTCAAGGAAACGTGGCTTGCACGTTCTTGCATCCTCATTGGCCCAAATTTTCCCTCCTTTTAGTCATTTACAGCATGCTTTTTGCATGACCTTGGCCCTTAGTTTTGCCTCCCTTTTTCCTCTCTTCGTAGCTGATAAAACCTCCCCCATTGCATGATTGTAATCCTCAATTTGGAATTTGAATTTAAGTAGCTTTTTAGGTCTCCCTTCTCGGGCATCTTCCACCTACTATTGAATTTGAGGTGTATTACCTAAAGTTTTGCCGCAACTCCCCTTAAAATTTCAGCCATAAACTCGATCTCATTGTTGAGTTATTCTCTCCCAAAATCCGGTCCCGATTCTTGAATACCAGATATTCTTCCCTTACAAACCCTAACCGACTATCCTCCCTCTTCCTAAATCTAAACCCCGTCCATTCCGTGTCATTTGGTATCAGAGCCATAAATCCCTCCCCACCTTCCTCTTTACCTCTGTTTTTGTGTGATTTTAAGTTTAAAGGATGGCCTTGAGAAGTGGTTTCAGCCATCAACCAAACTTGGAAATCGGAGATGAAGAAACTACCTTGTTAATGGTTATCCGAAGAGTGCTTACTACTCAAATTCAACAAGAGGAACTCCAATGAGAAAATATCTTCCATAGTAGGTGTTTGATCCAAGAAAAGGTATGTTCACTTATTATTGATGGTGGTAGTTGCACTAACGTAGCATCTTGGGATTTAGTTGATAAATTAAAGTTGAAAACTAGTTTACATCCGAAGCCTTATAAATTGCGTTTGATAAATGATAAGGAAGACCTCAAGGTTATTGAGCAAGTGTGCATTGATTTTTCTATTGGGAGTTATAAAGATGAGGTGATGTGTGATGTGGTTCCCATGAGTGCAAGGGGAGACCATGGCAATACGATCGGAGGGTTATGCATAATGGATTCACAAATCAATACTCATTCAAATTTAATGGACGGTCTATTAAATTAGTTTCTCTTGAACCGGATCAAGTGGTCAAGGATGAACTTACGAAGGCAAAGAGCTTGGCCAAAACAAATTTGTTTATGAATAAGAAAGAGTTATTGAGAGCTATTTTGGTAGGAAATCTGATGATACTTATATTATTCCGAGAAAGAATTGAAGAAATGGGAGAAAATTCAAGAGATCCGAGAACTCCTTGAGGAGAATCAAGATGTATTCCCGGAAGACTTACCACTCTGTCTACCACCACTCCGGGGTATCGAACATCAAATAGATTTGCAACCAGGAGTAATCCTTCCAAACTGACCTTCTTATAGGTTGAATCCCGAGAAAGCTAAAGTATTACATCAACAAGTTCAAGAACTTCTCGCTAAAGGGCATATCCGAGAGTCATTAAGTCCTTGTTTTGTGCCCGCTTTATTGGTGCCAAAGAAGGATGGTAGTTTTTGGATGTGTGTTGACAGCCGGGCCATGAACCAAATCACTATTAAATATCGTTTTCCGATACCACGACTCGAGGATATGTTAGATGAACTCAACGGAGCTTCTTGTTTTTCAAAGTTTGATCTAAAGAGTGGTTATCACCAAATCCGCATGAAGGAAGGAGACGAATGGAAAACGGCATTTAAAACAAAGTACGGCCTCTACGAATGGTTAGTAATGCCTTTTGGGCTATCTAATGCCCCTAGTACTTTTATGAGGCTTATGCACTACGTACTTAAGCAATTCTTGGGAAAATTTGTGGTGGTTTATTTCGATGATATATTGATTTATAGCCTTGACATGCATAGTCACCGAGAACACTTTAAATTGTTGTTTGATAAACTCCAAGATTTTAAGCTTGTTGGCAACTTGAAGAAATGCCCCTTTGTGAAACCAAGAATTCAATTCTTAGGCTTTATTATATCTAAGGAGGGAATGGAAGTAGATGAAATCAAGGTAGAAGCTATTCGGGTGTGTCTCGGATGTCCGAAGCTTCCACGGGTTAGCATCTTTTTACCTGTGATTCATTCAAGGTTTTAGCTCCATTGTTGCTCCTTTGACAGATTGCACTAAGAAGGGAAGAGATTTCGAATGGACACCTAATTGTCAAGAGAGTTTTGAACTCATTAAGCACAAGCTTTGCAATGCACCCGTGCTAGGCCTTCCCGATTTCAACAAAGTTTTTGAAGTGGAATGTGATGCTTCCAGAGTCGGGATAGGTTCTGTCCTTATGCAAGAAGGAAGACCACTTGCATATTTTAGTGAGAAACTCAAGGGAGCTACCCTAAATTATTCGACCTATGACAAAGAGTTCTATGCAGTAATTCGAGCACTCGAGGTATGGCAACATTATTTGTTATCTAAAGAATTTATTATTCATTCGGATCATCAAGCTCTTAGGTACATTAAAAGCCAAGGCAAGCTGAATAGAAGGCATGTCAAATGGGTGGAGTTTCTTGAGAGATATCCGTATATAATCAAATACAAGAAGGGTGAAGTAAACGTGGTCGCCGATGCACAATCGAGGAGGTATGTCCTTCTAACCAAATTATCCACTAAATTCCATGGTTTTGAATGGATTAAGGAAGCATATAAAGATGACCAAGATTTCAGCAAGTGGTATGAGTTGAGTATCAAAGGTGATTGCGGATATTACCTCATGGATGGATTTCTTTTTAAAGGAGAAAAGTTATGTATTCCAAGTGGTGGCCTCTGGGATTCCCTTATCAAAGAAGCTCATGGTGGAGGGTTGGCTAGCCATTTTGGAGAGAAAAAAACTTTAGAGGCTCTTAAAGAGCATTTCTATTGGCCACACTTATTTCGGGATATACATCAAATTATAGAAAAGTGCATTATATGTAAGAAAGCCAAGAGCCGATTGCTTTCTCAAGGCTTGTATCTCCCACTTCCCGTGCCGAGTCATCCTTGGGTGGAGGTTAGTATGGATTTCATACTCGGTCTTCCTCAAACTTGCAGGTCCAAAGACTCTATCATAGTTGTAGTAGATCGGTTCTCCAAGATGGCTCACTTCTTAGCTTGCTCCAAAACCAGTGATGCACCACATGTGGCTGAGATTTATTTCAAAAAGGTGGTTCATTTGCATGGAATACCGAAGACCATCATTTCGAACAAGATATGAAATTTCTAAGCGCTTTTTGGAAGACTCTTTGGAGAAGGATTGGAACTAAACTACTTTTCAGCACCTCCTTTGACACGCTCGGGGTTAGGAGGTGTCGGGAGAAAAGGGAACAAATGGAAAGACAAGGCAATCTGCCGAGAGAACAAGAAGGACTGGCAGAAACAGGGGAGTGAACACACTAAGGCTCCAAATGCATACGGGCCCTTGGGCTAAGATTTGGAGGACTTAAACTTTAAGGAGTGGGCTAACTTTGGCCAAATTTTCAGAGTGAGATCATGTGGAGAACTTAAAATGGCACCAGGTGAATTTCTGGTACACAAACAGACAAAACTGTTTTAGGCAGTACAGAAGGTATGGAAAGATCTCTGTACAACTTTCGATGTAGGTAATCTGGAAAGCCAAAATTTGACAGAAAATAACTTCAATGAAAGGGGAAGATAATTGTGGGTTTTCGGAGGCAAACTCATGACTGGATTACAAGTTATGAAAATTTGAAATCAGGTCGACAGAATGGGCCTGAATTGATTAATCCACTAGAAAGGTGGAGAAGGAACGTGCACAACTTCGAATTGAAGAAATCTGGGAGTGACATGTAAAAAAAAATATTTCTAGATGTGAATGAGGAACTCACGGCCCAAATTTTAGGACATTAGTAAAAGGAAAAACAGAAGTTTGCACGGAGTGGACTTTTGATGCACAAATCCACCCGGGTAAGGAAACAAAGACAACAATCACACCAAAAAACAACAAGACCCGAAAACAAATAAGGTGGGATGAGGGCTATATGACGTCCAATCTTACCTTGATCCTAATCAAGTGAGGAGGAAGGTTGGAATGAGGGCTAAGTGATCCTAGCAAAATCACCAACACCAAGACAAACCAAAACAAGGATATTACTCACCTTGGATGAAATGTCATGAGAAAGAAAAGGGGGTTTGAGAACTTCAAGCTTCCAAAGTTTTATCCAATTCTTTTCTGCTTACAAATGATGTGGGAGGAGAGTTTTGATAACTCTCCAATTACATCAAAAGGAAAAAACAAAAAAGAAATAGCACTAATGAGTGTTTTGTAGGTGTTAGGTGGAATTGGGTCCCACCAAAGCTTCTTAGACACACCACAAAGACTCTAGACTTAAGGCCACGTACAAAAACATCAACCTAAAGAAAAAGGCCAAGGGAAATAGGGCTTCCCCAAGTTCCAACAAAATGGGCCATGGATTTGGTTCAAACCTAACCAAACCCTTCTCAATGGTCCAAACCGAACCATCAAGGCTTACAATAAAAAAATCAGCCCAGCATATTTATAAGCAACAACCAACCTAGGTAAGCAAAAGAAAAATATCCAAGAAAAGATCAAGTGGACCATTACTGACGGACCATTCTTGCCCGGGCTTGTTGATCTCCTAGTCGTGCCCAAATTGGTGAAGATTTAGGCCTAATCCGGTCCATCACTTGATGGATTGTCCAATGCTTGATGGAGTTGATATGCTTGATGGAGTTGATTATTTGTACCCCTTTTGGACCTTTCTTGGAGGGCTTCCTCTCCCAAAATGGTTGCGGGGAAATCGGTATCCTATGCCCTTGTGATCGGACAGGGTCGTGGCTCGTGAGGGAGGTTTCGGTTAGGTGGACCTTGGACATCGGTCTCCACCTTTTTCTCTCCAAACTCCCATTGCAAGCAATGTTTGGGGAGTTCCTTTTTCATGAAGTGTGGGAGCGTCTAAGAGGTGCATTGGAGAAAATGTTATACCTGCAAAATCAACAAACATGTTAGCTAATTGTTTTGCACGGCTCCGGGTTGTCACGCCCTCCGATTGTTGGTGGCTCCCGAGCATATCATCCTTCCATCCACAAACCGATGGACAAATGGAAGTTCTGAACCGAACGTTGCGAACTTTGCCAAGGAGCGTGGTAAATAAGAAACTCTCGGATTGGGACCTTCAACTCCCTTATATTGAGTTTGCATACAACTGTAGCGTTCATAGTGCCACCCGGACAAGCCCTTTTGAGGTGGTGTATGGGTTTAACCCCCTCACTCCTCTTGATTTGTTGCCCATTCCATCTAAGGAAATCATCAATCCGGATGGTGCTACGAAAGCCGAGTTTATTAAGAAACTACACGAGAAGGTTAGGAAGTCTATCCAAAGGGCTAATGAGAATTATGCTAAGTATGCCAACCGAGTTAGGAAGAAAATTGATTTCAAAGTGGGAGATCTCGTGTGGTTGCATTTGCCAAAAGAAAGGTTTCCGAATCAAAGGGTTTCTAAGATTTCACCAAGGGCCGACGGTCCTTTCAAAATTGTCGAAAAGATCAATCCAAACACATAGAAACTCGAGTTGCCCGGGGATTACGGAATTTCAGCCACATTTAATGTTCAAGACCTTTCTCCCGTTGCTGGATTTGATGAAGATGAACAAGATGGAGATGATTTCCCACTGGATTTGAGGTCAAATCCTCAAGAACCCTGGGAGGATGACATGCCACGGATTGGCATGCCAAGTGGAGCAATCACCCGAGCCTGAGCTCGGAATTTTTCTAATATGTATTTTAATTTTGTAGGAAAATTAATTGAAGAATTATACATTTTTAAGCCAACTTTCGAGCCCGCATCCGAACCCGATTGAAGTTTACCTTGCATGGCTAGTTGGAGTCACATGCAATCGTGCGCAATCATCTCACGACTCAACTCATCAACCCTTCTAAGGATTGAAGGAATTTTATTGTATTTTTTAGATTAATTTTACGTGAATTTTTACGTGGACATTTGGAGAACCCGAGAGGGTTTCTCGGCTAGGGTTTTAACGTGGATTTTTGCATGTTGTGCATGGAGTTTTGCATGAGGGTTTAATTGGTTGGAAAAAGGGTATTTAGGGCCAAAAAAGAAAGGAAAATTGGCTGAAGGGTTCAAGGAAACGTGGCTTGCACGTTCTTGCATCCTCATTGGTCCAAAATTTCCCTCCTTTTAGTCATTTTACAGCATGCTTTTTGCATGACCTTGGCCCTTAGTTTTCCCTCCCTTTTTCCTCTCTTCGTAGCTGATAAAACCTCCCCCATTGTATGATTGTAATCCTCAATTTGGAATTTGAATTTAAGTAGCTTTTTAGCTCTCCCTTCTCGGGTAGCTTCAACTTTCAGCCGGAATTCCTCCGGCCACCATGGGTTCTCTTTAAGATTTCTCCCTCCGAGGGGGAGATCTCTTCATGCTTCAAGTCTCCAGCCTCCTTCAAGGTCTTAGGGTGAGTTTGAAGGTCATAAGCTCTTCATTCCGTTGTTATTTTTGTTTGATAATTCCATTTCTTTCCGCCGAACCTCACTTCCGGCCACCGCCAAGCCCGGTTACTGTTCCATTCATTTCCGACCGATCCGCCCAAGTGATCGCCTTGAAATTTGGAGGTGTATTACATAACCCTTATCCGCAACTATCCTCAAAATTTCAGCCATAAACTCGACCTCATCTTTGAGCTATCCTCTCCCAAAATCCAGTCCCGATTCTGGACTATCGGAGTTTATCATCTTTTAAAATTCTACCTGTTCTCCACTCCCCCCTAAATCTAAACCCCCTCCATTCCGTGTCAAAAAGTCCTAAGCTCTAAGCCAAAAACCGTAGGGCTTCACAAAAGTTGTAGCTACCTTCAAGACCTTTTTGGAATGGGCTGGATCATATAACTGGGATGTCGTTTTGTTGGCAAAATACACAATTTACTGAAATAGAAGTGTCATGCGACAATTCCAAAAATTCTTCGTTTTATTCTATTATTTAGTTAAGTTTCCTAGTTACTTTCTATTTCCTAATTTACTTGATGTTAGTTTAGAAAGTTTGTAGCCTATTGAAAGGCATCCAAGCTATTGTAATAGGACACAACTTTTATGATTAATTCACCTTAAGTGTTTTGAGAGAATTTTTTTTTGGTTCTTTGTGAAGACTCGATCTTCATCAAGTCAATTCTATATAGATTAATTTTGATAGCATTGGTTCTCACCGACAAATTCAGTCTGGGTCAGCTCCCTACTTTCTATTTTGTTTTTTTCTAGATAGATTAACTTACGTTTCATCGACAAGGTTTGATTGAGGTCAGGTTCCTCGTGCTTGATTCAAAGGCGATCCACATATCTTTTTCTACACTTTTGAAGGGTCTCGGGTTTGATATACATGTGGTTCTCATCAATAAGCCGTAAGTTGTAAGCCACAAGAGATAAAAGCCAAAGCCTAAAACTCTTTAGCACTAAGCCCTAATCCCTAAGCCATAAGCCCTAATAACTAGGCCCAAATCTTGAAGCCATAAGTGAAAAGTACTGAGACCTAAGCCTTTAGTTTAAAGCTTTACGCCTAAAGCCATATGCCCTAATGCCCTAATTCCATAGGGTTAAAGCCCTAGCCCAAAGCCCTAACCCCTAAGCCCTAGCCTTAACGCCCTAAAAAAACTCAACACCCTAAGCCCTAATATAAAGCCCTGTTCCAAATTTCTAAGCTCTAAGCCCTAAGTTTAAGGCCCTAAGCCTTTAGCCCGAATACCAACACCCTTTGACCAAAGCCCTGAGCCCTAAGCTCTAAGGCATGAGCCCTAAGCCCTAAGCCCTAAGCCCTAAGCCATATGCCTTAAGCTCTAAGCCTTAAAACCTAAGCCCTAAGCCCTAAGCCCTAAACGCTAAGCCCTAAACCCTAAGCTCTAAGCCCACATTCCAAAGCCATAAGCCCAAAGTTCGAAGCCCTAAGAACCTAGTACTATGAACTAAGCACTAAGCCCAAATCCCAAAGCCATATTCTCTAAATCATAAGCCTAAAATTCTAAGCCATAAGCTCTAAGCCCTAAGCTTTAAGCCCTAAGCTGTAAGCCCTAACCTCTAAGCCATTAGCTCTAAGCCCTAAGCCTTGAACCCTAAGCCAATGCCTTAAGACCTAAGCCCTAGGCCTTTAGCCGTAACGTGAAAGCCAAGCCTAATACAAGATATTGAAGGGAGAAATGAAATATGAAAGTACATGCAACTTTTCTTAAATGAAACTTTTACTTGACAAACAAGAATATATTGGCAGATTCGACAACTTTTCCAAAGTTATTTGAAAATTTTTTCTTCACAAAATTTGTAGCTACCTTCAAGAGCTTTTTGGAATGGGCTGGATCATTAAATTGGGAAGTCGTTTGGCTTGTAAAATATGCAATTTACTGAAATAGAAGTGCCCTAATTCCAAAAATTCTTTGTTTTATTCTATTATTTAGTTAAGTTTCCTAATTACGTTTTGTTTCCTAATTTATTTGTTGTTAGTTTAGAAAGTGTGTAGCCTTTTGAAAGGCATCCAAGCTATTGTAATAGGACACAACTTTTACGATTAATTCGCCTTGAGTTTTTGGAAAGAATTTTTTTTTGGTTCTTTGTGAAGACTCGATCTTCATCAAGTTAATTCTTGATAGATTAATTTTGATAGCTTTGGTTCTCACCGACAAGTTCAGTCTGAGTAAAGCTCCTTGTTTGATAACTTAGGTTCCTTCGAGAAGGTTCGACTGGGGTCAAGTTCATTACGCTTAATTCAAAGGCGATCCAAGTATCTTTTTCCTCATTGTTGAAGGGTCTCGATTTTTATTTACCTGTGCTTCTCATCATTAGAGCTTTACTGCTTCTACCCTACGCTTAAAGCCCTTAGGCTCAAAGAGAAGATTCATATGTCGTAGGTAGTCATTAGTAAGCCTTGAGTCTTAACTCTAATGCCCTAAGCCGTACGTCGTAACTACAAAGACCAAAGCCCAAAGCCCTAAGCCCAAAGGCAAAACTTTTAAGCACTAAGCCATAAGCCCTAAGGCCAAATCCCAAATTCCTTAGCCTTAAGTTGTAAGCCCTAAGTCATAAACCCTAAGGCCAAGCATTATTGCCAAAGCCTTAAAAATTAAGGCCAACTCCCTAAGCCCTAAATTGTAAGCCCAAAGGACATGCCCAAAGTACAACACCTGAAGCTCAAAGCCCTAGCCGCTAAGCCTTAAGCCCTAAGCCCGAGCTAGAAAACCAAAGCCTAAAGCTTTATTCCTAAACTCATAGGCCCAAAGCCCTAGGACAAAATATCAGGCCCATAGCCCTAAGAGCAAAGTCCTAATTTCAAAACCCTAATCCAAAGGCTCTAACACCCGAGCCTTAAGTGTAATACTGAAGTAGGATTAGGAAAGAACTAAATATTTTTATGCTACCAAATGGTTCAATTAGAAATTTATTTGAAGTGATACATACTGAAGTAGGATTAGGAAAGGAAGGCGAATCGAAGTATGACACATGTCATTGTAGGATTAATACCAAATCATGATTAAGACATAATTAGTGAAAATTATGGGATCATTAAGGTTTACTAATCATGATTAATTAAGTTAACCCTGAGGATTAGCTTAGAACTAATGTGAATTAATTAGTTAAGCGAAACATGATTTAAATAATGATAATGAAGGTATTTTAGCAATTAATAGAGCAGGTTATGTAAAATGGTAAAAGTAAATAGATAAATTTGGCAAAATAGTAATTTTACCCCATGAACCATCTAGAAATATTGGAGGATGGCTGATGATCAGCCATTTTCGTGCTGAAGAGAGAGAAGGGGTGAAAGAGAGAGAGAATTTGACAGAATAGAGTTTAGAGAGAGAAAGTGAAAGTTGAAAGGGTCAGTTGAAATTGGCCTTCAATCCTTTGAAGAGAAGTGTTCCTCTCATCAAGAGGAATCTATTGAGCTAAAAATCAAGAGGTATGACCTTATGGTACGTGGTTTAGAGTTATTATAATTATTCACATGATTACATCAAGGATGAGTGAGAATTATGGGTTTATCAATGACTTTGTAAGTTAGTTATGAGTGATACACAAAAATTAAATTTTTTGATCCATGGTTCTATTTATTGGTTAAAAAATCATGTTGGAATATCATATATATACTTATGAATGATGAAAATTCGGACTTGGTAGAGGTTGTGCATATTTTATCAAAGTTACTACAAAAGTGTTAATTCTGTACAATTAAGATTTTGTATCTGAAACCAATGATAGAATAATCCCATGCCCTAGATGTTTTAGCACGTAAAGTAGACACTTTGAGTGACGTATAGGCTATGGAATCATAGCATTTCATGGTGTATATAAGAAGTTATGTTATTTCGAAGTTATCACAAAACAAGACATTGATTCCAAAAATTGTGAATGATATTAGGTTATTGAGGTGAAGGTGATTCACAAAGGTACCTACTACTAGAAATACTAGCTAAGGATAGACAAGGTAAGTAGTATTGTATGTGGTTTGCCCTTAATTGGGTCTACATCATAGAATAATAGAACTTTGCTGTTGTTTTATGCTTTACATGTTGAAATTAGATGCACATATAAAATGATGTACAAAAGCATAATTTGTTCTATGATATGATGGATTGTTGTGTTTAATGTTATGAATATTACTTAATTGCTTGACACATTCATACCATGAACATCTCATGCATCATGTTTTCTAGAAAGTTAGGAACTATTTACATGCATGAGATTTTGTATGAAACATAATATGAAATGGTTGTTTCGGTTTGAACTCGAAATACAACTAAAGAAAAAGATAACATAAAGAAAGAGAAAGTTACGTAAATATCATTGGGAACTTAGGTGGACTCAAGTTTGTGGTCTCTTAACCCTTGGAATCGATTTGGTTGTCCCCTTAGGTGGACTCAAGTTTGTGGTCTCTCGTTCCTTGCCAGGAGACCCCAATGATAAGGAATGATAGAAATTAAAGAAATGAAAGACCCAGAATAAAATGGAAACAATAGTTTTACTTTGGAATATCATATACATGTTCATGCATATTTATACTACTTGCTAAGTCTTATGCTCATAGATGAGTTTTATGATGTAGGTGAGGAAGGCGTACACTGAGAGGTATACGAGATGGATCGCTTTGTTCATGCGGGTGGTCGATGCTGTTTGAGCGGATTTTGATCTTTGGGCAAGGATTTTGAAGAATCGTAAATAATGGTTAGGAGAAGAAGTTTTTAACTTTGTACATAAAACTTGTAAATAGTTTAAGAAACCTAAAATGTAGTAAATATGTTTTAAGTAACTTTAGTTTTAATGTATGCCTTAAATGATTTTTACAAGAAAATATTTTCCGCTGCAAGAAAATGAAGAACATATTTCTAGCTAGGAAGGACGTTACAAACTTATGGTATCATTGCCCACGTCAAAATTGTTTCTGCAGACAGCTTGACAACAAAACTACCACCATGACGAGCTCGAGCATTAGTAAGTTTTCATTATTATAAGTGAATAATTATTTGCTTATACATTATTTCTCGATGTAGGATAAGTACAAAATTGTAAGAGGAAATCCTGCAAGAGATGAGGTTGTTATAATTGGCTATCAGATATTGTTGATCGCCAATTTCAACAATTGGAAAGATTAATGGCTCGAGAAGAACAATCGAATCCCCGTGTGGTTGGGACGGGAGATCTTAGTTGTGAAAGGTTTTGCCACCTGCACCCTCCAAGTTTTGATGGGCAATCATCGGACCCAGTATATGCTGAAGAGTGGGTTCGTACATTAAAGATATGTTTGATTATGCTGAAATTGAAGACGGGGAGAAAGTTAATTGTGCAGCATATATGTTAGCCAAAGATGCACGATATTGGTGGGACACTATGAAGGCCACCAATAATGTTCGAACCATGACATGGCAGCAGTTCAAAGAAGAGTTTTACGAGAAGTATTTTAGTCGCACAGTCAGAACAAGTAAATTAGTGGAGTTTGTACAGCTACGTCAAACCGGAAGTGTGGCTTAATATGTATGGAAATTCGAATCCCTTGCTCGTTTTGCTTGCCATTTAGTTAGTAACAATGAGCACAAAGTGCATCAATTCACCCAAGGTCTGAAATTTATAGGGGTGTAAAAATTTCAGGTACGCATGAATTACCGTACTCATCTGTGGTAACTAAAGCATTCGAAGTAGAAGAAGCCGAGGTTAAATTTCAACAATATCGAGAGAATGTTCAGAAATTTTAAACTAAAGGGCAGTCATCTAGAGATAAGAGATGGCAGACTGCAACTAAAAGTAAAAGACAAGGAGAAGAATTACAAAACCAAGGCAGAGAACATAAAATTCAGAAGTCTTCTCAACAACAACCATGCCCAAATGTAAAAGGGTACATTCAGGAGAATGCTTGAAAGGCATTGGACAATGTTATAAATGCAAGCAACTAGGGCACATCTCCAAGTTTTGCCCGATGCTGGAAAAGGAGAAATCAAAGGTGACACCGCATGTTTTTGCAATGATAGAGCCAGAAGAGGCAAATGAATCTGCAGTGGTGTCATATACTATTTATATTATGGATATACCTGCTTATACATTGATTGATTCGGGTGCAACTCATTCGCTTATCTCACTTGAGTTTATATGTATGCTTAATTGCTACCCTCAAGAAGCAGAGTATGAGTATGATGTGATGCTACCTTCGGATGAGCATTTACATTTAAGTCATGTATTACAAGAGTGCATAATTAAGATAGATGATAGGATAATATATGCTGATTTCCTAATAATGAAAATGAAGGGTTATGATGCAATTTGGGTAATGGACTGGCTGCATCCACATTATGCAACAATTAATTGTAGGACCAAGATTGTTTATTTTCACCCTCCTGGTGCAAAAATTTGTTCTTTTCAAGCAGCTAAGTGTTCAAAGAAAATACCAATTGTATCAGGTATTAATGCTCAACAATTACTGAAAAGCGGGTGTGAAGGGTTCTTGGCAAGTATTATTGATACTCGAAAACAACCAAGTATCCAACTGAAGGAGATCCCGGTAGTGAGAAATTTTATAGAAGTTTTTCTAGATGATCTTCCTTGTTTGCCACCTGACCGGGAGATTGAATTTGTAATTGATGTATACCCTGGTGTTGAACCAGTATCTAAAAACCTGTATAGGATGGCCCCAGCTGAATTGAAGGAGCTAAAAAGTCAATTGAAAGAATTGATGAGGAAGGGGTTCATTCAGCCAAGATTTTCACCTTGGGGAGCTCAGTATTATTTGTAAAGAAGAAAGATGGAACAATGAGAATGTGCATCGATTACGGAAAGTTAAATAAGTTGACGGTAAAGAATAAGTATAGATGATTTATTAGATCAACTCATTGGTGCACGAGTTTTCTCAAAGATAGACTTACGTTTGAGTTATTATCAGCTTAAAGTGAAGTCTGAAGATATTCCAAAGACAACATTTTGTACAAGGTATGGACATTATGAGTTTTTGGTAATGTCCTTTACAAATGCGCCTGCAACATTTATGTACTTAATGAATAGAGTGTTTCGAGAATATTTAGACAGATTCGTTATCGTCTTTATCGATGATATCCTTATCTATTCTAGAAGCAAAGAAGAACATGAGAAGCATTTGGAGATTATTTTAGATAAATTCAGGCAACACAAGTTATATGCAAAATTTTCCAAATGCAAATTTTGGCAAGATCTAGTGAATTTTTGCGGCCATGTTATTACCAAAGATGGTATATCCATGGATCCAGCAAAGATTCAAACAATCAAAGATTGGCCACAACCAAGGAATGTGGGAGATGTAATGATTTTTCTTGGACATGAAGACTATTATCGAAACTTCATTGAAGGATTTTCAAAAAATTGCTATGCCTTTAACTCGATTAACCAAGAAGAACATGAAGTTATGGTGGTCAGTTGATTGTGAACAAAGTTTTCAGGTATTAAAAAATAAATTGACCACAGCCCCAGTATTAAAACTTCCAAATGAAGATGGACATTTTAGTATTTACTGCGATGCATCAAAGATAGGCCTTGGATGTGTGTACTTATGCAAGAGGGGAAGGTGATTGCATATGAATCAAGGCAACTGAAAGAATATGAGAAAAACTACCCAACACATGATTTAGAGCTTGCTGCTGTAGTTTTTGCTCTCAAGATATGGAGACACTATGTATATGGAAAGTCATGTGAAGTATATTCCGACCATAAAGTTTGAAGTATATTTTTACACAGAAAGAGCTTGATATGCGACAACGTAGAGGGTTGGAATTCGTCAAGGATTATGACTTTGAAATTAAGTACCATCCAGGAAAAACCAACGTTGTTGCCGATTCATTAAGTAGAACAACAGGCTTTATGCAACCAACATTATCGGCTTTATCAGTTGCATTACAATCGGAGATCCGAAAATTCGATCTGAAGCTTATAACAGAAGTGACTAGTAAGATAGTTGCATTAACGGTTAGACCTACCCTTCTAGATGAGATCAAAGAGGCACAATTAAGAGATCCAAGGTGTTTGGATTATAAGTCAAAAAGGGATTTTGATGAGTCTTCTGAATTTCATTGTTCAGAAGATGGTATTTTAAAATTCAAAAACCGATGGTATGTACCACAAGATTCAGATTTAAGAAGAAAGGTGTTATCTGAAGCACATTCATCTACGTTTTCAATACATCCTGGAACTACAAAAATGTATTGAGATTTGAAGTTACACTTTTGGTGGCCAAATATGAAAGAAGACATTGCAAATTATATTAAATTGTGTCTAATTTGACAACAAGTAAAGGCAGAACACCAACGTCCAGCATGAACTTTCCAACCCTTGCCTATCCCAAAATGGAAGTGGGAACCTATTTCAATGGATTTTGTTTTTTGATTACAAAAAACTACAAAAGGACATGATGGCATATGGGTAATCATAGATCGCCAAACAAAATCTTCCCATATTTTACCAGTAAAGATGGCGTTCTCACTACATCAATATGTTGAACTCTACATACAGGAGATAGTGAAATTGCATGGAGTACCGGTATCTATTGTGTCAGATAGAGATTCAAGATTTATATCCAAGTTTTGGAGAAGTTTACATGAAGCAATTGGCACAAATTTGAATTTTAGTACCGTATTTCATCCTTAAACTGATGGACAAATAGAGAGGACAATCCAAACATTGGAAGATATGTTAAGATCATGTGTACTTGAGTATAATACTACATGGAGCAAGATGCTGCCATTAGTAGAATTCTCCTACAACAGAAGTTATCAAGCTACTATCGATATGGCATCATATGAAGTTAATATGGTTGAAAGTGTCGATCTCCCTTGTGTTGGGATGAAGTGGGAGAAGCCAAGATACTAGGCCCCGAAATCATTCAACAAACACTGGATCAAGTGAAGATAACTAGAGACAAAATAAAGATAGCTCAGAGCTGAAAAAAGAGTTATGCCGACCAACAAGAAGGGAGCTCAATTTGACGAAGGAGATGAAGTATTTTTAAAGGTTTCCCCGTTTAAAGGAGTGGTCAGATTTGGAAGAAATGGCAAGCTTAGCCCAAGATTTATTGGCCCTTTTCTTATTAAGAAGAAAGTTGGAGGAAGGGCATATGAACTAAATCTACCTTTATCAATGGTCGGAGTGCACAATGTGTTTCATGTATCTATGTTAAGGAAGTGCTTAAGAGATCCATCTCAAGTGGTACAACAAGAAGATATCGAAATTCGACCAACATTGGAGTATACGGAGCAACCAGTTTGCGTTCTCGATTACTTGACCAAAGAACTTCGAAGTAAAAAGATTCATTTGGTTAAAGTTCTTTGGAGTAATCGCCAGGTAGAAGAAGCAACCTGGAAAAAAGAAGACGATATGAGAAGTCAATACCCTCATATGTTTGATGTTTGAAATTTTGAGGACAAATTTTTTGTAAGGGGGGTAGAATGTAATACCAGTGTACAAACTAAGTGTTTTTACGCTATTAAATGGTTCAAGTAGAAATTTGTTTGAAGTGATACATACTGAATTATGAGTAAGAAAAAAAAGCAAATTGGAGTATGACACATGTCACTATAAGATTAATACCAAATCATGATTAAGACATAATTAGTGAAAATTATGGGATCATTAAGGTTTACTAATCATGATTAATTAAGTTAACCATGAGGATTAGCTTAGAACTAATGTGACTTAATTAGTTAAGCTAAGCATGATTTAAATAATGATAATGGAGGTATTTTAGTAATTAATAGAGCAGGTTATGGTAAAATGGTAAAAGTAAATAGATAAATTTGGCAAAATAGTAATTTCACCCCATGAACCATCTAGAAATATTGGAGGATGGCTGATGATCAGCCATTTTCGTGCTAAAGAGAGAGAAGGGGTGAAAGAGAGGGAGAATTTGACAGAAAAGAGTTTAGAGAGAAAAAGTGAAAGTTGAAAGGGAAGAAGCTGAAATTGGCCTCCAATCCTTTGAAAAGAAGTGTTCATCTCATCAAGAGGAATCTATTGATATAAAAATCAAGAGGTACGACCTTATGTTACGTGGTTTAGAGTTATTATAATTATTCACATGATTACATCAAGGATAAGTGAGAATTATGAGATTATCAATGACTTTGTAAATTGGTTATGAGTGATTCACAAAAATTAAAAGTTTTTATCCATGGTTCTATTTATTGGTTAACAAATCATGTTGGAATATCATATATATATTTATGAATGATGGAAATTTAGAATTGTTAGAGGTTGTGCATATTTTATCAATGTTACCACAAAAGTGTCAATTCTGTACAAATTTAATTTCGTATCTGAAACTAATGATAGACAAATCCCATGCCCTAGATGTTTTATCACGTTAAAGTAGACATTTTGAGTGACGTATAGGCTTTGGAGTCATAGCATTTAATGGTGTATATAAAAAGTTATGATATTTCGAAGTTATCACAAAACAAGACATTGATTCCGAAAATTGTGAATGATATTAGGTTATTGAGGTGAAGGTTATTCACAAAAGTACCTACTACTAGAAATACTAGCTAAGGATAGACAAGGTAAGTAGTATTGTGTGTGTTTTGCCTTTAATTGGGTCTACATCATAGAATAATAGGACTTGCTGTTGTTTTATGCTTTACATTTTGAGCTTAGATGCACGTATAACATGATGTACAAAAGCATAATTTGTTCTATGATATGATGATATGATCCTTCCCAGAATAGGATTGATCAGTGATCGGATATTGAGTTTAAATAAAGAAAAGATAAGTATGAAATCTTGACCCAAAGTCGACGAGTATTTGAACCTTAGCTTAGAAAAACTACAGACCCAAAACAACGACGTGACGAAGAACCTTGGTTGGGGAAGACGCCACAAACGGAGGAATTCCATTTGATAAGTCATAAAATAATGTTACTGGACTTACCGATGAAAGACCGAACAACGCTTGTTAATTGGGAGAAGATCTCTCACAAAGGAATAACACTTTCATTCAATTCAAGTTGTCCCAAATGTACAAGTTCACCTCTTTTTATACTACAGCATACCTACCAAAAGTGTGAGGTGTTCAAGTCATTACCTCACACTCTACCTACCCAAAAGGAGTGATGTGTACAAGTTTCTAATCTTGTAAACTCTCACCTAGGGACCTACCACAAATGAGTGAGGTGTACAAGTTTACAACCTCAGCTCCTACCTCCTTTCAATAGTGGAGCTTGTAGCATAATTCACATATTGACATGTAAATATTAATACAAGTTAATTATTTGTGTACTTACTTACGTTGGTGGAAAACTTGTTTCTTTAATTTCTAAAAACTATCTTTAGTTTAAAACAGTTTACAAGGAAAACCGTCGAATAATAAAAAAAAAACATACATTTGAATTCCACCTTTAAATAAAATACATAATCATTTAATAACTTAAAATGTACAGCGGAAGATAATTACTTCAACTTAAAAATACATTCATTTTATCAAAAGCTTTGTATATCCATCACTCCAAAATAAGGGAATACATTTTAAGTACATCTTCAAAACATTCAAAACATTTATGATATAACTTTGTGAGTGTCATGCATCACTCCCCGTCGGTCATCACTCAATAAACTGTATCATTTGGACACTCTTCTGCTCTAACTCCTTGGTCAGTCACTTGCACCCTTTCCTCCATTACATTTCCTACATTGCAAAGCCTAAACTATGAGCCTAAAACTCAGTAAATAGCATAACTATAAAATGCAATGCATGAGTATGCTATGCTGTTGATAAAACAATGCACATTTCCATTTCGTTCTTTATTGCGTTATTCTTGCTTATCGATCTAGCTCTCCACCTCGTGGTTCCACTCAGCCCTCGCGACCGAGCTCTCCACCTCGTGGTTCCACCGGTCATTTACATTTTTTTATTGCGTTATTCTTGCTTATTGATCCAGCTCTCCACCTCGTGGTTCCACCGGTCATTTACATTTTCGGCTTTTCATGTTCTTAAAAACAATGCATGAAATCATTTCGTTGACATTTTGTAAAACTATTATGCATGACCATGTGACTATGAAACATTACTTAAATCACATCAAACATAACATGAAAACAAGCACACAACACACATCAAACATACATCCTAATCTTTGCAATGCAGTCCCACATAAGGGTCAAACAATCTTAATACTAACTTACCTTAGTAGCTATCTTGAATGAATCCACTAGAGCCTCTTTTAATCCAATTGAGGACCTAAACATACAGATCATTTAAGGATGAGAATTCATGTAGCATGACCTATTTTATTGCATAAAGTCGTAACTTTTATCCTAACTTTGATCAACTATAACTTCATCTATATTGATCCATTCGTGATGCTACGGGTGTCAAATTATTCCTTTAAGAGTCTACTATAACTTCTTAGAAGACACCAAATTCCCAAAACTAACGTAGCATAAAGTGTCGATCAATGTTGACATAACAGTGAGCATACATCTCTGAAAACCAAGGATCGGTCGACCTAAATTTGGAGGGGTCGACCCATGCTAAAAAACAGAGAGCAGAAATTGGGAACCGGTCGACCGTTACCGGTTGATCTAATCTTACAAAACGGACGACCTAACTTACAAAACGGTCGTCCGAATTCCTCTCCCAGTTTTCGTTGCAAACTTACAACATCCATAACTTTGTCTACATAGCTCTAAATTGAGTAATTCAAAAGGCTATAGATCACTCAAAAAGTCTACTTTAACTCTTATAAAGAAAACAAACTCCAATTCGTACCACATATCGACCGAATCTCAAAAACTATAAC
This sequence comes from Begonia fuchsioides, assembly GCA_003255005.1. Lineage (NCBI taxonomy): Eukaryota > Viridiplantae > Streptophyta > Magnoliopsida > Cucurbitales > Begoniaceae > Begonia > Begonia fuchsioides. The sequence continues at coordinate 9,778 of QAOC01007178.1, read as the reverse complement.
TTTGTGCATAATTAACCGATTCACAGCAATTAACACGAAATCATTCATATTTATCCACCAATTCACTAATACCATCATATTATCCTTACTGAACCTAAAATAAACTTAGAGGAAAGAATAATACCTTGAACTTTATCTTCCACGAAAACTTTAGAGTTTTCCACTTAACCTTTCCACTTTCTTACTCTTTTCTCTCACAATATCTCTTTTCTTTCTCTGTCTCACTCTCCCCTTGATCAAGACGTGAGAACTTAATCGTGCTTGTAGGGAAATGGCAGACCATGCCTTCTTGTCTCCTTAATTAAACAAGAATCGATGTTTCTCTCACGTCCATCCATCAGGATTCTCCACGTTTTGGTTGACTTTTCAACTTAAATCGAGAAAGTGTCTACCGCTACTTAAGGTGTCGACTGAATCTATTCCCGAGAGTTATTTGTGTCAACCCCTCCTTTATTCTAGGGTCGACCGAAAGTATAAAATTGTGTTGACCCCTCCTCGATCCTAGGGTCGACCGTTAGTACTTCGGATGGTTATATTGTGTCGACCCCTCCTTGATCCTGGGGTCGACCGAAAGTTACATTGTGTCGACCCCTCCTTAATCCTGGGGTCGACCGAAAGGGTAATGTTGTGTCGACCCCTCTTCGATCCTGGGGTCGACCGTTCCTTATATTGTGTCGACCCCTCTTCGTTTCTAGGGTCGACCGAAAGTATTCCTAAACACTTCCATCTTTCTAAAATAAAAATGAGGGTTGTTACAGATCGTGTGCGGGCTGACGGCTGAGAAAATCCTTAGTGTATAAACTTATTTGATCCTTAAATTTCTTTGCCGAGCCCGAGTCATTGGCTCTGTCATAGCTTTGCTTTCCTCCGTCATCTCTTTCAAATCTTGCTTGATGTCTGCATCATATGATGGATTTTTGTATGAAACATAATATGAAATGGTTGTTTCGGGTTGAGCTCGAAATACAACGAAAGAAAAAGATAAAATAAAGAAAGACAAAGTTACGTAAATATCATTGGGAAAGGGTGCGAGTTTGCTGTCCCCTTAGGTGGACTCAAGTTTGTGGTCTATCGTTTTGTGCCAGGAGGCCCCAATGATAAGGAATGATAGAAATTAAAGGAAGGAAAGACCTAGAATAAAATGGAAAGAAAAGTTTTACTTATGCATATTATGTACATGTTCATGCATATTTATACTACTTGTTAAGTCTTATGCTCAAAGATGAGTTTTATGATGTAGGTGAGGAAGGCGTACACTGAGAGGTATACGAGATGGATCGCTTTGTTCATGCGGGTGGTCGATGCTGTTTGAGCGGATTTTGATCTTTGGGCAAGGATTTTGAAGAATTGTAAATAATGGTTAGGAGAAGAAGTTTTTAACTAGTTAAAAACCTAACATGTTGTAAATATGTTTTAAGTAACTTTAGTTTTCATGTATGCCTTAAATGATTTTTACAAGAAAATATTTTTCGCTGCAAGTAAGTAAAAAAAATGAAGAACATATTTCTAGCTAGGAAGGACGTTACACTGAGCCCTAAGCTCTATGCCTTATTCCCTAAGCCCTATGCCTTACCCTATGCATAAAGGATAAATCCTAGAGCCTTGATCCCAAAGTCGTAAGCTTTAAGCCCTAAGTCTTAAGTCAAGCCTTAAATCCAATGCTATATGCCATAAGCCCTACGCCCAAAGCCCTCATAACAAATTCAAAATCAAAAAGCCTAAAACTCTAATAATTAAGCCTAAAGCCTTACGCCCAAAGAGCTAAATCCTAAAGTTTGAGTACTCTGCCCTAAGTGCAAATTAGAAAGCACAACGGCCAAAGCCCTTCCGTAAGCGCTATGCCTTAAGCCGTAAGCCCTAAGCCGTAAGCCCTAAGCCCTAAGCTTAATGCTCTAGCGGTACGCCTAAAGCAAAAAGCTTCAAGCCTGAAACCAAAAGTTTTAAGCTAAAAGCCCAAAGCTCTAAGCCAGAAGCCTTAACACCTAAGCCCAAAAGCCATAAGCCTCAAGACCTAAGCTCAAAACCTTAAGCCATTAGGCCAAAGCCCTATAAGGCCTAAGTCAAAGTGAAAATCCCTAAAGATTTTAACCCAATTCCTTAGACCTAAGCCCTAAATCATACGCCTTAATCTCTATGTCCAAAGCGCAAAGCCTAAAGGACATTGCTCAAATCTTTAAGCCCAAACTTCTAAGCCATTAGGCTTAAGCATAAAACCCTAAGCCTTAAGCCCAAAGCCTTATGCCCTATTCCCTAACACCAACCCCTAAGCCCTACCCCATATGTTACAAGCCCTATGCCCGAAGCCCTTAGAATAAAGTCAAAAGCCAAAACTTCAAAGCCATATGTCCTAAGTATTAAGCATAAAGCACTAAGCCCTAACCCAAACCCCATAGCCCTAAGCTCAAAGAGCTAAGCGCTTAAACACTAAGACAAATGACCTAAGACCTAGCACTAGTGTCCAAATCCCTAAGCCTTAAGTCTTAAACCCTAAGTCATAAACCATAAGCCCTAAGTTCTAAGCCTAAAGCCCAAACCATAAATCCATAGATATTAAGCATAATCCTTAAGGCCAAAGTACAAATTCCAGATCACATCGGCAAAAGCCCTAATCCCTAGCGCTAAGCCCTATGCCCAAAGTTGTTAGCCCTAAGCCCAATGCCAAAAGGACAAAGCTTAAAGCCCAAAACCATAAAAACTTTAAACGCCCAAAGCTTTAAGCAATAAGACTGAAACCCTAAGCCCTAAGCCAAAAGTTCTAGGCCTAGAAGCCATAAGCCTTAGGCCCAAAATCCATAAGCCTTAGGCCCAAAAGCCATAAGCCTTAAGACCTACGCTGTAAACCGTAAACCTTTAAGCCAAAGCCTTAAGCTTACAGCCCTAAGCAATACGAAAAAAGCCCAAAACCCAAACCTTAAATCCCAACGCCTTAAGGATTAAGACTAAAGCCATATATCCTAAGCCCAAAGCCCAAGACAAAACCCTTAGCATTAGTCTTTAAGCCATAACTACTAAGCACTAGGCCTAGGTCCAAAGCCCAAAGTCCTAAGCCCTATGCCCTAAGTGATACGGCCTCTACTCTACATCGTAAGCCCTAACCCCAAAGCCCAAAACCTATAAGCTACTAGCCCTAAGTAAAAACCAAAGCACTAATGCCAAAGCCCAAAGCCCTAAGGCCATAGCCCAATGCCCTACGACTAAAGCTCCAATCTCACAGCCCAAAGCTTAAAACCTTAAGCCCAAAGCCCATAACTCTAAGCCCTAAGCCCTTAGCCTAAACCCCTAAGAATTAAGCCTCAAGCACTAAGCGCAAAGCAAAATGTTCAAAGCATAATGGAAAAGCCCTAAGCCCTAAGCCCTAAGCTCTAAGCTTTTGGTGATATATCTTAAGCTCTAAGCCCTAAGCTTTAAGTGATATGTCTTAAGCCCTACGCCAAAAGTACTAACACTAAATCCCAAAGCCCATAACTTTATTACCAAAGCTAAAAGCTCTAAGCCATAAGCTTTAAGCCCTAAGGCTAACCCAAGGCCAAAATTGCTACACCCTAAGCCGTTAGCCTTAAGCCCTAAGCCTTTAACCCAAAACCCAAAGCAAAAAGCAATAAACCCTAAGGATTAACCCGAAGTCCTAAGTGTTAAGCCCATAACTCGTAGTTCAAAACCTTTATCCATAAGCTTAAGATAAAAGCCATAAGCCCTAAATCTATGGCCTAGGGCCTTAAGCCCTAAGTCTTTAGCCTTTGGGCTAGGGCTTAGGGCCTAAGACTTGGGTCTGTGGGATTATGGCTTAGGTCTTAGGGATTTGGGCTTAGACCTTATGTCTTAAAGCTTAGGGTATATGGGTTAGAATTAGAGCTAAAGATGTAGAGGTTTTGGCTAAGAGCTTAGGGTATAGGACTTCGGGATTCACGATTAGGGCTTAGGGCTTTGAGCTTTTGTGTTAGAGCTTAAGGATAGGGCTTTGGGCTTAAATCTTTGGGCTTAAAGCTTTGGATTTGGGCTTAGAGCTTTAAGCTTAGGGATTAGGCTTAGGACTTTGGGGCTTAAGGCTTTGGGCTTTGGGCTTTTTGCTTTGGGCATATTAGCTTATGCTTAGGGCCTTGGACTTTAGGCTTAGGGCTAAGGGTTTAGTGCTGAAGGCTTAGAGGTTAGAACTTAGGGTTTACAACTTTGGACTTAGGGCTTTGAGCTTTGGGTATAAGGATTTGGGCATAGGGCTTAGGGTTTAGGGATTTTCTCCTAGGCTTTAAAACTTAGGGGTTTGGGGTGTTGGTTTAGGTCTTAGCGCATAGGGCTTCTAGATTAGGCTTTAGGGCTTTGGGGTGGGCGTCAAGATTAGGGCTTAGGGCTTTGGGACTGATGTGCCAACGGTATCGGATGACACAACACGAACGGTGTGGAATTGACGAAACGAAGAACAAACTCTACAATCTTACATTTGTATCCCTCTTGCACGAAGTGGGCAAGATTGCAGCAAGTTACTAATTTCACAACTAGTAACAAGATAATAAAACTTACAAACACACGGATATTACTCACCGGGTGAAATGCAAGGCTGTTTTGAGGATTCCTCGACAAACAAAAAGCAGCAAATGCTCTGGATATTATATGTTCAACAACCCCTTACAAAATGAGCTAAGCAAGGCTTATATAGCCTCTGAATTACAGCCATCACGTTTTTGCATCAATTCTAGTTAAAATATGTTAACAAAAAGTATGCTGCAAAGTATTTTTCAGATGAAAAAGTAGTGTGAATGCTCATAGATGGTTTCTTCCCATTGTGGGCTGGCAGGTTGCATGCTCACATGTGATTGGAAGAGTTGGAGGTGATAAGAAGGATGAAAGCCTTTCACTAAATGGCTGCAAAGATGGTAGGCTTCCAGGGATTTTGTTGAAATCTGATTGGATGAGGAAAATGTGATAAAAGTCTGAAAGTTTATCAAGGGATGGCTGAATTTTAATGTGAAAAACGGATTGGATAGAAGGGAACAAAAGGAGACTTGCAAGCTTCCATCTGATTGGCTAAAAAAGGAGGTAACTAGGTAACACTAAAATAGTGTCTGCAAAAGAGATTGTGGGACCCCATAAGCAACTCTCCACCTGATGCTTGGTCTTAAAACATGGTGGACAATAAAAAAATGTGTAAGTTGTTCATCAAGGGCGGATTAGTTCGACCGCCATTGTGCTCGATATTCCGATGGCTTGGCTGGACCAATTATCTTACTGCCAAGTAATTAAATGGTATGGCAATTTCTTGTCCTTCGGGGTAGCTTCTTTATCTCCTATATTCTCCAAATATTTATCTACAAAACGAGCAACCGAGTTAGTCAATTTGCGAGTCTGGCTTCTTGTGATGATTCTTCTAGGTCCTCTTCAATTTGTGCCAACAGTGGCACATCAGGGACTAAGGCTTTGAACTTTCATCTTAGGACTTACGGATTAGGCTTATGGCTTTGGGCTTAGGGTTTAGCAATTTTGAATTTGGGATCTAGGATGAACTCCTAGGGCTTAAGGATTTAAGCTTTGGGATTAGACCCTCGTGGTTAGGGCTTAGGGGTTTGGGCTTAGGTGTTAAGGCTTAGGGTTGGGCTTTAGGCTTATTGTTCAAGTCTTTAAGTTTAGGGCTTCATGCTTATAATTTAGACTTAGGCTTAGGGCTTAGGGCTAAAAGCTTTAGGCTTATAGTTTTGGGCTTTGGGTTTAGGACATCAGGCTTATTAATTAGGCCTTTGCACTTAGGGCTTTGGGCAGAGGGCTTAGAGATTATGGCTTAGAGCTAAGTGAATAGGTCTTTGGCATTAGGGCATCAGGATTAAAGTTTAGGGCTAAGGGCTTCTGGTTTAGGTCTAAGGGCTTAAGTCATAGAGCTTTGGTTTGGGTATAAGGCTTAGGACTTAGGGCGTATGGCTTTCAGGTTGGGACTTACAACTTAGGGCTTAGGGAATATGGGTTTCAGGTTGGGACTTAGAGCTTAGGGCATATGGGTTTTAGGGTGGGACTTAGAGCTTAGGGCTTAGGGCATATGACTTTGAGGTTGTGGCTTATAGCTTAGGGCTTAGGGCTTAGGGCATATGGCTTTGAGGTTGGGGCTTAGAGCTTAGGTCTTAGGGCTTCCTGATTATGGCTTCCGGATCAAGGCTTTGGGGCTTAAGATTAGGGCTTATAACTTAATATTGACAGCTTCTTGCTTAGGGATTAAGGCTCAGGGTTTGGGCTTAAGACTTACGTGCTTGAGGCTCAGAGCTTAGGACATAGGGCTTTGAGCATTAGGCTTAAGGCACTGGGTTTAGTGCTTGAAGCTTAGGCTTTGTGCTTAAGGCTTATGGCTTAGGGTTTAGTGTTTTATGCTTGTGGCTTGAGCTTAGGTCTTTGGACTTAGGGCTTTAGGACTTAGGGACTATGGCTTAGGACTTAAGGCTTAGGGCTTAGTGCTTAGGGCTTTGTCTTTAGGCATAGGACTTGGGTTTATGGCTTAGGACTTAGGTTTATGGCTTACAACTTAGGTTTATGGCTTACGACATGGATTAGAGATTTTGGCTTTGGACTTTAGGCTTATGTGGTTGATCTTTTGGCTTGGGGCTTAAGGCTTAGGGGTTAAGCCTTAGGGTTAGGACTTAGGAGTTAGGGTCTAAGGCATAGGGTTTAGGGCTTGTGGCATATTGGTTAGGGCTTAAGGCTTTAGGCTTTGGGCATTCGGTTTATGACTTAGGGGTTATGATATTAAGATTAGTGCTTAGACCTTATGACTTAGGGTTTTTGGCTTTGGGCCTAGGGCTTTGGGCTGCGGGCTTTGGGCTTAGAGCTTAGGGCTCAGGGTGTAGGGCTTTGGGCTTAGGGAATTTTGCTTACCTATTTGGGATTATGGCTTAGGGCTTTGGGATAAGGGTTTAAGGTTTTTAGCTTTGGGATAAGGTTTTAAGGGTCGAAGCTTTGAATTTAGGGCTTAGGACATGAGGCTTCTAGATTAGGCTATAGAACTTTAGGCTAATGGCATTTGGCTTAGGGCTCCAAGATTAACGCTTAGGGCTTTGGTATTAGTGACATGATATGGATGACCCTAAAATTATCTTGCCATAAATATTTATCTAATATGTTTGCAAATTTTGTAGCTCCTTATTTCATTGAAGAATTCAACCTTGGTCGGCTCCAAGCCTTCACCAAATTGGAGTCAAACCTTGGCCCAAGAGCCATTTGAAGGAAATGAGAAATTAGAGGACAACCAAGGTAGATATGGAGCAGCCCAATCCTTCCCTTTTGAAGTCGAGCCATGACCCAAGTGGCCCTTGAAGGAGGGAGAATGTTCCCTTGGAAAAATTAAATGTAACAATTAGATTTAGGGTTTAATTTTTGCACAAAATTTTATATTTTGTTCATGGCCATTTAAGCCCATTTTAGGGCGCCAACTTGGATGCCTTTTGGTGGAGATGGGACCACATGCTAGTGGTCCAAGCAACAAAGCATGGGGACCACATTTGGATATCGCACAATTGGACCTCCAATGCTTTCTCAGCCATTTCTACAGCTTTCCTCAACTCCGCTAAAAACAACGTCTTCATGAGAAATGTAGCCAACTTCCCAAGCTTTTCATAAAGGGGTCAAACATTAAAATTGGACACCTTTTGCTAGTCAACCAAAGCGATTACAGAGAGTCCAGTGCAAGAAAGCAACCCGGGCAACAACTTAATGGGTTTCATGGGTAAGCCGTGGGTTTCATGGGTTTTCGTGGGTCTCATGAGATTTCTTTCAGCTTTTTTCTCTCTCTAACACCTGGGAGGAGGATAATCTCCAAGTTGGACGTTGAAGACAAGTTTTGGGGACCATTGTACTTTGTCCGTCCAAATCGGGTAGGTTTTAGGTGATGGTCCTTCCCCTTGCCTTTTGTGTTTTGTGCCAAATCGGGTAGGTTGTGTTTTGACCATCCGATTGGCCCCGCTCTCTCAGATTTTGAGGGAGTTTTAAGTCCTCTTTGGAGGCATTTTTTTTATCAGTTTTTGGTGAATGAAAATCATGCTTCTTGCATAATTTCTTGGCTATGTTTCCGGTACCCAAGACTCGGCTCTCCGGTGGGTAATATCTGGCGACATCCAAGAGGTTCTCCAATGCTTTGGCTTCCCTTCCGAGCCAGGGTAAGCTAGGCCATGCTACACGTCTTCAGCCACTCTCCCGTGGTCTTAGGGTAAGTGTGTAATCCCCATTAGCTCATCTCCATCTCCGGTGACTTTACATTTTCCGACCAACCCCCATTTCTTCTCCGATAACCACCCTTTTGGCACCCGATACTCCCCTCTGCACAACTTTCGATTCCCCAAAAATTTTACCCTCATTTTTGGAGGTTAAGCTCTTCTCTCATCCACAAACATCCCCTTTAAATCTCGGTTGCAAACTCTGTATGCAACCCGAGAACTCCTTTTCTTAATATCACCCATTTCTGGCCCATTTCTTCCCCTTTTTTTTTTCACATGAAGCCTTTTTTATTCCTCTTCCCAATCTTGAAGCTTATCAATTAGGGGTTTGGGATTAAGGCTTTGGGCTTTGGTGCTAGGGTTTAGGACTTATGACACTAGACTTAGGGCTTCGGGCTTAGGGTTTAGCTTTTTTGGTTTTGGGATCTAGGTTTAAGGTCTTCGGGTTAGGGATTAGAGGTTTGGGCTTAGGTGTTAGGGCTTAGGACTTAAGGCTTAAGGCTTTAGGCTTGTAGTTTAGGGCTTTGGGTTTAAAGCTTTAGGCTTATAGTTTAGGCCTCTAGGCTTAAGGCTTAGGGCTTTTGCCTTAGAATTTAGCTCTTAGGTGTTAAGGGTTTGGGCTCTGGGTTTAAGACTTTGGGTTTAGATTTCATGGCTTAGGGCTTGTGTTTAGGGCTAATGCCTCAGGGCTTTGCACTTTGAGCTTAGGGCTCAAGTTTAGGGCTTTTAGGGTAAGAGTTTTTTGCTAAGGGCTTAGATCTTTTGACTTAGGGATTAGGACTTACGGCTTAGGGCTTAGGGTTTTGGGCGAGCTTAGGGCTTAGGGCTTAGGACTTATGACCTTGGGTTTATTACTTTGGGCTTATTGTGTAAGGCCTAGAGCAAGGAATTAGGGGTTTGAGATCAGAGGCATATGGCATTGGGGTTTGAGCAAAGGACTTAAGGTTTATGGCCTAGGGCTTAAAAATTTAGGTTTAGGGCTTCGAGATTTTTCCTTAAGGCTTAGGGCTATCAACTTTGGGCTTGGGCTTAAGGATTAGTGATTAGGGCTTAGGGCTTCGGGATAAAGGCTTAACGCCTTTCGCTTTGAGTTAAGGCTTAGTTGTTAGGACATAGGGCTTAGAGCCTTGGACTTACAACTTAGAGCTTTGATTTTATGGCTTTGGGGTTCTGGTTTAAAGCTTAGGGCTTTGGGCTTAAGGCTTAGGACTTAAGGCTTATGGCTTACAATTTAGGACTTACACCTTCGTGCATAGGGTCTTTAACTTTGGGCTTTAGTTTTGGGTTTAGAGCTTTGATACAGGATTTAGGGCTTTGGGCTTTGGGTTTGGACTTTGGGCTTGGGCTTGGGGCATAAGCCTTAGGGCATAGGCCTTAGGCTTTGTATAATGGATTGGGGTTTAGGGCATTAATCATAGGACTTAAAGCTTAGAGCTTAGGACTTAAGGCTTACATTTTGAGTTGAGGGCTTAAGGCTTCAAACGTTGGGCTTAGGGACTTGTGTTGTCTTAGGGCTTAGGGATTAAGTGATAAGAACCAAGGGTATATCAAACCCGAGACTGATGAGAACCACGGGTATATCAAACCCGAGACCCTTC